>CP139501.1:141765734-142365734 GCA_021014915.2 Artemisia tridentata subsp. tridentata | reverse complement strand
CATATTATATTTGATCATTAGAAGCTGAGAAAAATACCAGGATAATTTTAGAATGATCGGGACACGCTGAGTAGAATTACTCTTCTCGGTTTGGATAAAAACGACACCAAAATCTCCACGAGCCAAAAACGCGATCAATAACCTTGGAATGATTTTTCACAGAGTATAAATGATGTGAGGAACTCAGGAAAATTATCAAAAGAGTTTTACAATGATCGAATGAATTATAATAGCATTTACCTCACTTTTGTACTCGACACAAGGAAAATTCGAACACGCTTGAACTAGGCTACCACAGTTCGATTTGCTATTTTTCTAGGCTTCTTAGGATTGTGATGAACTCAGGAAAATATGTGTTTGATCTCCAGAATTTCGAATGGGCACAAGGAGGATTTTTGTGTGTTTTACTTAAATCGGCATTTAGGGTTTTCTTAGGATAAATGTTTTGATTGATTTTTAAAAAGAGAAACCGGTCATATGGGAGGGCTAATGGGCCAAGATTTCGTAATTTTTGGTTAGGAAAATTAATTGCTTTGATTAACTATTTTAATGCCTTTTAATTTACCTTAAATTACCTTAATTAAATCATAAATTTTGAAATTAAACTCTATTTGGCGCCCAAGGGAATTTTGGTAATTTTGTGGCTTGTATAAATGTTAAATGGAGTTGTTAAAATTATTTGGGATCATAACTTGTTCATTGCCAGAAGTTTGGAATTTATTTGGTGCTTTACATATGTTTTATTTAGATTTTAAATTCCCAGGGGCAATTTGGTCATTTTACATGTTATAGAATTTCAGGTATTACAGAAGCCCTTGTCCCCGCCGAAAGTCGCTAAACGACAAAAACTGTGCTGAGCTGCCACAAAGTCTCGCTGACCGTTTACAAAATTTTCAACACAACTTTTTGGCGGGGACATGTCCTCGTCGAAAGTGTTTCCCATATTTGACAAAGTTTGACCAAACTAAGAACGCTTAATTGTTCCCGCGTTTTTACCCCGCTCCCACTTTCGGCGGGGACATGTCCCCGCCGAAAGTAAAGATGCACAGTTCTCTGTTTTTAGCGGGGACCTGTCCCCGCGGAAAGTATTAACTAGTTACCCTCCTAAATGCAAGCTTTATCCCGCCAAAATTTTCTAGCTTTTGGCGAGGACATGTCCCCGCCAAAAGTACTGGCGCCAATTTTTCCCGCCAAGGTTTTACTTATATATAACCTAACCGTGGATGAGAGACCGGCAAAACACAAATAACCAAATCACTAATTCCCACAAAACACACATAACAATAGATGGTTACACGCCGGAAGAGGAGTGGTCAAAGGTTTTATCGTCGATGCTCCTCTTCAACGAAGTTCTTAACGAATATGGCTACGAAATTTATGATGAATATGGTTCTTATAAGAACTGTGCACCATGGATGAGAGACCGGATTCTGGAATGGTTGAGGAAAAAGCCGTACTACAAAGAGTATTTGGACGCTCAAGCTGACGATGAAGCTGAAATCACGTTGGACACCAAACTTGATGATCTGGGTAATAGGGTAACAAATCTCGAAGAGACGTTTGAACATATCAAGCAAAGGAAAGCAAGGAAGGGAAAAGATGGTGCAAATTCTAGCAAAGCGGGAAGTAGCAGCAAAAAAAAATGAATGGGCGATGTTTGTTATGGTATATGTCGTGTGTTGTTTCGTTTGAGTTGTTTCGTTTGCTTGTCGAGTTGTTTTGTTTGATCTGTTTCGTTTGCTTGTCAAGTTGTTTTGTTTGAGTCTGTATGAAATGTATGTGGTTGAGAACTCTTGCGTGTTTTAAATAAAATGTTTGCCTTCGTGTTTGTTAATTGTGATATTGTTTCTTCAAATAAGCTCATAAACCCAAACACCCTTTTGGAGCAGAAATAAACAATCCCAAACGCCCATGTTTGGACAGCAAAAACCAAACGGCCCTTGTGGGCTGCTGTTAACCAAACAGCATAAACCAAACGGACCTGTTTGGACAGCATAAACAAACGGCCCTTGTGGGATGCTGTTAACCAAACAGCATAAACCAAACGGCCTTGTTTGGACAGCATAAACCAAACGGCCCTTGTGGGCTGCTGTTAACCAGCTTCTTTTAACCAAAATGGTCATGGTTTCAACGACAACAATATTTTATTAAACAACAACAACAACACAAACAACAACAACAACAACAACAACAACAACAACAACAACAACAACAACAACAACAACAACAACAACAACAACAACAACAACAACAAAAACAACAAAAACTTTACATATGAAGATTGTCAATGTCACCTAACAGCTCACGGAGTATTGCAGCTGACTGACATGCGTGGTAGGGGTCGTCGTGATTTGTTGTCATTTCAAGTCTTGCCTCCAGCATCCTTACTCTTGTCTCTAGCACCTGCTTTTGTGCCTCCAGCATGTTTATCCTAAGATCTTTTTCATTACAGTTTGAGCACCTTATTGGTGCAGATCCAGAACCGTGAGATGTTGAAGCAAAAGAGGTTACTCGTAACTGCTCATCAAATTCACTCTTCCACATAAAATATCCACATCCATGATCTTTTTCTCTTGGCTGTCACATAAATAATGTAATTATATGATTGTTTGTATATTTACATAAATAAGAAATGTATAATTCTTCACCTTCGAAAGAGGACATGCATAATATTCCCATCCAAATGTATCTTTTTGATGTGACTTTCTTTTTTTTATGTTTCTTGATCCATAATTTCACATAAAAGGATTATATGGCTGCATCTCAGATTTTGAAATTAGTGTGAAGATAAGAGGTTTGATGTTATATGAGGGATGAATGAGGTGATGTTGTTGCTGTTGTGAGAGAGAGGGAGGGAATATAAGGTGGTGATGAGGGTTATGGTTTTTGGATTTTATGTAGATTTTGGATAAGATTATTTGGATATTAAAGAGGATAACTTCTCATTTTTACAACTCTGAAACACATCATAAATTTGTACAAGCATGGAGGTAACTTCTCATTTTTACAACTCTGAAACACATATCATCTCGGCTCATTCGTTAAACATCTCGTGTACAACCGTATCATCTTGGCTCATAAGTTAAACATCTCGTGTACAACCATATCTTCTCGACTCATTCGTTAAACATCTCGTGTACAACAATATCATCTCGGCTCATTCGTTAAACATCTCATGTACAACCATATCATCTCGGCTCATTCGTTAAACGTATCGCGTACAACCATATCATCTCGGCTCATTCGTTAAACATCTTGTGTACAACCGTATCATCTCGGCTCATTCGTTTAACATCTCGTGTACAACCGTATCATATCGACTCATTCGTTAAACATCTCGTGTACAACCGTATCATCTCGGCTCACTCGTTAAACATCTCGTGTACAACAGTATCATCTCGGCTCATTCGTTAAACATCTCGTGTACAACCGTATCATCTTGGCTCATTCGTTTAACATCTCGTGTACAACCATATCATCTCGGCTCATTCGTTAAATATCTCGTGTACAACCGTATCATCTTGGCTCATTCGTTTAACATCTCGTGTACAACCGTATCATATCGACTCATTCGTTAAACATCTCGTGTACAACCGTATCATCTCAGCTCATTCGTTAAACATTTCGTGTACAACCGTATCATCTCGGCTCATTCGTTAAGCATCTCGTATACAACCGTATCATCTCGGCTCATTTGTTAAACATCACGTGTACAACCGTATCATCTCGGCTCATTCGCTTAACATCTTGTGTACAACCGTATCATATCGACTCATTCGTTAAACATCTCGTGTACAACCGTATCATCTCGGCTCATTTGTTAAACATCTCGTGTACAACCGTATCATCTCAGCTCATTCGTTAAACATCTCGTGTACGACCGTATCATCTCGGCTCATTCGTTAAACATCTCGTGTACAACCGTATCATTTCGGCTCATTCGTTAAACATCTCGTGTACAACCATATCATCTCGGCTCATTCGTTTAACATATTGTGTACAACCGTATCATATCGACTCATTCGTTAAACATCTCGTGTACAACCATATCATCTTGGCTCATTCGTTAAACATCTCGTGTACAACCATATCATCTCGGCTCATTCGTTTAACATCTCGTGTACAACCGTATCATCTCGGCTCATTCGTTTAACATCTCGTGTATAACCGTATCATCTCGGCTCATTCATTAAACATCTCGTGTACAACTGTATCATCTCGGCTCATTCGTTAAACATCTCTTGTACAACCGTATCATCTCGGCTCATTCGTTTAACATCTTGTGTACAACCTTATCATATCGACTCATTCATTAAACATCTCGTGTACAACCGTATCATCTCGGCTCATTTGTTAAACATCTCGTGTACAACCGTATCATCTCGGCTCATTCGTTAAACATCTCCTGTACGACCGTATCATCTCGGCTCATTCGTTAAACATCTCGTGTACAACCGTATCATTTTGGCTCATTCGTTAAACATCTCGTGTACAACCGTATCATCTCGGCTCATTCGTTTAACATCTCGTGTACAACCGTATCATATCGACTCATTCGTTAAACATCTCGTGTACAACCATATCATCTCGGCTCATTCGTTAAACATCTCGTGTAAAACCATATCATCTCGGCTCATTCGTTTAACATCTCGTGTACAACCGTATCATCTCGGCTCATTCGTTTAACATCTCGTGTATAACCGTATCATCTCGGCTCATTCATTAAACATCTCGTGTACAACTGTATCATCTCGGCTCATTTGTTAAACATCTCTTGTACTACTGATGAACTCAAATAAGTACATTTGATTACCGTCATTTATCCTATGTATTTGACTTGTTTTATTTTATTATGTATGAGAATTGATACGCTAATGTTTACTTTTGTAATTCTCAGGTAAAAACAAGTATTTGGTGAAACTTGGCGATTTTGGACTAATTATGGAGCAAAACAAGCAAGAAGTTAAGAGTCTACTGAAATGTACAAGATCAAGACTAATCTGCTCCAGATACGCCGCATCTTACTTATTACATACGGCGCATCACTATCAAGATTTCACAAGATACGATCCAAGATATGAGAGGTGATGAACTCAAATAAGTACATTTTATTACTATCATTTAACCCATTAAATTGACTTGTTTTACTATATTATGTATGAGGATTGATACTTAATCGTTTACTTTTGTAATTCTCAGTTGAAAACAAGCATTTGGTGAAACTTGGCGATTTTGGACTAATTATGGAGCAAAACATGCATAAAGTGAAGAGTCTGCTGAAATGGACAAGATCAAGTCAAATCTGCTCCAGATGCGTCGCATCTCACTCATGACATGCGCCGCATCGCTATCAAGATCTCACCAGATACGATCCAAGATTCAAGAGGACATGCGCCGCATCCAAAGACGAAGATACGCCGCATCTTCTGGCGGTGTACGAATATTCCTGAATATTATAATCTTGGACCCCACGCGAAGTTAAGTACATGCGCCGCATCTACTTGCTAGATGCGCCGCATCCTACCCTCAGACGGTAACTATAAATACCCCAAAGACCAGACGAATTGGGTGCCATATATATTATATACGAGACCGAAGACCAAAAACCCTAGGACGAATTCAGTCAAGGCAGCAGCACAAGACACACTCAAATCAAGGATACAAGAGCTGTAAGAAGGTGCTGCATGTGTTTAATTCATTAAGTAGTTTTGTTTTATTGTGTTAGCAAACTTTAATTCATCAGGATTGATGGCTTGTGTAATGTGACAACGGAAAGATTGCACTCCCTTAAAACTGCTTTCCCATCAATTAAAGTTTATATGTTGATGTCTTTGGTTACTACTTATTAGTGCATTGATAACCTCTGTGTTTATTAGTGGCCTGCGCATTTGACTGCGGAAAATAATGTGGCTCCCACGGTTGTTACTAAATTGATCACTTAGGAATAACTTTTAGACATAAGTAATCATTAAGGGTTTACTCGCCGATAAGAATAGGACCAACGAGAAAGGGTTAACTACATACACTTCATATAAAGCTATCAATAAAACAAGTGACAAACTACTTAATCATAAGGACAGATCTTCTTATTGTCTCGAGTATTTATCTGTGTACGTGTGTGCTACTTGCTGATTCGTGCCTATTGGTTTAGTTTATTATTTAATTGCAACCAAATCGTGCCAGTCTCTCAGGCTGAAACCCCCTTGCGTTAGAATATTAAAATACTGATTAGAATAACTAGATAATACGTTCCACTCTTAGTGATCGACACTCTACTTACCATTATATTCATACTGACCGGGTACACTGCTCGTTAAGTGTGTGTGTTATTGATAAGTCGGCTAAATATAAATTTAAAACTTGAGTAGGCATTAAAACTGCTAAACCGCAACGACACATCACGCGCATCAAGAGGACATGCGCCGCATCTATAAATGGAGTTACGCCGCATCTTCTGGCGGTGTACGAATATTCCTGAATATATTAATCTTGGACCCCACGCGAAGTTAAGTCAATGCGACGCATCTACTTGTTAGATGCGCCGCATCTTACCTCAGACAGAAACTATAAATACCCTAAAGTCAGACGACTTTAAGAGACTTTTGGTACGTACGATATTCGAAGGACAGAAGCCCTAGGCCGAATTCAGTCGAAGTAGCAGCACAAGACACACCTTGAACGAAGATACAAGAGCTGTAAGAAGGTCCTGCATGTATTTAATTCATTAAGTAGTTTTGTTTTATTGTGTTAGTAAACTTTAATTCATCAGGATTGGTGGCTTGTGTAATGTGACAACGGAAAGATTGCACTCCCTTTAATATTGCTTTCCCATCAATTAAAGTTTATATGTTGATGTCTTTGGTGACTTTTATTAGTGCATTGATAACCTCTGTGTCTAGCTGAGCGTTGATCGGGTCGCCATGCCTCTGCCCTCGCCTATTTATTAGATCGCCTATGCATTCTATCGTCTGTAGAAAAGTAGGAAGAAAGATAAATAGGATAGTCATAAGTAATCATTAAGGGTTTACTCGCCGATAAGATTAGAACCAACGAGAAAGGACTTAATCTCGGTGCGTTGCATCGAACTATACACTTCATATAAAACTAGCAATAAAACAAGTGACAAGCTACTTATCTATCAGGACAGGCCTTCTTATTGTCTCGAGTATTTATCTGTGTACGTGTGTGCTATTCGCTGATTCGTGCCTATTAGTTTAGTTTATTATTTAAGTGCAACCAAACCGTGCCAGTCTCTCAGGCTGAACCCCCTTGCGTTAGAATAGGTTGTATAGCTAACTTAAGATATTAAAATACTGATTAGAATAACTAGATAATACGTTCCACTCTTAGTGATCGACACTCTACTTACCATTATATACATACTGACCGGGTACACTGCTCGTTAAAGTGTGTGTGTTATTGATAAGTCGGCTAAATATAAATTTAAAACTTGAATACTGCTAAAACCACAACGACATACCGTGGGTATAAATTAGAGCACTCGCACGCACGCACCAAGTTTTTGGCGCCGCTGCCGGGGAGTGAATTGTTATTATCTGTTAATTTGATTAGTATTTTAATTAGGTTTTTCTTTTTAATTTTTAATCTAACCGCTAACTTTGTTGTATA
This sequence comes from Artemisia tridentata subsp. tridentata, assembly GCA_021014915.2. Classification (NCBI taxonomy): domain Eukaryota; kingdom Viridiplantae; phylum Streptophyta; class Magnoliopsida; order Asterales; family Asteraceae; genus Artemisia; species Artemisia tridentata. The sequence continues at coordinate 142,358,105 of CP139501.1, read as the reverse complement.
TTAGTTAAATTGCATTCATTGTATTATTTGCATATTTTCTGTTTTGTGTGTTATTTGTTTGCTTTTATTTGTGTTTATTTTCGTTTGTTTTTATTTTTCGTATTTTCTGTATTCTGCTATCGTTGTACTGAGTTTATTCAAACGATACGGCGCATCTATTTTCATAGATACGGCGTATTGCGTTTAATTTTTATAAAATACAACGCGTTTAATTAATTCGATACGACGCATCTTTCCCCAAGATACGGCGATCTGTTTTTAATAAGAAATTTTTTTTTCTAAACGTTAACGCGATACGACGCATCTGCTTTAGCAGATACGGCGCATCTATTATTTTAATTAAAAACAGTTTTCGAATTATTAAACAGATACGACGCATCGATTTTTATCGATACGGCGCATCTTCTGAATCAAAAATCTTGTATTTTGAAACGTAACGAAAATACGGCGCATTAACTTTTGTTAATACGACGCATTTTATTTTAAATAAATATCGATTTTTGATAATTAAAATTGATACGGCGCATTCTAACTTATAAGCGGCGTATCTATTTTCTGAATAAAAGTCTGATTAAATTTTAACTTGATAAGATACGGCGTATCCAACTTTTTGGATACGGCGCATCATCTGCAGATATCAGTTATTTTTATTCTTATATCCGTTTCTATATTCATTAATTTCTCTTCTAGCGAACAAATCCTACTGAAGATTTTACCTATGATGACAGGTTTTGCTATGGAAGACATGTCAGTGAACGGATATCTTGCTAAGGAACTCTTGCTTTCGGATTCATTCGATGTGAAAGTTTTTGATAATGTCAACTTCGATGTGCTCATGATTAACGCCGATTTATTTTCTTGGGAAACCCCTCTTGAGGCTACTTATAAGGAATTTAAACGTTTATGCAATATTGAAGATGGGATATTCTCTTATGAGTTACTAATGAGCTACACTGAAGATGAATTGCTACTCTTATGGCCCATCATTGAATCTAAAGGATTGACTTGGACTATTATCGAAGAGAATGATGGGAAATTCCAAATTGAATTCATGAACTCAAGCAATAAAAGCTGTGGTGGAGGCAATACCCAACCTATGCAAATCTCTTACATGCCTTATTCCGAACAGTACTGGGGATTAAATGAGAACTATCTAGACGATGAAAGAATTTATGCTGTGGCGGAGTTACTATTTCATGGCAGGTTGGTAAGGTTGATGGACATCTCCCTCGAAGAATGGCTTGAACTTAAATATGGTTGTCCGAAATTTGCCCCTGCAAATGAAGTCAAGCGGATTATGACTTCATGGTTGACACGGAGTTTTTGGGAGCAATTTAACGAGTTCATGGAGATAAGGAGGAAAATGATTGGTAAAGCTTGCTTTGACGTTGACCATGATCCTAACAATGTTGATTTTTCAGAGTGGTTGGCTAGTAAGTTCAATAACCATAAGAGCATGGATCGAGCTACTAAAGATGCGTTATGGGTATATTGGATGAGAGGGGAAGATGAAGAGGTAGAGAGCGACTATGGGTCGTCACTTCATGATTCAACAATCAATGAGGGCATTGAAGAATTATTCAGAATAGACATTGACGTGTTCGATTATGAGACACCCTTGTGCAAACAATTCAAAGAATTTAATTACCTTCTTCAAGTTGACGATGATGTGCTAACTGGAGATCTACCAGGATTCAAGACTTATGATGATTTCAAAAACACCTGGTACTACGAATGGAATGACCAAATACCATGGGTTTGGGATAAACCATGGGAATTTGAGCACATTAATCACACCTGTACACCTTTCATTTTCAAGGATGGGAGTAGTGTTTGGCCGACCTGTGATTATAAGAGTGACGGAACCTGTAATGGGGGAAGTATAATTGGGATGAAACGGGTTGGAAATGATGTAACCTTTGAAGACTATGAGTGGTATGATAATGTTGAAGGCTGCCCACAAAAAGCGGAGGCTTTGCAAGAAAAGGGTAGAATTGAATACTTGAAAGAGCTAAAGGGAACATCGAATACTACTTTCTGGAAATGGGTGCATGAACAATTTGATGATTACACGAAGCTTAGTCGACGATTACAATGGGAATTGGAAAGAGAGTGGGAGGCAATTCAAGATGATGATAACAATGAGTCATTAATTGATGAACTTGATGACTATTTGATTAAGGATCCTTATTTTAAGTTTGTTGATAAAGACGAAGAAGAATTCATCAAAAGAAAATGTCAACTACTTGGGATCCCTTATAATGAGCCACCCATGATTATTTCAGAAAAATTTAAAATCATCAAATATTCTTTGGGACCAGATGAGGAATATGTTGCGACAAAGACCAAGAGTTATACTAGATTATGTCGAACGGAAGAAAATGTTGCAACGCTATACGGGAACATCTTTCGGATGAAGGAAGAGGGATGGACCGTGACAAGAACTAAATGATGAGCTGAACGTGAGTCTAACTTGAAGACTCTGGAATAAAGACAAGTGCTGACCGGGAGACAACCCGGAAAATTTTTACTATTCTGTTCTGAGTCGAGTCAGTCAGGCCCGCAGCAGATACGGCGCATCTCCATCCCAAGATGCGACGCATCTCCTGCACTGGTCATATCTTACTTTATTTTTCTGCATTTTTTACTTTTGACTTTAAAACTTTTTATCAGTTTATTTTAATGCGGCGCATCCCTGGTTAAGGATGCGGCGCATCTTCTATTCTGATTCGTATTTATTCCAGGCTCGATACGGCGTATCTTCTTCCATAAGATACGGCGCATCGACTGACCTGATGATTTTCAGTTTTAATTTTTATGTTTTATTTTTCCTAACTACTAATGTATTATGCAAGTTTGAACCTTTCTTAACTTAGGTGTGTTTAAAGTCTTGGTGGTATTATAGATTCCTGCATTTCCTGTGGATATATCTATTATGAAGCTTCAACGTTCTCATCCACAAGAAAATGATTTTTGCTCTTATACTAATAATGGAGGATCATACCGAGCAAATCTCAGGGGAGTTTTTCTGTTCTAATTCTTTTATTTTCCAGTTTTTAATCTTTTATACAAACAACGAGGACGTTGTTTAACTTAAGTGGGGGGATTGGAGAATTAGAACACTTACTTGTCCTAAACTTTTCAAAATATGCTTAAAATGTGCTTAATATATCAAAATTTAAAATTTTTAGCATGTTTTTGTTTAAAGTCTAAGTTGCATAGCTGCACACATGACGTTATTTTCAAAAATTGTGATTTTTTCAAAAATTCACAAATCTATGAGTGTGCCGGTGACTTGTAAACTTTAGAACTTGGCTTGTATACTATTTGAGACCACCATAAAAAGTATTATTTATATAATTGGAATGACTTGTCTAAATTGGTAAAATTCTAGGATTACACCCAAAAAGCCTATTATATGTTATGTGTTATTAGCTAACTACACTGGTTAGTTAACCCCCGTATAAACCCTTTTGTTACTCTCATTTTTAGAGTAAGATACCCCTAGAAAAACACTCAGAGCCATTCCTTTCGTTTCTTACACCTTTGTTAAAATGTTTCGTTACACCCTTACACCTTAGCCTACCCTGTAGATTAAAATCCGTGGTTGGTTAATTGCTTTAGGCAAAGTGTGTTTCCTTACATTACCTGTGTTCGCATGCGTAATTCATTATCTTTGGTTAGGTCGGGAAATTGCACAATGCAATTGGAGTGAAAGTAAATATTGTATATCTTTGAGTTTATTTTTCGTGTGTTTACTACTTTCACTATTACCGTTATTTCTGAAGTCATGAAAAGTATGGAAAAATTATCCAGAATTATCATTATAGTGATGTGGTGAAATTTTACACATCTTTGTTTATGTTTTAAGTTCAAAAAAAAAAAAAAAAAAAAAGAAAAAAAAAATCAAAAAAATAAGAAAAGAAAAAGAAAAAGGAAGAGTTGGATGTTTTTTTTACCAACTTATGTAAAGTTTTGTATTAAGTGGTCGATATCACCACTAGTTGTTATATATTATATCTATGGATTGAATGGGAGTTGGCAGTTATGGGAACGCCAACTAAAGGTTATTCTTTGATTAAGATCTTGTTGATTATAATTCGTGTCTATCTAAAGCGTGTGTTTCAAGTGTTAAAGCGTGAGTTATTCAATGATATGAGTCTTATTCATGGGATGGTTGGGATAGTGATTAACCACACTTAGGATTTTAATTTATTTGTTTTGTTTATTTTTCATTTTACACCAATTTGTATCCCAAATATTATCCATACCCTATATTGTTCTTTATCAAAACCTTTGATTTATTGAGATTAGGGATTTGAGCAATCTTAAGTATCGTAGTCGTGGATTCGGCTATGTATTTATGATTTTGTCGCCCTTTTTGATATAATATTATTGGTGAAGATTACTTGGTCCTATCTTTAGCCTATTCGAGTTAAGAATTTGAGCAATTGCAAGTATCGTGTTCGTGGATTCGATCATGTATTTGTGATTTTGTCGCCTTTTCTGAAATTTGAGATCGATGGAGATTAAGGAGAATGATTAACCCTTAACCTATAAACAATTTTTTCCGCTTTAGACTTGTTATTCCTTGGCTTTAGTGGGGGAGATGTGTATACTTGCCAAGCTTATGATAGAATATTCGTCACGACTGGACAGTTAAACGATTAGATTTGCTTTTATCGAAATATTTTATTTTACTTCTAATTCGTTAAGTGTTTGGTTGTGTGATTATGACAAAAATGAATACATGCTTAAATATAAAAATAAATCCTAATATCTTTTAGGATACATTTTCATAAGATTAATTCTAAGGTTTACTTGGGGACAAGTAAAGTTCAAGTGGGGGGATATTTGATGAACTCAAATAAGTACATTTTATTACCGTCATTTATCCTATTTATTTGACTTGTTTTATTATATTATGTATGAGAATTGATACGTTAATGTTTACTTTTGTAATTCTCAGGTAAAAACAAGTATTTGGTGAAACTTGGCGATTTTGGACTAATTATGGAGCAAAACAAGCAAGAAGTTAAGAGTCTACTGAAATGTACAAGATCAAGACTAATCTGCTCCAGATACGCCGCATCTTACTTATTACATACGGCGCATCACTATCAAGATGTCACAAGATACGAGAGGACATGCGCCGCATCTATAAATGGAGTTACGCCGCATCTTCTGGCGGTGTACGAATATTCCTGAATATATTAATCTTGGACCCCACGCGAAGTTAAGTCAATGCGCCGCATCTACTTGTTAGATGCGCCGCATCTTACCTCAGACAGAAACTATAAATACCCCAAAGTCAGACGACTTTAAGAGACTTTTGGTACGGACGATATTCGAAGGATAGAAGCCCTAGACCGAATTCAGTCGAAGTAGCAGCACAAGACACACCTTGAACGAAGATACAAGAGCTGTAAGAAGGTCTTGCATGTATTTAATTCATTAAGTAGTTTTAATTTATTGTGTTAGTAAACTTTAATTCATCAGGATTGGTGGCTTGTGTAATGTGACAACGGAAAGATTGCACTCCCTTTAATATTGCTTTCCCATCAATTAAAGTTTATATGTTGATGTCTTTGGTGACTTTTATTAGTGCATTGATAACCTCTGTGTCTAGCTGAGCGTTGATCGGGTCGCCATGCCTCTGCCCTCGCCTATTTATTAGATCGCCTATGCATTCTATCGTCTGTAGAAAAGTAGGAAGAAAGATAAATAGGATAGTCATAAGTAATCATTAAGGGTTTACTCGCCGATAAGATTAGAACCAATGAGAAAGGACTTAATCTCGGTGCGTTGCATCGAACTATACAATTCGTATAAAACTAGCAATAAAACAAGTGACAAGCTACTTATCTATCAGGACAGGCCTTCTTATTGTCTCGAGTATTTATCTGTGTACGTGTGTGCTATTCGCTGATTCATGCCTATTAGTTTAGTTTATTATTTAATTGCAACCAAACCGTGCCAGTCTCTCAGGCTGAACCGCCTTGCGTTAGAATAGGTTGTATAGCTAACTTAAGATATTAAAATACTGATTAGAATAACTAGATAATACATTCCACTCTTAGTGATCGACACTCTACTTACCATTATATACATACTGACCAGGTACACTGCTCGTTAAAGTGTGTGTGTTATTGATAAGTCGGCTAAATATAAATTAAAACTTGAATACTGCTAAAACCACAATGCCATACCGTGGGTATAAATTAGAGCACTCGCACGCACGCATCAACAACCGTATCATCTCGGCTCATTCGTTTAACATCTTGTGTACAACCGTATCATATCGACTCATTCGTTAAACATCTTGTGTACAACAATATCATCTCGGCTCATTCGTTAAACATCTCGTGTACAACCACATCATCTCGGCTCATTCGTTTAACATCTCGTGTACAACCGTATCATCTCAGCTCATTCGTTAAATATCTCGTGTACAACCGTATCATCTCGGCTCATTCGTTAAACATCTCGTGTACAACCGTATCATCTCGGCTCATTCGTTAAACATCTCGTGTACAACCGTATCATCTCGTCTCATTCGTTTAACATCTTGTGTACAACCGTATCATATCAACTCAATGGTTAAACATCACGTGTACAACCGTATCATATCAACTCATTCGTTAAACATCCTGTGTGCAACCATATCATCTCGGTTCATTCGTTAAACATCTTGTGTACAACCGTATCATCTCGGCTCATTTGTTTAACATCTCGTGTACAACCGTATCATATCGACTCATTCGTTAAACATCTCGTGTACAACTGTATCATCTCGGCTCACTCGTTAAACATCTCGTGTACAACCGTATCATCTCGGCTCATTCGTTAAACATCTCGTGTACAACCTTATTATCTCGGCTCATTCGTTAAACATCTCGTGTACAACCATATCATCTCGGCTCATTCGTTAAACATCTTGTGTACAACCGTATCATCTCGGCTCATTCGTTTAACATCTCGTGTACAACCTTATCATATCGACTCATTCGTTTAACATCTCCTGTACAACAATATCATCTCTGCTCATTCGTTAAACATCTCGTGTACAACCACATCATCTCGGCTCAATCGTTTAACATCTCGTGTACAACCATATCATCTCGGCTCATTCGTTAAACATCTCGTGTACAACCGTATCATCTCGGCTCATTCGTTAAACATCTCGTTTACAACCATAACATCTCGGCTCATTCGTTAAACATCTCGTGTACAACCGTATCATCTCGGCTCATTCGTTAAACATCTCGTGTACAACCGTATCATCTCGGCTCATTCGTTTAACATCTTGTGTACAACCGTATCATATCAACTCATTCGTTAAACATCCCGTGTACAACCATATCATCTCGGCACATTCGTTAAACATCTCGTGTACAACCGTATCATCTCGGCTCACTCGTTAAACATCTCGTGTACAACCATATCATCTCAACTCATTCGTAAAACATCTCGTGTACAACCGTATCATCTCGGCTCATTCGTTTAACATCTCGTGTACAACCGTATCATATCGACTCATTCGTTAAACATCTCGTGTACAACCGTATCATCTCGGCTCACTCGTTAAACATCTCGTGTACAACCGTATCATATCGGCTCATTCGTTAAACATCTCGTGCACAACCGTATCATCTTGGCTCATTCGTTTAACATCTCGTGTACAACCATATCATCTCGGCTCATTCGTTAAATATCTCGTGTACAACCGTATCATCTTGGCTCATTCGTTTAACATCTCGTGTACAACCGTATCATATCGACTCATTCGTTAAACATCTCGTGTACAACTGTGTCATCTTAGCTCATTCGTTAAACATTTCGTGTACAACCGTATCATCTTGGCTCATTCGTTAAGCATCTCGTGTACAACCGTATCATCTCGGCTCATTCGTTAAACATCTCGTGTACAACCATATCATCTCAGCTCATTCGTTTAACATCTTGTGTACAACCGTATCATATCGAATCATTCGTTAAACATCTCGTGTACAACCGTATCATCTCGGCTCATTTGTTAAACATCTCGTGTACAACCTATCATCTCGGCTCATTCGTTAAACATCTCGTGTACAACGTATCATCTCGGCTCATTCGTTAAACATCTCGTGTACAACCGTATCATTTCGGCTCATTCGTTAAACATCTCGTGTACAACCGTATCATCTCGGCTCATTCGTTTAACATCTCGTGTACAACCGTATCATATCGACTCATTCGTTAAATATCTCATGTACAACCATATCATCTCGGCTCATTCGTTAAACATCGCGTGTACAACCATATCATCTCGGCTCATTCGTTTAACATCTCGTGTACAACCGTATCATCTCGGCTTATTCTTTTAACATCTCGTGTATAACCGTATCATCTCGGCTCATTCATTAAACATCTCGTGTACAACTGTATCATCTCGGCTCATTCGTTAAACATCTCTTGTATAACCGTATCATCTCGGCTCATTCGTTTAACATCTTGTGTACAACCGTATCATATCGACTCATTCGTTAAACATCTCGTGTACAACAATATCATCTAGGCTCATTCGTTAAACATCTCGTGTACAACCACATCATATCGGCTCATTCGTTTAACATCTCGTGTACAACCGTATCATCTCGTCTCATTCGTTAAACATCTCGTGTACAACTGTATCATCTCGGCTCATTCGTTAAACATCTCGTGTACAACCGTATCATCTCGGCTCATCCGTTAAACATCTCGTGTACAACCGTATCATCTCGGCTCATTCGTTAAACATCTCGTGTACAACCGTATCATCTCGGCTCATTCGTTTAATATCTTGTGTACAACCGTATCATATCAACTCATTCGTTAAACATCTCGTGTACAACCATATCATCTCGGCTTATTCGTTAAACATCTCGTGTACAACCGTATCATCTCGGCTCATTCGTTTAACATCTCGTGTACAACCGTATCATATCGACTCATTCGTTAAACATCTCGTGTACAACCATATCATCTCGGCTCATTCGTTAAACATCTCGTGTACAACCGTATCATATCGACTCATTTGTTTAACTTAGTTAAAAATGATGTAAATTAAGTATAAATGACTTAACTTAGTTAAAAATGATGTAAATAATTTTAAAAAGTTTTAAATTAATTAAAGATGATTTACAAAAATTTTAAATTAAATTTAAATGATTTAATAGTGATTTAACTTGATTGAAATGTTTTTTACAATAATTTTAAATGATTTAAATTATGTATAAATGATTTAATTTTATTAGGTAAAGGTGATGTAAATAATTTTAAAAAGTTTTAAATTAATTAAATTTGATTTTGAAAATTTTTAGTTAAATTTAAAACAATTAATATTGATTTGGGTTTGTTATAATAATATAAAAAAGTTTTTTTTTTTTTTTTTTTTTTTTTTTTTTTTTTTTTTTTTTTTTTTTTTTTAATAAAAATTCTTTCATTGGGGACATGTCCCCACAGAAAGATTTCACAAAAAAAATTGATTTTCCCTCGTAGCATTTACTTTATCCCGCCAAAGCATTTGGCGAATAATTAAAACTTTTAGCGGCGACTTGTCCCCGCCGAAAGTTGGATAACACCAACCCCCCAATTATTATCAGATCTGCGCAACACTTGCTAAAAAAAAAAAAAAAAAAAAAACACACTCGGTTGCTCAAGCTGCTTCTGCTTGTGCTTCTCCACCACCACCACATCACAACACCACCATCTCCACCACCACTACAACACCATCATCTCCACCACAATACACCCACACTCGCACCTCTCCTCAAGCTGCTTCTGCTTCTGCTGTAACACTCCCAAAATATCGCAGCGGAAGATTGTGTCTTTGGGGTGCTACTTCATAATACAAAGTACAAGTTATAGAAAACGACCTCTAAATGAGACGTTTTGAAAAGTTACCATTCGATTAATGAATTCAGAGTTACAAACATGAGATCTCAAAGTATGATACATAAATGTATACAAAATGTTTCGAATGATAAATGATAATAGCATAAGTCTTCAAAATTTGCCATGCGACTCTATGCTTCAAGATCTAGCTATCGTCTAATGTACCTGAGATAAACATGCTAAAGTGTCAACACAATGGTTGGTGAGTTCATAGAGTTTGTTTAACATGTAAGCCTTTTAAAGAATGTTCACACAGCAAAGGCATTGTAAATTCACTCAGTTCCAAGTTCCGCCCATACAAAACTTGCAACCTGTGTGTTTACAACCCACTGCTAACAAAGTATGTCTAGGGTAGATGTCTTGCATATCAATGCATCATGAGATTACTGGGTGCCATTTCCCAAAGAATACTGGGTGCCATTTCCCAAAGATTACTGGGTGCCATTTCCCAAAGATTACTGGGTGCCTACTTCCCAAAGACAAGTATGAAAGCATATCGTATAAAAGTATAAACATTTAAGTAATTGCATAAATCATGTATTTGATAATTCCAATCCACATTAATAGATTTACACATAACAGTGTATCACATAATAAGACGTCACATATAAATAGCATAAAAGAATAAAAGTATCACATAGATTTGAATCATTGACTAACTGTATCATTGATGAACTCAAATAAGTACATTTTATTACTATCATTTATCCTATTAATTTGACTTGTTTTACTATATTATGTATGAGGATTGATACTTAATCGTTTACTTTTGTAATTCTCAGGTAAAAACAAGCATCTGGTGAAACTTAGCGATTTTGGACTAATTATGGAGCAAAACATGCAAGAAGTTAAGAGTCTACTGAAATGAAGAAGATCAAGACTAATCTGCTCCAGATGCGCCGCATCTCACTCATTACATACGGCGCATCTCTATTAAGATTCCACCAGATACGATCCAAGATACAAGAGGACATGCGCCGCATCTAATCATGGAGTTACGCCGCATCTTCTGGCGGTGTACGAATATTCCTGAATATTATAATCTTGGACCCCACGCGAAGTTAAGTCAATGCGCCGCATCTACTTACTAGATGCGCCGCATCTTCCCTCAGACAGAAACTATAAATACCCCAAGACCAGACGAATTTCCAAGGGGGATATATTAGATTCGAAGATCGAAGCAGCAGAACCCTAGGACGAATTCAGTCAAGGAGGCAGCACAAGACACACCAAACGAAGATACAAGAGCTGTAAGAAGGTGCTGCATGTGTTTAATTCATTAAGTAGTTTTGTTTTATTGTGTTAGCAAACTTTAATTCATCAGGATTGGTGGCTTGTGTAATGTGACAACGAAAGATTGCACTCCTTTTAATACTTGCTTTCCCATCAATTAAAGTTTATATGTTGATGTCTTTGGATACTACTTATTAGTGCATTGATAACCTCTGTGTTTATTAGTGGCTTGCGGGCATTTGACTGCGGAAAATAATGTGGCTCCCACGGTTATTACTAAATTGATCACTTAGGAATAACTTTTAGACATAAGTAATCATTAAGGGTTTACTCGCCGATAAGAATAGGACCAACGAGAAAGGGTTAACTACATACACTTCATATAAAGCTATCAATAAAACAAGTGACAATCTACTTAATCATAAGGACAGCCCTCTTATTGTCTCGAGTATTTATCTGTGTACGTGTGTGCTACTTGCTGATTCGTGCCTATTGGTTTATTTTATTATTTAATTGCAAACAAATCGTGCCAGTCTCTCAGGCTGAAACCCCCTTGTGTTAGGATATTAAAATACTGATTAGAATAACGAGATAATACGTTCCACTCTTAGTGATCGACACTCTACTTACCATTATATTCATACTGACCGGGTACACTGCTCGTTAAGTGTGTGTGTTATTGATAAGTCGGCTAAATATAAATTTAAAACTTGAGTAGGCATTAAAACTGCTAAACCGCAACGACACATCACGCGCATCAAGTTTTTGGTGCCGCTGCCGGGGAGTGAATTGTTATTATCTGTTAATTTGATTAGTATTTTAATTAGGTTTTTCTTTTTATTAGATTAATTGCATCATTGTATTATTTTGCATATTTGTTGTTTTGTGTGTTATTTGTTTGCTTTTATTTTTGTTTTTGTGTTTATTTTTGTTTGTGTGTTTTTATTTTTCGTATTTTTTCTGTTCTGCTATCGTTGTACTGTGCTAAATCAAACGATACGGCGCATCTGATCTCTCAGATACGGCGTATTGCGTTTAATTTTTTTTAAATACAACGCGTTTAATTAATTCGATACGACGCATCTTTTCCCCAAGATACGGCGTATCTGTTTTTAATAAGAAATTTTTTTTTAAGCGATAAAGTAATACGACGCATCTGCTTTAGCAGCTACGGCGTATCTGTTTTTGATAAAAAAAAAATTTCTAAACGTTAACGCCATACGACGCATCTGCTTTCGCAGATACGGCGTATCTATTATTTTAATTAAAAACAGTTTTCGAATTATTAAACAGATACGGCGCATCGATCTCCGTCGATACGGCGTATCCTCTGAATCAAAAATCTTGTATTTTGAAACATAACGAAAGTACGGCGCATTAACTTTTGTTAATACGACGAATATAATTTGATAAATATAGTTGATTTTTGATATTTACCTTGATCGGTCAGCTACTCTCGTGTGCAAGTTGTTTATTTTCAGGATAAATGATGACTCGAGCATCACCAAGAAAGATTACATTCTGAACCAAACCAAGAGATGCTAGCTGGAGTGATCAAACATAAGACGACAAGAGTGGAGGAAAACTCAGTACTGGTAACATTGAACGTCTTAAATTCTTGAAATAGAATCCCAGGTAAACTCTACGATAATTCAACCTGCTCAAAGGAAAGTTCTCTACACTATAATCTCAGTTTTATTATCCATGTTATACATCTAATTCAAATCGTAATCTTAATTTTGTACGCTTAAAAACGATATTTGTTCCTAACCTCGGAATAAATTCCCCCACTTAACAATAAGATTACGACCATTAATAAAACGTTTATGCCTATTGCTCTTATTTTGAATTCATATCATATGGTATACCGTTTAACCCTAATTTGATGTATATGGAATTGTGTTGCGGAGGCCAAGGTACGTTCTTTATTTAAATTTCGTTCACTATAATAGCGATACGGCGGATCTAAATATCCAAAGCGCCGTATCCCTGACCTACTAGAACTTATTGACTAGTCAACGAGATTAAATAGATACGGCGCATCCAAATTTTCTAATACGGCACATCGTGTCGCCCTATAAATACGACGGGAATGCGCCGGATCTAAAATCTTTACCGCATAAACACACACAGTTAAGAACTTACACACACTGATATTATACTCAAATTCCGATCATTTTTCTTAAACCCACCTTTAATCCGACCTAGAATCTTCCTCCTAATCATCAAATTAAGGTAATTATTCCATTTTGATTTAATCTTGATTAATACGAAAATTAGGGTTTATATGATTGAATCGATTCGTGCTTAAATGATATAGAGATATGATTAGGACTTGCTCTAGATGGTTTCCCCCATATTTAATTTGCATAAATAATTGAACTTATAACCTAATTTGATTTAACCGAAAATTAAGGTTTTGGATTCGATTTTGAATATTTAGCGGGAAGGCGAATTAGTAGTGGTGGAATGAGATATTAGAACTGATATAAGGAGTATATAATACTGTGATATTTAGTGGTAGTTTACGTCACGGATACGGATTCTTGAAAAACGTGCCTGACCCTTTATTTTATACTGATATGCTTTTAGATGCGGCGCATCTAGGTTGATTAATGTGGCGTAACGACCTATTTCAAAATTGATAAAATTCTAGATACGCCGTATTGATTAATAGATGCGACGCATCTCCTGCAATGGTCATATCTTATTTTAATTTTTCTGCATTTTTATTTTCGACTTTAAAACTATTTATCAGTTTATTTTAATGCGGCGCATCCCTGGTTAAGGATGCGGCGCATCTTTATTCTGATCCGTATTAATTCCAGGCTCGATACGGCGTATCTTCTTCCATAAGATACGGCGCCTCGACTGACCTGATGATTTTCAGTTTTAATTTTCAAGTTTTATTTTTCCTAACTACTAATGTATTATGCAAGTTTGAACCTTTCTTATCTTAGGTGTGTTTTAAAGTGTTGGTGGTATTATAGTTTCCTGGATTTCCTGTGGATACATCAAGTATGAAGCTTTAACGTTCTAATCCACAAGAAAGATTATTTTTGCTCTTATCTAATGGAGGATCATACCGAGCAAATCTCAGGGGAGTTTTTCTGTTCTAATTCTTTTATTTTCCAGTTTTTAACCTTTTATACAAACAACGAGGACGTTGTTTAACTTAAGTGGGGGGATTGGAGAATTAGAACACTTAACAATTACTTGTCCTAAACTTTTTCAAAAATTATGCTTAAAATGTGCTTAATATATCAAACTTAAAAATTTTTAGCATGTTTTTGTTTAAGATCTAAGTTGCATAGCTGCACACATGACGTTATTTTCAAAAATTGTGATTTTTCAAAAATTCACAAATCTATGAGTGTGCCGGTGTGACTTGTAAACTTTAGAACTTGGCTTGTATACTATTCGAGACCACCATAATAAGTATTATATTTATATAATTGGAATGACTTGTCTAAATTGGTAAAATTCTAGGATTACACCCAAATAGCCTATTATATGTTATGTGTTATTAACTAACTACACTGGTTAGTTAACCCCCGTATAAACCCTTTTGTTACTCTCATTTTTAGAGTAAGATACCCCTAGAAAAACACTCAGAGCCATTCCTTTCGTTTCTTACACCTATGTTTAAAATGTTTCGTTACACCCTTACACCTTAGCCTACCCTGTAGATTAGAATCCGTGGTTGGTTAATTGCTATAGGCAAAGTGTGTTTCCTTACATTACCTGTGTTTGCGTGCGTAATTCATTATCTTTGGTTAGGTCGGGAAATTGCACAATGCAATTGGAGTGAAAGTAAATATTGTATATCTTTGAGTTTATTTTTCGTGTGTTTACTACTTTCACTATTACCGTTATTTCTGAAGTATGAAAAGTATGGAAAAATTATCCAGAATTATCATTATAGTGATGTGGTGAAATTTTACACATCTATGTCTATGTTTGAAAAAAAAAAAAAAAAAAAAAAAAAAATCGAAAAAATAAGAAAAGAAAAAGAAAGAAAGAAAAGTTGGAGGTTAGTTTTAACCGACTTATGTAAAGTTATGTAAGTGGTCGATATCACCACTATTTGTTGTATTATATCTATGGATTGAATGGGAATTGGCAGTTATGGGAACGCCAATTAAGGTTTACTCTTTGATTAAGATCTTGTTGAGTATAATTCGTGTCTACCTAAAGCGTGTGTTTCAAGTGTTAAAGCGTGAGTTATTCGATGATATGAGTCTTATTCATGGGATGGTTGGGATAGTGATTAACCACACTTAGGATTTTAATTTATTTGTTTTGTTTATTTTTCATTTTACACCAATTTATATCCCAAATGTTATCCATGCCCTTTATTATTCTTTATCCAACCAAGCCTTTGATTTATTGAGATTAGGGATTTGAGCAATCTTAAGTATCGTAGTCGTGGATTCGGCTATGTATTTATGATTTTGTCGCCCTTTTTGATATATTATTATTGGTGAAGTTTGGACCTATCTTTAGCCTATTCGAGTTAAGGATTTGAGCAATTGCAAGTATCTGTTCGTGGATTCGATCATGTATTTGTGATTTTGTCGCCTTTTCTGGAATTTGAGATCGATAGTGATCAAGAATAATTAACCCTTAAGCCTAAAAACCCTTTTTACCGCTTTAGACTTGTTATTCCTTAGCTTTAGTGGAGGAGATGTGTATACTTGCCAAGCTTATGATAGAATATTCGTCACGACTGGACAGTTAAACGATTAGATTTGCTTTTATCAACTTATTTTACTTTACTTCTAATTCGTTAAGTGTTTAGTTGTGTGATTATGAAATAAACGAATACATGCTTAAATATAAAAATAAATCCTAACATCTTTTAGGATACATTTTCATAAGAGAAATTCTAAGGTTTACTTGGGGACAAGTAAAGTTCAAGTGGGGGGATATTTGATGAACTCAAATAAGTACATTTTATTACTATCATTTATCCTATTAATTTGACTTGTTTTACTATATTATGTATGAGGATTGATACTTAATCGTTTACTTTTGTAATTCTCAGGTAAAAACAAGCATTTGGTGAAACTTAGCGATTTTGGACTAATTATGGAGCAAAACATGCAAGAAGTTAAGAGTCTACTGAAATGAAGAAGATCAAGACTAATCTGCTCCAGATGCGCCGCATCTCACTCATTACATACGGCGCATCTCTATTAAGATTCCACCAGATACGATCCAAGATACAAGAGGACATGCGCCGCATCTAATCATGGAGTTACGCCGCATCTTCTGGCGGTGTACGAATATTCCTGAATATTATAATCTTGGACCCCACGCGAAGTTAAGTCAATGCCCGCATCTACTTACTAGATGCGCCGCATCTTCCCTCAGACAGAAACTATAAATTACCCCAAGACCAGACGAATTTCCAAGGGGGATATATTAGATTCGAAGATCGAAGCAGCAGAACCCTAGGACGAATTCAGTCAAGGAGGCAGCACAAGACACACCAAACGAAGATACAAGAGCTGTAAGAAGGTGCTGCATGTGTTTAATTCATTAAGTAGTTTTGTTTTATTGTGTTAGCAAACTTTAATTTATCAGGATTGGTGGCTTGTGTAATGTGACAACGAAAGATTGCACTCCCTTTAATACTTGCTTTCCCATCAATTAAAGTTTATATGTTGATGTCTTTGGTTACTACTTATTAGTGCATTGATAACCTCTGTGTTTATTAGTGGCTTGCGGGCATTTGACTGCGGAAAATAATGTGGGCTCCCACGGTTATTACTAAATTGATCACTTAGGAATAACTTTTAGACATAAGTAATCATTAAGGGTTTACTCGCCGATAAGAATAGGACCAACGAGAAAGGGTTAACTACATACACTTCATATAAAGCTATCAATAAAACAAGTGACAATCTACTTAATCATAAGGACAGCCCTCTTATTGTCTCGAGTATTTATCTGTGTACGTGTGTGCTACTTGCTGATTCGTGCCTATTGGTTTATTTTATTATTTAATTGCAAACAAATCGTGCCAGTCTCTCAGGCTGAAACCCCCTTGTGTTAGGATATTAAAATACTGATTAGAATAACGAGATAATACGTTCCACTCTTAGTGATCGACACTCTACTTACCATTATATTCATACTGACCGGGTACACTGCTCGTTAAGTGTGTATGTTATTGATAAGTCGGCTAAATATAAATTTAAAACTTGAGTAGGCATTAAAACTGCTAAACCGCAACGACACATCACGCGCATCAATCATAAAGTTAAACATGTGTTTGATAAATGAGTAAAGTAATTTAAGCATGTATCTTCCCCAAAAGTAATTTAAAACGAGTATAAAAGTAGGGGCTAAGAACTCACAGTAATATGTAAAGGTTTGGAATACTTGTAAAAGTAATTGAAAGTAGTTAAGCATGTATCTCCCCCAAAGAGTTAAAACGAGTATAAAAGTAGGGGCTAAGAACTCACAGTAATATGTAAAGGTTTGAAATACTTGTAAAAGTAATTGAAAGTAGTTAAGCATGTATCTCCCCCAAAGAGTTAAAACGAGTATAAAAGTAGGGGCTAAGAACTCACCTTGAACTAATGATATCACCACGTATAACGGGATTGATGGATTAAGCCAGGAAGTCTCTACGCGTAATTACCGTTCGGGCCATCATAATTCAGAGTTCATGTAGTAAACGTTCGAGGAGCTAGGACACTTTAATTCGTAAATCCAGCAACTTGTCGATCCGTTTACCCAAATGAAACCCCTCACATGAAGTTCCCTAGTGTTGTAGTACCCGATACTAAAATAAGATAATAACAAAGTCTTTTTGGAGACTTGAAGTTATTTGAAGATTATAACGATGCCTTTCTTGAAAACTCGAAGCAAAGTAGATCAAAATCTAGCTTTTGCTCAAGAACGCTTGCACATTCTTGAAAGAAACTAGCTAAAATAGCTAAGAATCGCCTTGGGTTTAAGGACTTTAGAGATAAAGAGAGGGGTGGTGCAAGAAATAATGAAGGCTTATGCCTCCTATTTATAGGAAAATTTCAACCGAGGACTAATTGTGTAACTTTTCTTCTTTTCGTGTTCGGGACTTATTTAGGCTAGCAAACGTTTGATTCAAGTCACGAAAATTACGCCGTTGCGTTTAGAATAGTTTTTCCAACAAAATGAATATATAAAACGAGAAATATTTTTACAGGGGTCATTATTGTAACTTTTGTGTAATTATGGTTTAGGACTCATTTAGGCTTGATAACGTTCGATTTATGACACGAAATTAGTACCATTGTATTTAGAATAATTTTTCCACGAGAAATGAGTATTTACACGACTAGTGAATTTCTGAAAATATCTAGATATTTTGGATGAATAGTGTTTAGATATTTTGATGAATAGTGTTTAGATATTTTGATGGATAGTGACTAGTTATTTTTGCAGAAATGATCCGACGAGTGTCAAACTCTCGGATCATCATTAAAATAGTTTAACTTACGAGAATATGAAATAAAAATTTTCGGGAATGAATAGTGAAAGTGAATAGTAAAAATGAATAGTAAAATTTCGGAAATTGATAGTAACCTGAAAATGCGAATTGTTACATCTGCTACCATTGTTATTTGTTAATTTTTGCAATATGTTAACTTGCTATAAATGTGTTTTCTAATTTTTGTTATTTATTTTAATTATTTTGTTAATTTTTTTTGTACAGTCTGTTGCAGAGACCAATTGTTGAGAATCGAAGCCATTTTTTTGGTTAGTTGTACTGCTTTGGTTGTTGGTTAGTAGTACCATTTTTATGGTTGTTGGTTCAGTTAGGGTTAGGAATGTATAGAGATGAATTAGGTGGATATTTAGGTAATCTGATTGATTACATTTATCTTTCAGGGGCGTAGCTTTGTTGATATTCTTGAGCAGTTTGCAAGGAAAGAGTTATGTTTTGATGTTTTTGGTTAGTTGTATTGCTTTGGTTGTTGGTAGTGTATTTGTTTATAAACTTCAGTTGTGTGCCAATTTTGTTCTGCTCCTGTTTTGATTGTTCTAATTGTGTGGTCTTTTATCGAACTGCCATAGTGATAGCTTATGGACAATTACCATGTACTGGTGCAACAGAATCAATTGCGAGCAAGGGCATATATCAGTTAGTATAACTAGGCTATAGGGGCTGTTTGGCTTAGTTTATCAAAAAAGCTTATGGCTTGAGCTAAAAGCCAATTTTAACCTTAATTTTATTTGGTACAGTCTGCTGTCGAGACTAGCTGAGAGCCGAGAGTCGAGAGCCGAGACCAGCTTTCTGTCAAGACCAGCTAGCCGAGAGCCAAGACCACAATCAGTACGTTTTTTTGTTTGTGTTTGGTTAATTATATGGAATTTGATTGTGTTAGACTATTTTCAATGATTTTAGGAATTTAGTGATTAATTTCGGAAAGTCCCCGTCCGAAGTTAATCATCCCATAGAAAACCCGTCCGAAATTAATTTATTAGAAATTAATTTCGGAAAGTCCCCTGTTTGGGACTGCTTTTTGAATGTTTTGTCTCATTTTGGATATGAATGCGTATAATTGATTTACTATTTGTGAAAATTTCGACAGTGTTTCCCCTTTACTCCTACGAATATGTCTTTAATACACATATTTGGGGAGTTGAGGGGAAATGCTGCCGAAATTTTCTCAAGTAGTAAATTCAGTTATACGCATTCATATATGAGACGAAACATTCAAAGAGTGGGTTAGGATTGCCTTCCATAGTTGGATTAGGTGAACAAAACGCACAACTTGTGATTCCACCTTTATGTATTTATGTGTAGATTTTTGTGAACATGTTTAATTCTATATAATTATTTATTGCTTCATTAAAACGCAGTTATGCCAATTGATAAGAGTTGGGTCTCTAAATCTCCTGCTAGCATCGAATTTCTAAAAGGTCTTAAAGCTTTTTGCGAGTATTGCAAGTCCTTTGTGAATATTGATGGGAATGTAAAATGTCCATGTACTCATTGTTATAACGTTGGTTGGATATAGCACGAAGATTTGTTTGGTCACATACACACATACGGTTGGGACCAAAGTTATATGAAATGGTATAATCACGGTGAACCGGATGTCCACACAATAGTACCCAACATAAATCATCATGGGAGTGACATGGCTGAGTTCCTTCATGATATTTGTTCAAATGACGAACAAAATGAGCCAACTGAAGGAAATATTGGCGAGACAAGCAACGAGCCAACTCAAGCAATGACACTTCCTCAACGTAATGAGTTTGAAGAGTTACTCGCCACTGCCAACGAGCCACTATACCTGGGCTGTAATTGGATGTCTTCATTAGACTTTATGGCAAATTTTTACGAACATCAAGGTCAAAGGTAAAATGAGTGACACCACATTTAACGAAACCCTAAAATTTCTCAAGGAATGTTTCCCGACCGCTCTAGTATATAAACTCCCATCGTCATACTATGAAATAAAGAAGACATATAAAATGATCGGGTTAGGATACGAATCCATACATGCTTGTGTAAATGATTGTTTTTTATATCAGGGGGTGGGTAACGAAGATTTGCAGAATTGTCCCATCTGCGATGCTAGTAGATGGAAAGACAAGAACACACTGGGGAAGAAGAAAGTTCCTAACAAGGTGTTGCGTTACTTTCCTATCATTCCTAGACTACAACGTTTGTACAAGTCTAAACACACTGCAAAACATATGACCTGGCATGCTTCTGGGCAGTCTACAGAGAAAGGTAAGATGCAACACCCGGTTGATGGTCCATTATGGAAGAAATTTGAAATGAAGTATTCAAAAGAATTTTCCTGTGAAAAAAGAAACGTCCGATTAGGGTTGGCTGCTGATGGTTTCAATCCGTACGGCAACCTTAGTCAGTCTTACAGCATGTGGCCGGTCATATTAACAACATACAATATGCCTCCCTGGATATGTATGAGAGAGACTTCTCTTATGTTGACGTTGTTAAATCCGGGCCCTAAATCACCCGGGAAGGACATAGATATTTACTTGAGGCCTTTGATTGAAGACCTAAAGATTTTATGGAAAGATGGAGTCATGGCTAAGGATGCTGTCACTGGCACTGAATTCTGTATGAGAGCAGCGCTTTTATGGACTATCAATGACTTTCCCGCTCGAAGTAGTTTGTCTGGGTGGAGTGGATAAGGTTACTTAGCATGTCCGACATGTAATATAGACACTCCATCTGTTTGCGTATAACACCCCCGTTTTCGATATTCGCAGCGGAGATATAAATTTGGGGTGCTACTTCAATTATCACAGTCATGATAATAGAAAATGACTCGAAAAGAGACTTTTTATATAAATTGTTATCATTCATTTATTTCAAATCAGAGTTACATATAGAGCTCCCAGCGGGAGGTTTCGAAATTCGTTATAAATGATACATTATTTGTTTGAATGATAACAAAAAGGACACTCTTTTATAAGAAAGTCCACCGCCACTCCGTACCAAATCGTACTTCTAGTTACCTGAGATAAACATGCTTAAAAACTCAACACAAAGGTTGAGTGAATCCATAGCGTTTAACGTTAAATAAGTTTGAACACAAGCTAAGTAGAAAGTAAATCAGTAATATCACAGTTCGGTATATTGCACTAAGTCTCATGAATTGAAATGTTAATGGTGTGTGTGGGTGATATCATAAAATGATATAAGTAATGGTGTATTTGGCTATCAATCCGGCTAACACAAATAACGTGTATTTGGCTATCAATGTAATAACCCGAAATTTTAGAGTTATTAACTTTCTGTAAACCCGAAGAAATTGATTATGAATCTTAATCAAGTTATTTTATTCACCTTTGCATTCAAAATATTACTATATATGTATTTTTACTGAGGAATAACTAGTGAGATTTCAAAACGAACCCTGTGACAAAACTCACGTTCCATTTTCACTGGAACTGCACGCGTACCGACACCGTGATAGTATGGCATGAGTAAATAAATCAAACGAAGAACGTACAAAACGAACCATAAAAATAAATACGAACTTAGCAATAAAAACAAATAATTTATGACGACTCTAAACTCTCGAGTTAGAGATATTTAAACGGAGGTAAAACCGACACTGTCTAACAAGACTCGGGTATTTGAAAACACAAAATATACTCTACTAAATTCTAAAACAACACTACAACATTTTCTTTACACACTACATATAAATAAAAATAAATCCTACACCTACTACTATATTTATATTTTTCCTGCTTTGTCGGTATCCCCACCAATTCCAATATTTCTGCTGCTGCTACTACTTCCTTCTTGTTCTTGTCGACACCCCAATCCAACCAAAGACACCATCACCTTTCTACTCCCACCTTTCCACCTTATCATATTCTCGGCAAAACACCATCCTCAAAGGACACCATCTTTGATCCATCACTTTCCTCCCTCACTACTCTTGTCGCTATAATTGCTTTCCCAAAAACCCAAAATCCGAACCATCACCATCCATAATTAATTAGAGTTGACCAAATAAGCTTTGTCCCATTCTTAGTCACAAGAGTTCATAAAAATTTGAAGCATAAGTATAAGGATAACACACCGATTAGGAAGGTTGGTTTTCCCACAACCCGAAAGCTCGTATGGAGCTATTCTCCTCAATCCAGCATAAATCCGAGCCTTCCAGGGAGAGATCGAATCACAACATTCATCACCAAACACCACAAAAACTGAGAAGTTCTCAAGTGAGGATAAAAGTGAAGGTTGTGATTCGGTTTGGAAGCTAGGATTGCTCGGGTTAGAGCTTTTGGATTCGGGTTTGGAGAACTTGATTAGTGTTCGAGACATCCCACCAATTTCAGGTTAATTTTTACTTAAGATTGATTTATATGTTTTTACTTTCATTCGAATTATAAGAATTGGAAAAATCTGGATTAGATTAGGACATTTGTAGTTTTGATTGGTAAAGTTAAAGTGTGTTGAGAACTTAGAATAAGTTGCGAATAGGGTTTTGATTTAAGTTAGTCGAATGTGATTATGTCGAATGTTAAGAAAACTGTGAATAAGTTGCGGGTTGGAGTAGTCAAGTGTAGTTTAGATATCAAATGGGTCGAACTAGGATTTGGTGGAAATACGAATCGATAGTTAAGAACTTTTTTTTGCGTTAAGCAGTGATTTAAAAATAGTCAAATATGGTCTGATTTTAAAATGGGTCGAAAGGAGAGTTTTGACTTAAAAGGGTCATTAAGTTGCTTTGATTTTGAAATTGTTAAAAGGTTACTACGAGATAGCAGTAAAAATAGTCGAAACCATTTAGACCCTGGGCTAGCCCTTGCGTTATCAACCCCCTAGACACCCAACGACTTGAGCTCGAGTGGTACTCGAGAGTCGTCCAGCAGGCAAGACCGCAGCTTTAACCTTAGTAGTACTCGAACCTCGCCAAAGTTTTCATTGAGATAGTCTTTTGTTATACTACAAATGGTTGTTTTGCTTCGAACTAAAATACCAGGCAAACCACAAACCTCAAAACATATAACCTGCAATATTTGCTACAAATGAAATTGGGATTCAAAGTATAACACTGGGCCGAAGCCCAGTAAATAATAAAGAAGTAGAGGCTTGTGTGATTTTTGTACCGGGCCAAAGCCCACAAGGGGATTTGGTTGCACTTGAACTCAGGCCACAGGCCACTGTGATTTAAATAAAAACTAGAGGGTGCGTTTGAGTTTATAAATTAACAAGAGGGATGTCTCATTTATTTTAGAAACATGTAATGAAACCCGAACTAACGACATGTCGAATATTAGCTATTAAAATTGTGACAAAAACGAATAACCGAAACACTAAAAACTTTTTTACGTCAATAATAATTACGCCGTAAAGTAAATAGTTAACACGTGCAACAATAACATGATCGTTTTGAAAATATATGTAAACTATTTTTACGTTCATCAAATCTTAAATGCGAACTAAATCATGCCATACTAATCTAGGTCACGCGTTGAAGTTACTACACACCATTTGATTCCATTGCATCACAGATTTCTACTACTACCAAGGTGAGTTCATAGTCCCACATTTTACTATGTTTTCAAATCCCGTGGGGAGATACATGCTATAAATCTGAACACAAGTATTTTTTTTCTGTTTGCTTCCCTGATTGATATTGCTAAGTTAATATTGCCTAAGTTACCACCCTGCTAATGAAAAGTCCCTTATATCATGAACCATTAATCACTTGCGAGTGAACGCGAATTTTGTGAATAGATCTATTGGGAACTGACAACCCATTTGTACTAGCCGGATAGATAGCCATTGTATTAGCCGGATTGATAGACAAATGCACTTTATTCGAATTATGAGTATGGCAAAACTCCTACGACAAGGGCATTTAATATTATTACCCCTACAAGTTAAGGTTTGCGTGTCATGAGGCTTAGGGAAATATTTGTTTATATATTACCCCGCATTATCATTGTTTTTCCACTACTATTTAACTTGTGTTCAAACTATTACAAATTAAACACTATGGATTCACTCAACCTTTGTGTTGACGTTTTAAGCATGTTTTATCTCAGGTATCTAACGAAGCTAAGGGCACGGAGTGGAACACGGCCCCCTTTGGACGATGTCCAAAAACAAATGTTTTCATTCATCTTAAACATTTTTCATTTTGTACCTTTAAACATTATGATTCTGTTGTTGACAACTCTGATTTTAAATTGATGAATGATAACAAATTTTCACAAAACGTCTCTTTCGAGTCGTTTTCTATAATTATGACTACGATCTAAGATGTAATACCCCAAATTAGACTTCCGCTGCTTCATTACGATTTTCGGGGTGTTACAGATTGGCATCAGAGCCATGGTTATAGAGAACCAAATGCTTTTTCAAAAACATTGGACTATAACCGTGATTTCTAAAAGGACCATTTTAAACTTTACCACCCTATGCCCTCCGTGCTAACACTTTGCTACACTTTTACATTGAGATTTGCTTGGCAGATTATGCATGACAAACGAATTTTACCACTATAGAAAATAGCATAGAGATTTGCTTGGCAGATTATGCATGACAAATCAGTTTAATGTTATTATGATTAAGTGCATGTTAGTATTATTAATGACTTATATTATTATTATTGGGATATTGCAGTATTATGTCACCTCCCATCATCATACTTTCTGACAGGGATGACGCACTACCAGCATCACCCTCTGTCCCCACTATCATTTTATCCGACTATGACACTGATAGCACCTTACCTGTTTTACCCACTGTTCCATCTGTTGTCCCATCTGGGGATGTATCTGGAGAGACGGAGCCCTTTGAGGAGGGTGAAGTCGCTTCAACACCAGTTATCACACCTACCATCCCACTTTCATCTTCACTTGTTTATGGTCCTTTGACTCTTGATCAGTACTATGAGTCACAGCAGTTTCTAGTTGCTGATGATTGTCCATCACCACCCCCCCCCCCGACCTTAGACACCTCACCACCCCTCTGGATCAGAGGCCGATGACGAGTCATCTGACTCGGACTCATCTGATTCGACTGCATCTGTTCCACCACCACCCCCGCCTACACCGGTCCGCCGGCGCAAGCGAGTTAGAGTCCTCCAGCCTTATGAGCCAGCTCCTTTTAGGAAGAGGTTCAAGTACGGCCCTAACAGTTTCACCTATGTTTACACTGCTCGGAAACGAGTTCGTACCCCACCAGCTCTAGTACCACTACCACCAGCTCTCATAGCTACACCACCACCCAGTTCTCCTGAGTTGTTGGGAATTCTGCTAAGGAAGAATTCTACTGATGGTTACTGCTGAAGCTTTATGATTCTGCTGAAGAATGTTACTGCGGAAGTATAGATTCTGCGGAATGTGTTTCTACCGATGGATAGTTTCCGCGTATTTTGTTATTAGTTAGGATATGCATGAGTTTATTTAGAAAGTGATATTGCATATCTTAGATAGTTTTTAGATTATACGTTTCTTGTGAAACGGTTTAGGGTTGTTTAGGGTTCCTTGTCTATAAAAGGAACGCATCATTATGTATTATGTACGAGTTTAGAAAAACAATTTTAGTATTAATAAAAAGATCCATAGAGGATCAAATCGTTCTTAGTAATCGTGTTCTTACTTGTGTTTGTTTTCCGCTATAGAATACAAGTAACTTAGACTTTCTTTTAGTGTGTTTGTGAATACATAAACATTACTAACGATCCACGAGCTCACAAAGATCTATCAAGGTCTTTAGGTTCTACAAGTGGTATCTGCTGATGGTTACTGCTGAAGCTTTATGATTCTGCTGAAGAATGTTACTGCAGAAGTATAGATTCTGCGGAATGTGTTTCTGCCGATGGATAGTTTCCGCGTATTTTGTTATTAGTTAGGATATGCATGAGTTTATTTAGAAAGTGATATTGCATATCTTAGATAGTTTTTAGATTATACGTTTCTTGTGAAACGGTTTAGGGTTGTTTAGGGTTCCTTGTCTATAAAAGGAACGCATCAATATGTATTATGTACGAGTTTAGAAAAACACTTTTAGTATTAATAAAAAGATCCATAGAGGATCAAATCGTTCTTAGTAATCGTGTTCTTACTTGTGTTTGTTTTCCGCTATAGAATACAAGTAACTTAGACTTTCTTTTAGTGTGTTTGTGAATACATAAACATTACTAACGATCCACGAGCTCACAAAGATCTATCAAGGTCTTTAGGTTCTACAAGTGGTATCTGCTGATGGTTACTGCTGAAGCTTTATGATTCTGCTGAAGAATGTTACTGCAGAAGTATAGATTCTGCGGAATGTGTTTCTACCGATTGATAGTTTCCGCGTATTATGTTATTAGTTAGGATATGCATGAGTTTATTTAGAAAGTGATATTGCATATCTTAGATAGTTTTTAGATTATACGTTTCTTGTGAAACGGTTTAGGGTTGTTTAGGGTTCCTTGTCTATAAAAGGAACGCATCATTATGTATTATGTACGAGTTTAGAAAAACAATTTTAGTATTAATAAAAAGATCCATAGAGGATCAAATCGTTCTTAGTAATCGTGTTTCTTACTTGTGTTTGTTTTCCGCTATAGAATACAAGTAACTTAGACTTTCTTTTAGTGTGTTTGTGATTACATAAACATTACTAACGATCCACGAGCTCACAAAGATCTATCAAGGTCTTTAGGTTCTACAAGTTGTATCAGAGCCTCGTGAGAGTCTCTGTGTTACTAGGAACACCTTCTCGTTTACACCCTCTCACACCCTATAACAATAACAATAACAATGCCTGGATCAGACGATGAATCTGAAGTTCACAGCAACAATAACAACAACAACCAAAACACCACATCTATGCAACAACTCAATCTCACCAACAGCAATGCAAAGTTTCCTTACCTTAAGAAGGAAGAATATGAATTATGGGCGATGAAGATGCAGAACTGGATCACCAATATTGATTGGAATCTTTGGGAAATTGTCCGTAAAGGAAACAGTTTGAAGAAGCACTCCAAAGATGCTGATGGTGTTGTTTCGATTCTTCCTCCTAAATCTGCTGAAGAGGTTCTTGCAGTACAAAGAGAAAATAAAGTGAGAACCATTCTCCTTCAGGCTATTCCAGATGATCACATGGGAGACTTTCACTACATGGAGGAAGCAAAAGATATCTGGATGGCAATCAAGGCTAGGTTTGGTGGGAACGATGAGTCAAGAAGGATGAGGAAGTCAATGTTGAAACAGCAGTTTCAAGAGTTCCAAATAACTGAAGAGGAAGGTATTCACAAGGGGTATGACAGGTTCCATAAGATTTTGAGCCAGATAAATCAGCTGAAGGCTAGACCAGATAATGAGGACTGCAATGGAAAGTTCCTGCGATCTTTACCTCCCTCATGGCTACAAGTGAGCATTGCACTCCAAACAAAAGGTGGTCTCGATATGCTTTCTTTTGATGATCTCTACAACAAGCTTAAAACTCTTGAGCCTGATGTTAGAAGCCCCATTCGTTCATCAAACTCTACTTATTCAGCTTTTGTGAGCACCACCTCCAACAAGCAGACTCAGGCTTCAAGTTCAAGCTCCTCAGTAACATCTTCCTACTCTCAACCACAATCCAGTGGTGTAATGGAGGATGTACTCCACTCTTTTGTTGCTGATTATGAACATCAGCAACATCTTGCTTTTGAGGATTTTGATCAGGTGGATCCTCTTGATCTGGAAGAGATGAATTTAAAATGGCAGGTGGCCATGCTTACTTTAAATGTCAAGAGGTTTGAAAAGAAGTCTGGAAGAAAGTTTGGGTTTCAGGGACGAGATCCAGCTAGGTTTGATAGAAGGAAGATCAAGTGCTATTCATGTGGTCAGTTGGGTCACTTCTCTAGAGAGTGCAAGGATAGGAAGACTGGTGATGAAGTTCGGTATTCAAGCTATCAGAAGAATCAAGTGAATGCTGAAAACCCCAAAGCCTTGGTCACTCTGGATGAACATATCAACTGGAAGGTGCATGAACCTGAGAATGATGATAATGCTGATGTGAATGGATTGCTGGCTAGCTGTTCTTCAGAGGATAAGCATAGTCAGACTGCCTTTATGGGCATATCTCAGGTACAAAATTTTATATTTGGTTGTAGTGAAAGGTATAATGAACTTAAAAAGGAATATGATGAACTGAAACCTAAATATAATGAATGTTATATAGATGTTAAAGCTTATAAACACTCTTTAAAAACTCTAGAAAGACAAAAAGTTTGGTTTCAGAAGAATGAGGTCGCTTATGATGAAAAGATAGGGGTGTTAGAGAGAGATTTACATTGTGCTAAAATTGATTTAAAGCGTACTGAGAAAGAAAAAGCAGAGGTAGTGTTAGAAAAACAGGAAGTGCAGACTAAACTAGACAATAGCTTGGCTAGGTTTGATAAATGGAAAGATTCATCTAAAAATCTAAACAGGTTAGTTAATAGTTCTATGTCTGTAAAAACTAAAATTGGTTTAGGGTTCGGTGACTACATAGGGAAAGATCAATTCTATGACCCTAATGAGTATAGTGTGTTTGACCCTGAACCTGTAGACTATCAAGTTCCTGTTAAGTTTGTCAAGGAAGGAGAATTACATGCTGTGCCTGGACCTATTAGGGGAGAACACATGCCATCTAGCACCACCACCTCAGACTTTGATGGATCACACCATCTTTATGGCAAAAAGTCAAGTGACTTGCCAGACCCTGACTCTAATTCTGCTGACTTTGTCTCTTGTTCTGACAGTGACAAGTCCTCTGACCAAGGGTCTACCACATATACCAGTTGTGATTCGAGTGAAAAGTCAGACCCTACAAAGACCTCTCCCAAGCCTACACCCAAGACACCCTACAAGTCTGTTAGAATTGCTGCTGAGGATGTGAAGTCCAAGACAGTTTCTTCTGAAGACTTGTCTTTTAATTCTTTGCAAAACAATGTTTCTAATTCTGTCAAAAACAATCCTATTAATGTTAATGGTTTGAATAATTCTACATGTATTGGAACATCTTTTTCTTTTAATAAATCTTCTAAAAAGAAGAAATGTTTTGTGTGTGGAAGTAAATCTCATCTAATTAAGGATTGTAATTTTCATGAGCAAAGAATGGGTGTTGGTCAGACTAAACCCAGACCAATGTGGAAAAATGTTCAGGATATACCACCATATGTTCCACAGGCAACTCATAGGGCCAGCAATTCTGCTGATAGACATTCTCCTGATAGACATTCTGCTGATAGAAATTTTCAGTCTGCTAGGAGAAGATATGTTGCTAGACCATTTGTGCAACCCACTAGTTCTTATTTTCAGAATGGTTATTGGCCTGGCTTTATTGACCCAATGTATATGGGTATGGGATATTGGGATACTGCTGTTAAGCCCTCAGCAGGTTGTTTTTGGACTCACAAGGGACCTAATATTCATAAAAGGTCCAAGAACAATGGTGGATCTTATCAATCTACATGGCCTAATTCTTATGATCCACAAGGCAGGCTCAAGTCAGTAATGACTTGAGTCTCCAATGTGTACTAACATTTGTATAATTTTGTTGTATATGTAGGATCATCCTTTGAAAAGTAAAGATGTTGGCATTATAGATAGTGGTTGTTCAAGGAGTATGTCAGGAAACAGGGACATGATGCATGATTTTGTACCCATTCAAGGAGGAGGCAATGTGACCTTTGGTGGAGGAGATGGCAAAATCACTGGGTATGGAACCATCAGAACACCTCACTTGGACTTTGCAAATGTGCTCTATGTGAAGGAACTGCAACACTTCAATTTGTTCTCAGTATCTCAATTATGTGATACCAAGAACAAGGTCTTCTTCTCAGAGGATGAATGTCTTGTACTCTCTAAAGACTTCAAGCTTCCAGAAGATACCACAATTCTGCTGAGAGTTCCCAGAAGATACAATTTATACACATTCAACTTGAATGAAGTCCAACCTGAAGGTGATCTGACATGCTTGGTGGCTAAAGCATCCCTGGATGAGTCAACTAAGTGGCATAGAAGGATGGCTCATGTTAATTTCAAGACCATTAACAAACTCTCTAAGCTTGGTCTAGTTCATGGGCTTCCCTCCAAAGTCTTCACCAATGAACACAATTGTGTTGCCTGCAACAAGGGGAAGCAACACAGAGCTTCATACAAAGCCATTACAGCTGTGAGCACTATCTCAGAACCTCTTCGGTTGCTGCACATGGATCTTTTTGGTCCAGCTCAAGTCAGGAGTATTGATCACAAATCCTTCTGCCTGGTGATCACTGATGACTATAGCAGGTTTTGTTGGGTATTCTTTTTGAGAACTAAAGATGAAACATATCCAATCTTAAAAGAGTACATTACCCTTGTTGAAAACCAGCTAAATAAAAAGGTTAAAGGGATTAGGTGTGATAATGGGATAGAGTTCAAAAATGCTGTTTTAATAGAACTTTGTCAGTCTAAGGGGATAAAAAGGGACTATAGCACTCCAAGAACCCCACAGCAAAATGGGGTTGCAGAAAGAAAGAATAGGACCTTAATAGAGGCAGCAAGATCCATGCTTGCAGACTCTAAATTACCCACTATGTTCTGGACTGAAGCAGTAAGCACTGCTTGTTATCTTTTGAACAGGGTATCCATTACTAGACCTCATATCAAGACACCTTATGAACTTCTCACTGGGAAAGTTCCTGATATTCATTACCTTAAACCTTTTGGTTGTCAGGTGACCATTTTGAACACTAGTGACCCTCTAGGAAAGTTTGATGAGAAGGCAGATGAGGGGTTTATTGTGGGATATTCAGCTCATAGTAAGGCTTATAGGGTATATAATTTAAGTTCTAAAAAGATAGAGGAGACCCTTAATCTGAGATACCTAGAGAATAAGCCTCATGTTCAAGGTCAAGGTCATCCTTGGTATTTTGACCTGGATTACCTAACTGATTACATGGGCTATACTAGATATGTTGCTGAACAATCTGCAGGTACACAAGAGTCTCCCACTAACAATGCAGGTACCCTGGAAGATGACTCAGGAAGTGAGTCTGAGCATGATGAACATACTATTGTTGTACCTTCTTTTCCTCCTAACCATTTTGAAGGAGATACTTCTGATGAGATTGAAGATGTGTCACAATATGCAGAGGACCTTGCTAGACTCAAGAAGCAAGAGTTTGCAGCCAATCAAGAAGCTGAAAGAATTGATGTGGAGTCAGCACAACCCTTCAGTGGAAACCAGGATTCTGCTGATCCTTCAAATGTTTCTGCTGATGTTGCCAAATCTGATGATGGGTCTTCTGAAGGTTCTCCCATGTCTATCAGTGTGTCCACAGACTTTGAGGAACCTTATACACGCTTTCCAGGTCCTTCTGATCTTGGAAATCACTCACCCAAAGCTGGTATCTTCAACTCAGCCTCCTATGACAGTGGATTTGGACCAAATGTGACCAATCTTGACACCACAATTGAAGTCAACCCCAATGCAACCAAAAGGATACACACTGCTCATCCTCAATCCAACATTCTTGGTGATCCTCAAGCACCTGTTAGAACTAGAAGTGCTGTGAAAGTTTCTAAGTATGTAGGATCGAGTACTTCGAGCTTGATTGAGCTTGGTATAAACAAGAACCTCTGTATGCAATATAAGTGTTTATGCGGAAACTAAACAGCAAGTATAATAAAGAAGAAAACTCTAAACGACAATGATCCTCTATGGATCAAACTATGAACTAGGAATTGTGATATTGAATATTGAAAAACGTTAAAGGCGTACATAAACTCATAGACGGGTTTATCTTTTATACTAACAAGATCACCTAACCCTAACCCGTTCTACAAGAAAACGTGTGAAGAGATAAACAACAATCTCTTCTAAAAATAAATCTTAACAAACATTCGAAATATACGGATAACAAATAATACTATCCGCAGCAACAACACTATCGGCAGGAACAAGATAACACTGTCGGCAGCAATGAGCTTTCAGTAGGAACCAAAAGCTATCGGCAGGAACCAGCTTAACACTATCGGCAGCAACAATGAAACCCTTATTTCCCAGAGATCCTAACAATCCTCCCCTAATCTTGAGGTTGACTAGGTTAACCTGCAAGATTCCACTGTGATAGAGCTTTGAACTTCTCAGGCTTGAGGACTGCGACTTAGCAGCAGCAATAATTAGTAACCAGCAGCAACATCCATAACGTGCAAGATTTCAACTTCTATAGCATCCAGCAGCAACTTCAATAGTTCAGCAGGAATAGGAAATCTTCTTCAAAACATATTGGCTGGTCACCATAACATTCACTTGAACTTGACTGCTACTTATGACAAGATGTACATCAAATCACTTAAGTTTCATACTATTCTCATCACATCCAGGTGTGTTAACTCCTGTGAGAGGTGAATCATTGAAAATTAATGGATTGGATGTCTCTTTACCAATAGCCATCACTACTGGAGTAGCCAATGTTTAGATGTGTTAGACCATGGTACATTGATAACCATCTGATTTATTAGCAAATCAGCAACTATAAACGGATTTGACTTGTCTTTACCTGTAGCCGTGTGCTCAGGACTAGTCAATTCTTAGGTTACAACAAACCTTGGTGAATTGAATACCAAATATGGATACCAAGTGTCTTTACCACAAACCATACTTTTGTGGACTAGCCAATCCTTTGGATCCCATAAAGGGTTACATCCATGGTGAATTGAGCACCATTTTCAACTCTCAGAACTTAATCATGGGTGAGTTGAAGTACCCTATAGCTTTGAGCAAGCTATTACAGCTATAAACGGATTTGATCATCACACCAGAGCCGTACCCTCATGGTGAGTCAACTCTTTCTAGTCTGCAAGACATGGTGAGTTGAGCACCATTTATTGTGCAGGTGTAAACACCAACACTGTACCTGCAAGGTGTTGCTCAAAACCACTTATTAGCACACAAAATATACAATTTTTTTTTTTTTTTTTTTTTTTTTTTTTTTTTTTTTTTTTTTTTTAACTAAGAAACACACCAAAATAAAAGAAAGAAAAATAAGAAAAGAAACCAAAAGAAAGGAAAAAAAATAGAAAATATACAACAACAACAAGAATCATCCTCCCCTTAAGCTTAATTCCTCCCCTTAATCTGCAATCCTCCCCTTAAGCTGATGATCCCTTAGCTGCAATTTGATCCTTGATGAATTTAACCAATTGTTCAGCTGTGGTTAGATCATTTCCTATAGAATGCTTAGGAACTCTGACCTTCTGTGTTAGCATTCTCTGTAACACTCCTTCAGTTAAAGGATAAGCAATATCCACAAACATAGTTAGGAACTTGCCAGAGATGAGTTCCACAACATGAACATTGGAATAGGGATATAATCTCCAAGAAAATACTCTCCATGATGATTGATTACCCCACACTAGTTTAGCCTTGTCTCCATCCAATTTATTCATCAAGACTTGTAAATCACCCCAAAGCAGCAGACCAATCCCAGTAGGAGTATGAGATTGATAATGATTATCCACTATCTTATAAAGATGCTCCAAGTCTTTTCTTTCAACCCTATTCAAGATCTCCCTTAGAAATGTAAAGAACTTAACTGTCCCATCAAGAGAAAACCAAACATTCACTTCACCATCAGTAGTAGATCTAAGCTCCCAATGAGCAATATGTCCCCAAGAATGAATGGAATCACCCTCTGAATCACTTTCAGAATCAATCTTTATCAAATCATGATCATCCACTTCAGAAATATCAACAGAAGAAGAGTAGTAAGAATGACTCTTCTGCCTTGTCCTTAGTCCATATTGAAGGATAGGAACAGAGGAAGATGGTTGAGCAGGAATAGAAACATTAGCAGCAGAAATATCAGCAGAAACAAGACCTTCTTGTGATGCTCTAGATGCATCAACATTAGGACTTGGTGAAATGAATGTGGCATCCTGAGAACCTTCAGCAGGTATAAAAGAAGATGCACCAGACAATGACACTCCAGACTTCATTTTCTTTGCATCATCAGACTCTAAAGATGAAGATGCTCTTTTCCTGCTTTGTGGAATATCAGTCTCTACCAAAGAGTTGAGCTTTGCATAAGTATCAAGGAACAACTTTTGAATGGCAGCATCAGTCCAACCTTTGAAATAACTGATCTTGTAGTTAGCTTCATTCTTTAGATACACCTTCATAAAATTGATATTATCTCTGTTTGTGGGCATCTTAAATCCTGACCTTTGTCTTTCCCTGATCCTGTGCATCAATTCATTCCAAGTGGATGCTCTTTGTTTCTTTAAGATGAATGCCTTGAGCAGATCCGACCTTTCATCTGAGTCCAATTCTGACTTTTGTAGAACCATAAACCCATGAGCTCTAATAATCATGTCAGTATTCAATAAGTATTCAACTTGTGCACTAAACTCTTCTGAAGTAGGATCTTCTGAACTTGGGTTATTCATAATCCCAGCAACATTCTGCTCATCAACAGACAATTGTCTTGCAAGCTCCTCATCTTGAGCAACCTGAGCTAGTCTAGCTTCTTCATCAGCAATTTCCTGTTCATGCACCTTTGCAGCTATCTCTTCATCATTTTCAGTTGCTTCAGGAGGAATGATGTTACTTTCAGCAGTGATTGCGTGGTTTTGTAACCTTACAATAGGTTTTACCTCTCGAGGGATCTCAAGAGGCTTACAACCCCACCAGGCAGTGTACCTGACCGATGTAGTATAGTGTAGTGGTAAGTACGGGGGATTGATCGTTCTCCACAGGGAATAGTGTTCGTTAGGTGTGAAA
Organism: Artemisia tridentata subsp. tridentata; assembly: GCA_021014915.2. Classification (NCBI taxonomy): domain Eukaryota; kingdom Viridiplantae; phylum Streptophyta; class Magnoliopsida; order Asterales; family Asteraceae; genus Artemisia; species Artemisia tridentata. Next base: position 142,322,716 of record CP139501.1, on the reverse strand, counting down.
GGCTACTCTAATTAGGTCTAAGGGTTGAGGAAGATTCTTTTTATGTTTTTATATTTTTTATGAAAGCAAGTAAAATCTCGGGTTTGAAGGAGTGGGCGGAATTAGTTGCTAGTCAACTAACCCAAATTACTACGAATGCAATAAAATTAAATAACTGAAAATAAAATGTGGTGAGAAACTTATGTGTAGAGAAATGTGTTTACTTAGATTTCCTTACTCCCTAACTATCTTTTACCGGTTAATTAGTGTGTATTAGTCGCGTGGATGACGGGTGTATTCCTTAATACCATTCGTGGGGTGGCGTACTTACTTCCCCAACTCTACAAGCTCCTACTTCACTCCTATGTCGAGCCGGCTAGGAAGCTCCTAACATGGGATCACTAGAATTCGCTTGTGCATTAAATACAACCATAAAAACCTTTAGTACGCATTTGGTTCATGTTTCTTAAGACGTTCAAGCAAGTTACCGAATAGGAAGTTAGCCAGTTTTCTTAAGCCTAACATAGATAAACAATCATCCAATACAACTAATAACACACTAACAACCAATAATCAATAGCTAGGTTTCATTAGATCTAAGCAAACACAAGATAAATTTAGCCTAACATGTTAAACAAAAGACAAGAATAAGATAGAATCAAACAACACATAGACATATTGAATGATTAATTGATAACTTATCTTTCAATGAAACATGGAAGATCTCAAGGCAAAAAGCCCTGAAAAAGTAGCTAAAATCGTCTTAGGGTTTTCTCCCAAAATTCCACACACTAAGCCTCTCCTCATGACAAAAAATTAGAAAACTATATATAGATTTTTGGATCTGACGGCGTCACCTTATGGAGTGTGACGCCGTCACCTCGCCGCTTTTAGGGTTCCCGGATGACCTTCTTGACGCCGTCCCTCTTTAGCTCTTCCAAAATCCATTCTGGCTTATCAAGGCTTGACGCCGTCGAACCATGAACGTGACGCCGTCCCCTTATGATTTAAGCCGTGACGCCCTCGATCAAGTTAAAGCGTGACGCCGTCAGAATTCACATGCTATTTTCACTGGCCCGTCATGAGTAAATTTCACATCCAACTTTTCTTGCCAAGGCATGACGCCGTCCAGAGTAAAGTCTGACGCCGTCAAGAGTAACTTTTAGCCGATTCTTGAGACTTTGCCGTTTTCTTCACTTTAATGCTCCAAAAACGTCCAAAATGCCTCCTTTTCCAGATTTCTCCTCAAAAGTACCTAAAATGACAAAAGAAACGATTTAGGGCAATATTTGATCAAATAAATACGATTTAAGGCTTAAATGACCCCTTAAAAGCGGTACACTTTTCGCTTCATCAAATACCCTTACACTTGAGATTTGCTTGTCCTCAAGCAAATGCGCTTTTATTCTAATCAAAATACAAGTTAGGGGTCATTTAACACTAATATAAAAGTAATTACAACAAATAATCGTTCTACTTTAATCATAATAAGCACGGAGATTACAAACTAGCACCTCACAAGTAGTGTTTAGATACTCACATCTCTCAAGTGTCATCAAAATAAATCTCATAAATGAAAACGGATAATATCTCTCACTACCTGTCATAGCAAATAGATTACCATAGGCTTGGGAAAGGATCAAAAACCTCCTCCACTAGGCGTAAGCACCTAAGATAAACTATCAAAGAGGGCTTTTAAATGGGTTATAACGTTAGGTGTAGGGAAAAGGAAAACACGGTTTTGTTGGATAAAGGATATTTTACTGGTGGCGAGTTAAAGATCTTGATCAATTACATGTACTATACAATGTTGCTAAGCCAAGACTAGACTCGATCTTAAGCTAGAAACAAAATAACAAAATAACAAAAATATAAAACAAACATAAAATGAAACGGGATGGTAGTCCGTATGTTTTTTCTACTTTTCTTTTTCTCATTTTTTTGTATTTTTCTTGATTTTTTCGATTTTTTTTTTTTTTTTTTTTTTTTTTTTTTGATCATACACTTTTACCCTACCATCCAAAATAATACATCATAGGGGCATTGCATCCCCCTTACACTTGAATTTTTACATAACTTTACAAATACTAATCTAATGACTCGAATTAAGATAATCGAAAAACTTGGAGTACTTTTAAAATATTTAGCACATATGGGGGTAATAAATGATGTTCTTCCCCATTACTCCATTATACTAGTACTTTACCCATGAGTCCCAATCGTCCCAAAACAATATGTACAAGGATATGACTCGACTTAGCAACCATGTAATCAATTAGATAATTAATTTGGGTTTAAACAAATGTTGTAACAATAATGCACTAAAGATGAGTGCATACAAGGTAGGCTAAGGCGATTTGGGTGTACATTTTAGTGGGGTGTAACAAATTCTTCCTTTAAGTAAAATGCTTAAAGGTCGAAACGAAAAGATAGGCTCTGAGGGGTGTACTAGGGGTATCGTGTACTAAAAATGAGTACAACGCAAAGGGTGTGGGAGAATTACTTGACCAATGTAGCCAATGTAATTATAACAAGAACACAGGTGTAAAACAATGGGTTAATCCTAATGCCTCTTATCATGTAGTAAATCTAACTACACGAATGTAGTCTCACTTGTGGCCTTGGAATGGTCCTAACGCAAGTTCTAGAATCTAAGTGCTACCGGTACACACATCATAGCATAAATGCTTTTCCTACCAATTCTAGGGGCGAACCTCACATATTTGGGGGTGGAAAATTTTTTAGTGGTACGGTTTTTGTGCTAGTCATATAACTCCTATCCGTGAGACGCTCATTAAGATCAAAGTTTCACTCCTATATGTTGTAAAAAATTTTAAATTTGGCACTAAAATTACCCTAACAAGTATTTCTCCCAGTTTTATTACACATCTACTATCAAACAAACAAAAATCAAGCGCAATTGTATTTTCTAAAATCGTACTTTTACCCTCCCCTTACACTTAAGATGAACATTGTCCCCAATGTTCAAATAATAAGATGTAAAAGCAAAAAGTAAAAGAATGAAATCAAATACTCCCCTGATTCGCTCGGTGGATAATGAAATTACACGGTTAAATCTTCCTCCAAGGAGAATGTTGAAGCTCCATGACTAATGCATCGCCACAAGCTTGATTCCATAAACATCTCCTTGTCCAAAATAACCTGTTAAACCTGAGAAAACAAACACGAAAACCTGCATAACATCGGCGGTATAAAATCTATATATAAGGATATAATGCTTGTGGAATGATAATTTTGCAGATTCCTGGAGATTATAAGTTGGAGATTTAATAAAAACTTTTTATGAAAACAAAACTTTCAAAAATTTCTGGAAATTAAATCTGACGCCGTCAGGTTATAAACCTTGACGCCGTCAGAATTGACCTGACAAAAATTTTCATTTTAAGTTTCCGGAAAATTTCTGGAAAAACCTTTACCTTACTTCCTGGAAATCCTGCAAAACATCATTATGACTCGATACAAGCATTTGACTCAGACACACACTAATATGTATGCTAATTTATTATTATTACGATTCATGTTAATTTGTGTTCTAATAAACCGATTTAGATTTCCCTTACACTTATCTTTTGCAAAATACCTTTATATGTAGTTAAGACGAAGTTAAAAACAACATAAAGCATTTTCATAATTTAGTTTTGAACATGAATCAATAATGATAAAAATTACACACACATACGGAAACAAATAAAATCAAACAAACAAATAAATAAACACACAAAGCAAATAAAACAAATAAAGCTTGGGTTGCCTCCCAAGAAGCGCTTTTCTTTATTAAAGAGTCTTGTAGCTAGACTCAAAGTCACGTACATTATGTGACTCCATCATTCATAATGACGTATCCCTGATAGATATGATCCTTGCTATCAGGGTGGTGGTGTCTCAATCGCTCGACATTCGCAGTTACTTCACCTCCTCCTTTGCTGGTCAAGCTTACTATCCCATCTTGGTGTAAACTTTTAATTGTGAATGGTCCGTACCACCAGGGACTTAGTTCATCGGTAGGTGCTTCTGTTTCTGAATGCCTTAGGAGCACTGAGTCTCCTTTTGTAAATTCAACGGGGTTATTGGGTTGCTCATCAGCCTCAATATAATCGTTATTTCCATCCTTACATTCCCTAATCTCATTTTCCATATAACTCTTAATCCTTGCCTCCCATGCAAGAATTTTCTCTCGAACATTACCACGGACTATATTAGTGTTAGCCTCCATCTTCTTCTGCAGAGCAACATCTCGTATATGTCGTGGGATCGTTGGGAAGTTTATTGTTTTCTTCCCCTTCTTCATTTGGATGGTGCTATTTTCGTAATTGATTTGTGCTCTAGTGGTAGCGAGAAAGGGCGCCCCAAGGATTATTGGCATATTCATATCATTTCTCTCAATGATCATGAAGTCGACCGGATACAGGAATCCGGCAACGTTGACCAATACATCTTCTGCAATTCCTAACGGATACTCATGAGAATGCTTTGCAAAGGAGAGTTTAGTATGGGTGATGGATGGCAACTCATTGGTTAACTGAACATAAACGGATAAAGGCATCAAATTTACGTCGGAACCTTGGTCAGCTATCGCATCCAGATACTTGTGTTTTCCAATGCTGCATGGTATTTCAAAGACCCCGTAGAATTTCTGCTTTTCCACTAACTTTTGTCCTATGAGGCATTCATACAATTGCCCACCGGGTAATGTGTCAGATTTATCATCCAGTTCCACCTTCTCGGACTTCTTGTTGGGTAGATGAATACGTCGATAGTTTCTCACCCAATCGTTTATGGTCTCCTTGTTTATTTCGTGCTTCAAGTAATGCTTCACTTGTTGTGACACTGGCGGTTCAACCAATTGGCGCTCCTCAGAGGGCGCCTCCTCTCCCTTGTCGGAATCGCATTTGTACGCATTGGTGTTTCCATTATTAAGTGGGATGAGGTCAATTTTGTTAACTTCCATAGTTATGGATTTCCCTCTTCCATCATTTCCGCCCTCTTGGACGACGGAGGTGGCCTTGACAAATTTAGTGTTAGGAACATCAGCGTCATTCCTCACCAATACTTTTTCAGGGGCTTTTGTATTTGTATATTCTTTCAAAAGATTCATCATCTCCGCCATCTTCTCTTCCATTTCCTCCTTTTGTTTGTAGACGGCTTCCTCAAATTTTGCCAACCGTTCGGAGTGTTTTGACATGTACTCTCTCATTCGAGCTTCGAATGTTGGACTAAGTTCCTGAGGTGGTGAGTTGGGTGGGGCGTGCTTATGGAAGGGTTTAGTATTTTCCCTACGGGGTGATTCGGACAATGGTATTTGCTTAACGCTTGAGACTGAGTTAATTGTTGCTTTTTGTGGACTTAAGGGTCTCTTTTGCTTTTCCATAAGATATGCAACCATTTTCTCAAGTTCACTAACGCTTTCCTCAGTGATTTGATTGGCGGTATCGGGCGATGAATATGTCTTGACTGCCGAGCGCACGTCGTGGGAGACTTGCCACAATTCATCATCGTCGGATGCAAGCTCATCAATGATCTCCCATGATTCCTCGGCGCTTTTGTCGCGCAATCTGCCCCCGGCGGCTCGATCGATGGCACGCTTGGTGTGGTAATCAACATGGTCATAGAAGATTTGGATTTGAAGCCATAGATTTATGCCATGGTGAGGGACTTTTTGAAGTAAGTCCTTGAATCGAATCCATGCCCCGTAGAAGGTTTCGCCTCGACGTTGTTCAAACATCAAGATATCCTTCCTTAGCTTGGTAGTTCTTCCCGGTGGGAAAAACTGAGCAAGGAAACGAGTAGTGAGATCATCCCAAGAGGTGATGGATCCTGCGGGTTGACGTTCTAGCCACTGACTAGCTTGGTCCCGCAGAGAGAATTGAAAGAGACGCAATCGGGTCGTCTCTCGAGTGGCAACATCAAGGTCTATAGAATCAACGATTTTAAGAAAGTCCTTGAGATGTTGATTAGGATCTTCAGAACGAAGTCCATGGAATGCGCATCCGCTTTGCGCCAACCGGATGGTGTCGGATCGCAAGGGTGTGATATTGGCTCCTTGAGTGAGCTCAATGGTGTTTCGATAGCCATGGTGGCTAGGACGGGAATACTCTCCTAAAGTACGGGCTCTAGGAGGTGGTTGTGGTTGTTGTGGTGGTGGGTTGTGTGGGTTAAGGATATTACCATCTTCCATGATGTCGGACGGTAATGGTTACGAACAAAGACACGAAGAAAATAGATAGACTAAAGAAATCCTAGAAAAATAAAATAAAAATCTCACTAGAAAGGAATCTAGTGAGTAGACCTAATAGAAATAAAAATTCAACCTAAACAATAACTATCCCCGGCAACGGCGCCAAAAACTTGATTGCGTGGTTTTGTAACCTTACAACAGGTTTTACCTCTCGAGGGATCTCAAGAGGCTTACAACCCCACCAGGCAGTGTACCTGACCGATGTAGTATAGTGTAGTGGTAAGTACGGGGGATTGATCGTTCTCCACAGGGAATAGTGTTCGTTAGGTGTGAAAGGCTACTCTAATTAGGTCTAAGGGTTGAGGAAGATTCTTTTTATGTTTTTATATTTTTTATGAAAGCAAGTAAAATCTCGGGTTTGAAGGAGTGGGCGGAATTAGTTGCTAGTCAACTAACCCAAATTACTACGAATGCAATAAAATTAAATAACTGAAAATAAAATGTGGTGAGAAACTTATGTGTAGAGAAATGTGTTTACTTAGATTTCCTTACTCCCTAACTATCTTTTACCGGTTAATTAGTGTGTATTAGTCGCGTGGATGACGGGTGTATTCCTTAATACCATTCGTGGGGTGGCGTACTTACTTCCCCAACTCTACAAGCTCCTACTTCACTCCTATGTCGAGCCGGCTAGGAAGCTCCTAACATGGGATCACTAGAATTCGCTTGTGCATTAAATACAACCATAAAAACCTTTAGTACGCATTTGGTTCATGTTTCTTAAGACGTTCAAGCAAGTTACCGAATAGGAAGTTAGCCAGTTTTCTTAAGCCTAACATAGATAAACAATCATCCAATACAACTAATAACACACTAACAACCAATAATCAATAGCTAGGTTTCATTAGATCTAAGCAAACACAAGATAAATTTAGCCTAACATGTTAAACAAAAGACAAGAATAAGATAGAATCAAACAACACATAGACATATTGAATGATTAATTGATAACTTATCTTTCAATGAAACATGGAAGATCTCAAGGCAAAAAGCCCTGAAAAAGTAGCTAAAATCGTCTTAGGGTTTTCTCCCAAAATTCCACACACTAAGCTCTCCCTCATGACAAAAAATTAGAAAACTATATATAGATTTTTGGATCTGACGGCGTCACCTTATGGAGTGTGACGCCGTCACCTCGCCGCTTTTAGGGTTCCCGGATGACCTTCTTGACGCCTTCCCTCTTTAGCTCTTCCAAAATCCATTCTGGCTTATCAAGGCTTGACGCCGTCGAACCATGAACGTGACGCCGTCCCCTTATGATTTAAGCCGTGACGCCCTCGATCAAGTTAAAGCGTGACGCCGTCAGAATTCACATGCTATTTTCACTGGCCCGTCATGAGTAAATTTCACATCCAACTTTTCTTGCCAAGGCATGACGCCGTCCAGAGTAAAGTCTGACGCCGTCAAGAGTAACTTTTAGCCGATTCTTGAGACTTTGCCGTTTTCTTCACTTTAATGCTCCAAAAACGTCCAAAATGCCTCCTTTTCCAGATTTCTCCTCAAAAGTACCTAAAATGACAAAAGAAACGATTTAGGGCAATATTTGATCAAATAAATACGATTTAAGGCTTAAATGACCCCTTAAAAGCGGTACACTTTTCGCTTCATCAAGCAGCAACAGATGAACTATCAATAGTAGAAACAGGAACCTTAGACTCAGAAGAAACACTAACATCTTCAGCAGGAACACCAGAGACATCAGCAGCAATGGTCCTTGTTTCAGTGGAGACCTGAGCTTGTGTAGTGATGGTGTGTTCAGAAGTGGTAGGTACTTCAGTATTTGCACCATCAAGAGAAACAGATGCTAGCACATTAAGCCCATCAAATATCATATCATCCTGATCTTCCTCAGACTCAGAAAGAATAACCCTTCTTTTCTTTTGCACATGACTACCCTCCAATATGCTGATCCTTTCATTCAGTTCTTGGATAGTTCTACTAAAAGCTTCATTAGAATCCCTGAGCTCCTTTTCCAAATTCTCCACTTTCTCACTAAAATTCCTTTTTGTCTCATTAAGTTCTGTCTCCAATGCCTCAATTTTCTTCACAGATCTGTCAAGTAACTGGGACATAGAGGTGAGATCAACAGCATCCTCAGCTCCACCAGCAGGAGCACTTAAGGTATTAGGAGCTTCATTGACTCTGGGTGGAGAAACATTAAATCCTTCCCCTGCATTGGTGTCATAACTAAATGGCTGCCTAGGAGGACTAGGTGATAAAAGCCTTGAAGAAGAAGGTAAATCCACAGAAGGAGTTGGCTGGATAATAGGTGTATCAGCTGAGATGGTCTGATCATTGGGTTCAACATGGTCATTAGGTTCAGGTGTAGGTGTCACTGGTCTGGGTGATGGTGGTAATGGATCATCAGCAGCAACAGATGCATATGCATCAGCAGCAACCGAATTCCCTGCATCAGCTGCATTAGGTGATGGTGGGAAACCAGCATTATCAGCAGGATCAGGGTTATCAGCAGGATCAGGGTTGTGCAACATAGGGGGCAACAAAGGCAAATGTTGGCCAGTAAAGTTCATCTTCATCAGGGCAAACATTTTGGCAGTCAACCTATTGATAATCTTAGGGGATGTATTAATGGTCTGAACACCTAAGATGATTTGAAGAAATCTAGGGTACATCAAAAAGCTGTTTTTACCATTACTGATATTCTCAATCATTCCCTCAAAGATATATTTTGCCCAATTAAAAATCCTACCCTGAGATAAGCAAACTAGACCAGATGCAACAGGACTTGGACATTGATCCCAACCACCTGACTTAACACTAAGACACTGGAGTAAAGTGTGAATCAGAAACCTCCATTGAGGAGACAACTTACTTTTCAAGAAAGTGCAACTTCCAGTAACAGGATACCCTATAGCTGCCATACCATCAGTAATATCTTGCCTTGAAAGATCATATTCCCCTTGCTCCTCAGGAAATTGAAGCTGAACTCGAATCAACTCCTCAGTAATAATCACTTCTTGATTATCAATGGTAGCAACAATATCAACTTCCCTTCCCACGATGTGTCTTACCTTAGCTGTCCTCCAAAACTGTTTGACCAATGAATCATACACCGTCACTGGACAGTAAGTGAGGGCATAACAAATAGATGACCCACGAAGAAATGCCAGAACTTCATCATAACCAACACTTCTTGAAGAGAACTTGAGAAGTTGAAGCAGGAGCTTACAGATATCAAATCATCACTTGGAAATGAGATTGTAGCATTGAAGGAAAGAGTTCAGGAGTTAGAAGATCAGCTAAGGCAGAAAAAGAAGAGGAAGTTTGTGTTTGCATCTGATGATGAGCAGGAGGATAGTTATTGGGATCATCTTGATTTATTGGCTGAAGCTGCTCAGCAGACTTCTACTTCTTCACCTAAAGCTGCTGAATCATCAAAATCAAAGGAGCCTATTCAGTTTTCTAGACAAAGAAGGAGAAGACAATACTTGAGCAAGGATGTAGCTAGGACTTCTGAGAAGTCAAGTATGAATGTTGATCAAGCTAACATTGAGGATGATAATATTCAAGCTAATGTTCCAACACCTGCTGCATTGTTTGTTGCTGGAAGAACTTTTATCTTGAATCCTGATGCAGAGAGTTCTCCTAATGCAGCTGAAGGCTCTTCTCACAATCTTGCTGCTGATGCTTCTTCTGAGATTCCTTTGGAGGATGTTACCACAGTTCCAACTGTTAATATTCCTCATGGTGTTTCTACTGGTGATCCTACTCCTCATGTTCCTGCTGAAGTTTCTGCTAGTCATGAGAAAGAGGGTTTGGATGATGATGATCTAGGTTCAGATCTTGTGACTGATCAAGAAAGGCAAGAGCAAACTAGAATATGGAAGCAATATGAAGATATGATGAAAAGTCAAGCTTTGGCAAGAAGGATGGAAGCCCTGTTCACCTCACATTTATCTGCTGAGAGACAAAGGGAATTGGATGCTCAATCAGTTCATTTTACTGATGCACAATGGGATTCTTACACTCTCCAAGCAGCTTCAAATCCTACTTTGGCTCAAAGCATACTGGGAGCTAATTTTGATAATGACAAATTTGCTGCACAGATGATGGCTCTTGGTAACCAAAGGAAGCAAGCTGCAGCTGAAAAGAGGAAGGCTATTGCTGCTCAGAAAGCAAAAGCTAAGAGAGATAGACCCAAGACTGAGGCACAAAAGAGGACATATAAGAGGAATGTGGTCTATAATCAGTATACTTCTGTATATAGCTCTGGTTTGTCAAAGAAGCAAGTTTGGGCTTTGTCTGATTCTGACTTGAATAGAATATATAATTAGATTATGAAGCTCATACACCCACCATCTATTTCACATAAGAGGACTGCTGATAGTATGGAAGCTCCAAGTACCAAAAGACTCAAGCAAATGGAGATAGGTACTTCCTCTACTGGAGAAAAAGTACATTTGAGTACTTCTACTGTTCTTGCTGAAGAAACTCCTGAAAGCACACAATCTGCTGAGCCTATTGTTGCTCCTACCATTTCTGCTGATGAAGCTTCTGAGAGACAATCATCTGGGATTCCTGTTTCTTCTGAAGCTCCACCTAATTCTGCTGAACCTTTTGCTGCAACATCTGCTGATCATGAAGATTCCCCATTGTCTAACTATAATGCAGAAAAGGTTAAACAAGCTGAACAGGCAGCTGCTGAGGGTAAACAAGATAGAGAAAAGGCTGAGATGTTACATGTAGAAGGGGGTTTTGTTCCAAGTTCTTCTATTCCAATTTCTTCTCTTCCTGCTGAAGATACTTCTTCTATTGCTACTGAAGATGTTTCTATGGGGATTTACATACCTGGAAGGAGGAAGAAGAGGATGGCACATATAAGCAAACATGTTGCAAGTAGAAGATCAGTCAGATTGGCTAAGCAAGTCCCCAGAGCACACAAGGGTAGTTCTTCTGAGAAAGTGAACCTAGAAGCTACTGATGATACATTTATTCAAGAGGGTTCTTCTGAAACTTTTCCTGAAGGTTCATACAATGTGTTGATCAGATGGACTATAATAGATGGACAAATTAACACTATCTATAGGCAAGATCAATCCTATAAGAATTTCACGTTCTTGCAAGAAATTCTTCATTTGGTGGATAGGCAAGATCTGCAGACTCTTCACAGATTGGTCACTGCGTATTATGCTACACATACACCACAAGGTGCTGGCTTATATCTATTGGGAGATCTTCAAGTTCTCTTTGACTCTCAAACTCCACATGGGAAAGGATATTCAATTTGGAAGAATTCCCATAGGTGGAAAGTTGATGCTTGGAGATTTTACCCCATTCCCAATGTACATGTGGTGGAGACTGAGTCTGGGATAAGAGTGTTTATGTTTTCTGATCAACATTATCCATTGTCCATGACACTGATGAATCGTATGCTTCTAAGGAAATTGGAAGTTCCTCCAAATCCAGTTGCTAATGACAGGACACATGCTGAACAATTGGTTGGGTTAATCAAGGCTAAGCTTCTACAACATAAAGCTTCTCATTGATTCTGGTATCTTGTATTATTCTTGTAGTTTGAAGTTATTTTCTTTATTTCATTTATTTCTTAGTTAAAAAAAAAAAAAAAAAAAAAAAATCTTGTATATTTGTGTACTAACTTTTCTGCAGGTTTGTTGTATAACTCTGTTGATGGTTATCAACTCACCAGATGTGACTTGTGTCCATCAAAGAGTTGGCTAGTCCAAAGGGTACAGCTTTGGAAAAGACACATCAAATCTGTTGATAGCTATAATAGCTTGCTCAAAGCTATAGGGTATTCAACTCAGCCATGCTTCATTGCTGAGAGTTGAAATGGTCATCAATTCACCATGGATGTAACCCTTTCTGGGATCCAAAGAATTGGCTAGTCCACAAAAGTATGGTTTGTGGTAAAGACATTTGGTATCCATATTTGGTATTCAATTCACCAAGGTTCAGTTGAAACCAACGGATTGGCTAGTCCTGAGCAAACGGCTCAGGTAAAGACATATCAAATCCGTTTATAGTTGCTGAAGCTTGATTCCATAAACATCTCCTTGTCCAAAATAACCTGTTAAACCTGAGAAAACAAACACGAAAACCTGCATAACATCGGCGGTATAAAATCTATATATAAGGATATAATGCTTGTGGAATGATAATTTTGCAGATTCCTGGAGATTATAAGTTGGAGATTTAATAAAAACTTTTTATGAAAACAAAACTTTCAAAAATTTCTGGAAATTAAATCTGACGCCGTCAGGTTATAAACCTTGACGCCGTCAGAATTGACCTGACAAAAATTTTCATTTTAAGTTTCCGGAAAATTTCTGGAAAAACCTTTACCTTACTTCCTGGAAATCCTGCAAAACATCATTATGACTCGATACAAGCATTTGACTCAGACACACACTAATATGTATGCTAATTTATTATTATTACGATTCATGTTAATTTGTGTTCTAATAAACCGATTTAGATTTCCCTTACACTTATCTTTTGCAAAATACCTTTATATGTAGTTAAGACGAAGTTAAAAACAACATAAAGCATTTTCACAATTTAGTTTTGAACATGAATCAATAATGATAAAAATTACACACACATACGGAAACAAATAAAATCAAACAAACAAATAAATAAACACACAAAGCAAATAAAACAAATAAAGCTTGGGTTGCCTCCCAAGAAGCGCTTTTCTTTATTAAACGAGTCTTGTAGCTAGACTCAAAGTCACGTACATTACGTGACTCCATCATTCATAATGACGTATCCCTGATAGATATGATCCTTGCTATCAGGGTGGTGGTGTCTCAATCGCTCGACATTCGCAGTTACTTCACCTCCTCCTTTGCTGGTCAAGCTTACTATCCCATCTTGGTGTAAACTTTTAATTGTGAATGGTCCGTACCACCAGGGACTTAGTTCATCGGTAGGTGCTTCTGTTTTTGAATGCCTTAGGAGCACTGAGTCTCCTTTTGTAAATTCAACGGGGTTATTGGGTTGCTCATCAGCCTCAATATAATCGTTATTTCCATCCTTACATTCCCTAATCTCATTTTCCATATAACTCTTAATCCTTGCCTCCCATGCAAGAATTTTCTCTCGAACATTACCACGGACTATATTAGTGTTAGCCTCCATCTTCTTCTGCAGAGCAACATCTCGTATATGTCGTGGGATCGTTGGGAAGTTTATTGTTTTCTTCCCCTTCTTCATTTGGATGGTGCTATTTTCGTAATTGATTTGTGCTCTAGTGGTAGCGAGAAAGGGTGCCCCAAGGATTATTGGCATATTCATATCATTTCTCTCAATGATCATGAAGTCGACCGGATACAGGAATCCGGCAACGTTGACCAATACATCTTCTGCAATTCCTAACGGATACTCATAAGAATGCTTTGCAAAGGAGAGTTTAGTATGGGTGATGGATGGCAACTCATTGGTTAACTGAACATAAACGGATAAAGGCATCAAATTTACGTCGGAACCTTGGTCAGCTATCGCATCCAGATACTTGTGTTTTCCAATGCTGCATGGTATTTCAAAGACCCCGTAGAATTTCTGCTTTTCCACTAACTTTTGTCCTATGAGGCATTCATACAATTGCCCACCGGGTAATGTGTCAGATTTATCATCCGGTTCCACCTTCTCGGACTTCTTGTTGGGTAGATGAATACGTCGATAGTTTCTCACCCAATCGTTTATGGTCTCCTTGTTTATTTCGTGCTTCAAGTAATGCTTCACTTGTTGTGACACTGGCGGTTCAACCAATTGGCGCTCCTCAGAGGGCGCCTCCTCTCCCTTGTCGGAATCGCATTTGTACGCATTGGTGTTTCCATTATTAAGTGGGATGAGGTCAATTTTGTTAACTTCCATAGTTATGGATTTCCCTCTTCCATCATTTCCGCCCTCTTGGACGACGGAGGTGGCCTTGACAAATTTAAGTGTTAGGAACATCAGCGTCATTCCTCACCAATACTTTTTCAGGGGCTTTTGTATTTGTATATTCTTTCAAAAGATTCATCATCTCCGCCATCTTCTCTTCCATTTCCTCCTTTTGTTTGTAGACGGCTTCCTCAAATTTTGCCAACCGTTCGGAGTGTTTTGACATGTACTCTCTCATTCGAGCTTCGAATGTTGGACTAAGTTCCTGAGGTGGTGAGTTGGGTGGGGCGTGCTTATGGAAGGGTTTAGTATTTTCCCTACGGGGTGATTCGGACAATGGTATTTGCTTAACGCTTGAGACTGAGTTAATTGTTGCTTTTTGTGGACTTAAGGGTCTCTTTTGCTTTTCCATAAGATATGCAACCATTTTCTCAAGTTCACTAACGCTTTCCTCAGTGATTTGATTGGCGGTATCGGGCGATGAATATGTCTTGACTGCCGAGCGCACGTCGTGGGAGACTTGCCACAATTCATCATCGTCGGATGCAAGCTCATCAATGATCTCCCATGATTCCTCGGCGCTTTTGTCGCGCAATCTGCCCCCGGCGGCTCGATCGATGGCACGCTTGGTGTGGTAATCAACATGGTCATAGAAGATTTGGATTTGAAGCCATAGATTTATGCCATGGTGAGGGACTTTTTGAAGTAAGTCCTTGAATCGAATCCATGCCCCGTAGAGGGTTTCGCCTCGACGTTGTTCAAACATCAAGATATCCTTCCTTAGCTTGGTAGTTCTTCCCGGTGGGAAAAACTGAGCAAGGAAACGAGTAGTGAGATCATCCCAAGAGGTGATGGATCCTGCGGGTTGACGTTCTAGCCACTGACTAGCTTGGTCCCGCAGAGAGAATTGAAAGAGACGCAATCGGGTCGTCTCTCGAGTGGCAACATCAAGGTCTATAGAATCAACGATTTTAAGAAAGTCCTTGAGATGTTGATTAGGATCTTCAGAACGAAGTCCATGGAATGCGCATCCGCTTTGCGCCAACCGGATGGTGTCGGATCGCAAGGGTGTGATATTGGCTCCTTGAGTGAGCTCAATGGTGTTTCGATAGCCATGGTGGCTAGGACGGGAATACTCTCCTAAAGTACGGGCTCTAGGAGGTGGTTGTGGTTGTTGTGGTGGTGGGTTGTGTGGGTTAAGGATATTACCATCTTCCATGATGTCGGACGGTAATGGTTACGAACAAAGACACGAAGAAAATAGATAGACTAAAGAAATCCTAGAAAAATAAAATAAAAATCTCACTAGAAAGGAATCTAGTGAGTAGACCTAATAGAAATAAAAATTCAACCTAAACAATAACTATTCCCCGGCAACGGCGCCAAAAACTTGATTGCGTGGTTTTGTAACCTTACAACAGGTTTTACCTCTCGAGGGATCTCAAGAGGCTTACAACCCCACCAGGCAGTGTACCTGACCGATGTAGTATAGTGTAGTGGTAAGTACGGGGGATTGATCGTTCTCCACAGGGAATAGTGTTCGTTAGGTGTGAAAGGCTACTCTAATTAGGTCTAAGGGTTGAGGAAGATTCTTTTTATGTTTTTATATTTTTTATGAAAGCAAGTAAAATCTCGGGTTTGAAGGAGTGGGCGGAATTAGTTGCTAGTCAACTAACCCAAATTACTACGAATGCAATAAAATTAAATAACTGAAAATAAAATGTGGTGAGAAACTTATGTGTAGAGAAATGTGTTTACTTAGATTTCCTTACTCCCTAACTATCTTTTACCGGTTAATTAGTGTGTATTAGTCGCGTGGATGACGGGTGTATTCCTTAATACCATTCGTGGGGTGGCGTACTTACTTCCCCAACTCTACAAGCTCCTACTTCACTCCTATGTCGAGCCGGCTAGGAAGCTCCTAACATGGGATCACTAGAATTCGCTTGTGCATTAAATACAACCATAAAAACCTTTAGTACGCATTTGGTTCATGTTTCTTAAGACGTTCAAGCAAGTTACCGAATAGGAAGTTAGCCAGTTTTCTTAAGCCTAACATAGATAAACAATCATCCAATACAACTAATAACACACTAACAACCAATAATCAATAGCTAGGTTTCATTAGATCTAAGCAAACACAAGATAAATTTAGCCTAACATGTTAAACAAAAGACAAGAATAAGATAAATCAAACAACACATAGACATATTGAATGATTAATTGATAACTTATCTTTCAATGAAACATGGAAGATCTCAAGGCAAAAAGCCCTGAAAAAGTAGCTAAAATCGTCTTAGGGTTTTCTCCCAAAATTCCACACACTAAGCTCTCCCTCATGACAAAAAATTAGAAAACTATATATAGATTTTTGGATCTGACGGCGTCACCTTATGGAGTGTGACGCCGTCACCTCGCCGCTTTTAGGGTTCCCGGATGACCTTCTTGACGCCTTCCCTCTTTAGCTCTTCCAAAATCCATTCTGGCTTATCAAGGCTTGACGCCGTCGAACCATGAACGTGACGCCGTCCCCTTATGATTTAAGCCGTGACGCCCTCGATCAAGTTAAAGCGTGACGCCGTCAGAATTCACATGCTATTTTCACTGGCCCGTCATGAGTAAATTTCACATCCAACTTTTCTTGCCAAGGCATGACGCCGTCCAGAGTAAAGTCTGACGCCGTCAAGAGTAACTTTTAGCCGATTCTTGAGACTTTGCCGTTTTCTTCACTTTAATGCTCCAAAAACGTCCAAAATGCCTCCTTTTCCAGATTTCTCCTCAAAAGTACCTAAAATGACAAAAGAAACGATTTAGGGCAATATTTGATCAAATAAATACGATTTAAGGCTTAAATGACCCCTTAAAAGCGGTACACTTTTCGCTTCATCAAGCAGCAACAGATGAACTATCAATAGTAGAAACAGGAACCTTAGACTCAGAAGAAACACTAACATCTTCAGCAGGAACACCAGAGACATCAGCAGCAATGGTCCTTGTTTCAGTGGAGACCTGAGCTTGTGTAGTGATGGTGTGTTCAGAAGTGGTAGGTACTTCAGTATTTGCACCATCAAGAGAAACAGATGCTAGCACATTAAGCCCATCAAATATCATATCATCCTGATCTTCCTCAGACTCAGAAAGAATAACCCTTCTTTTCTTTTGCACATGACTACCCTCCAATATGCTGATCCTTTCATTCAGTTCTTGGATAGTTCTACTAAAAGCTTCATTAGAATCCCTGAGCTCCTTTTCCAAATTCTCCACTTTCTCACTAAAATTCCTTTTTGTCTCATTAAGTTCTGTCTCCAATGCCTCAATTTTCTTCACAGATCTGTCAAGTAACTGGGACATAGAGGTGAGATCAACAGCATCCTCAGCTCCACCAGCAGGAGCACTTGAGGTATTAGGAGCTTCATTGACTCTGGGTGGAGAAACATTAAATCCTTCCCCTGCATTGGTGTCATAACTAAATGGCTGCCTAGGAGGACTAGGTGATAAAAGCCTTGAAGAAGAAGGTAAATCCACAGAAGGAGTTGGCTGGATAATAGGTGTATCAGCTGAGATGGTCTGATCATTGGGTTCAACATGGTCATTAGGTTCAGGTGTAGGTGTCACTGGTCTGGGTGATGGTGGTAATGGATCATCAGCAGCAACAGATGCAGATGCATCAGCAGCAACCGAATTCCCTGCATCAGCTGCATTAGGTGATGGTGGGAAACCGCATTATCAGCAGGATCAGGGTTATCAGCAGGATCAGGGTTGTGCAACATAGGGGGCAACAAAGGCAAATGTTGGCCAGTAAAGTTCATCTTCATCAGGGCAAACATTTTGGCAGTCAACCTATTGATAATCTTAGGGGATGTATTAATGGTCTGAACACCTAAGATGATTTGAAGAAATCTAGGGTACATCAAAAAGCTGTTTTTACCATTACTGATATTCTCAATCATTCCCTCAAAGATATATTTTGCCCAATTAAAAATCCTACCCTGAGATAAGCAAACTAGACCAGATGCAACTAGGACTTGGACATTGATCCCAACCACCTGACTTAACACTAAGACACTGGAGTAAAGTGTGAATCAGAAACCTCCATTGAGGAGACAACTTACTTTTCAAGAAAGTGCAACTTCCAGTAACAGGATACCCTATAGCTGCCATACCATCAGTAATATCTTGCCTTGAAAGATCATATTCCCCTTGCTCCTCAGGAAATTGAAGCTGAACTCGAATCAACTCCTCAGTAATAATCACTTCTTGATTATCAATGGTAGCAACAATATCAACTTCCCTTCCCACGATGTGTCTTACCTTAGTTGTCCTCCAAAACTGTTTGACCAATGAATCATACACCGTCACTGGACAGTAAGTGAGGGCATAACAAATAGATGACCCACGAAGAAATGCCAGAACTTCATCATAACCAACACTTCTTGAAGAGAACTTGAGAAGTTGAAGCAGGAGCTTACAGATATCAAATCATCACTTGGAAATGAGATTGTAGCATTGAAGGAAAGAGTTCAGGAGTTAGAAGATCAGCTAAGGCAGAAAAAGAAGAGGAAGTTTGTGTTTGCATCTGATGATGAGCAGGAGGATAGTTATTGGGATCATCTTGATTTATTGGCTGAAGCTGCTCAGCAGACTTCTACTTCTTCACCTAAAGCTACTGAATCATCAAAATCAAAGGAGCCTATTCAGTTTTCTAGACAAAGAAGGAGAAGACAATACTTGAGCAAGGATGTAGCTAGGACTTCTGAGAAGTCAAGTATGAATGTTGATCAAGCTAACATTGAGGATGATAATATTCAAGCTAATGTTCCAACACCTGCTGCATTGTTTGTTGCTGGAAGAACTTTTATCTTGAATCCTGATGCAGAGAGTTCTCCTAATGCAGCTGAAGGCTCTTCTCACAATCTTGCTGCTGATGCTTCTTCTGAGATTCCTTTGGAGGATGTTACCACAGTTCCAACTGTTAATATTCCTCATGGTGTTTCTACTGGTGATCCTGCTCCTCATGTTCCTGCTGAAGTTTCTGCTAGTCATGAGAAAGAGGGTTTGGATGATGATGATCTAGGTTCAGATCTTGTGACTGATCAAGAAAGGCAAGAGCAAACTAGAATATGGAAGCAATATGAAGATATGATGAAAAGTCAAGCTTTGGCAAGAAGGATGGAAGCCCAGTTCACCTCACATTTATCTGCTGAGAGACAAAGGGAATTGGATGCTCAATCAGTTCATTTTACTGATGCACAATGGGATTCTTACACTCTCCAAGCAGCTTCAAATCCTACTTTGGCTCAAAGCATACTGGGAGCTAATTTTGATAATGACAACTTTGCTGCACAGATGATGGCTCTTGGTAACCAAAGGAAGCAAGCTGCAGCTGAAAAGAGGAAGGCTATTGCTGCTCAGAAAGCAAAAGCTAAGAGAGATAGACCCAAGACTGAGGCACAAAAGAGGACATATAAGAGGAATGTGGTCTATAATCAGTATACTTCTGTATATAGCTCTGGTTTGTCAAAGAAGCAAGTTTGGGCTTTGTCTGATTCTGAATTGAATAGAATATATAATTAGATTATGAAGCTCATACACCCACCATCTATTTCACATAAGAGGACTGCTGATAGTATGGAAGCTCCAAGTACCAAAAGACTCAAGCAAATGGAGATAGGTACTTCCTCTACTGGAGAAAAAGTACATTTGAGTACTTCTACTGTTCTTGCTGAAGAAACTCCTGAAAGCACACAATCTGCTGAGCCTATTGTTGCTCCTACCATTTCTGCTGATGAAGCTTCTGAGAGACAATCATCTGGGATTCCTGTTTCTTCTGAAGCTCCACCTAATTCTGCTGAACCTTTTGCTGCAACATCTGCTGATCATGAAGATTCCCCATTGTCTAACTATAATGCAGAAAAGGTTAAAGAAGCTGAACAGGCAGCTACTGAGGGTAAACAAGATAGAGAAAAGGCTGAGATGTTACATGTAGAAGGGGGTTTTGTTCCAAGTTCTTCTATTCCAATTTCTTCTCTTCCTGCTGAAGATACTTCTTCTATTGCTACTGAAGATGTTTCTATGGGGATTTACATACCTGGAAGGAGGAAGAAGAGGATGGCACATATAAGCAAACATGTTGCAAGTAGAAGATCAGTCAGATTGGCTAAGCAAGTCCCCAGAGCACACAAGGGTAGTTCTTCTGAGAAAGTGAACCTAGAAGCTACTGATGATACATTTATTCAAGAGGGTTCTTCTGAAACTTTTCCTGAAGGTTCATACAATGTGTTGATCAGATGGACTATAATAGATGGACAAATTAACACTATCTATAGGCAAGATCAATCCTATAAGAATTTCACGTTCTTGCAAGAAATTCTTCATTTGGTGGATAGGCAAGATCTGCAGACTCTTCACAGATTGGTCACTGCGTATTATGCTACACATACACCACAAGGTGCTGGCTTATATCTATTGGGAGATCTTCAAGTTCTCTTTGACTCTCAAACTCCACATGGGAAAGGATATTCAATTTGGAAGAATTCCCATAGGTGGAAAGTTGATGCTTGGAGATTTTACCCCATTCCCAATGTACATGTGGTGGAGACTGAGTCTGGGATAAGAGTGTTTATGTTTTCTGATCAACATTATCCATTGTCCATGACACTGATGAATCGTATGCTTCTAAGGAAATTGGAAGTTCCTCCAAATCCAGTTGCTAATGACAGGACACATGCTGAACAATTGGTTGGGTTAATCAAGGCTAAGCTTCTACAACATAAAGCTTCTCATTGATTCTAGTATCTTGTATTATTCTTGTAGTTTGAAGTTATTTTCTTTATTTCATTTATTTCTTAGTTAAAAAAAAAAAAAAAAAAAAAAAAAATCTTGTATATTTGTGTACTAACTTTTCTGCAGGTTTGTTGTATAACTCTGTTGATGGTTATCAACTCACCAGATGTGACTTGTGTCCATCAAAGAGTTGGCTAGTCCAAAGGGTACAGCTTTGGAAAAGACACATCAAATCTGTTGATAGCTATAATAGCTTGCTCAAAGCTATAGGGTATTCAACTCAGCCATGCTTCATTGCTGAGAGTTGAAATGGTCATCAATTCACCATGGATGTAACCCTTTCTGGGATCCAAAGAATTGGCTAGTCCACAAAAGTATGGTTTGTGGTAAAGACATTTGGTAACCATATTTGGTATTCAATTCACCAAGGTTCAGTTGAAACCAACGGATTGGCTAGTCCTGAGCAAACGGCTCAGGTAAAGACATATCAAATCCGTTTATAGTTGCTGATTTACTAATAAATCAGATGGTTATCAGTGTACCATAGTTTTCGAACTTAAACATTTGGCTACTCCAGTAGTGATGGCTATTGGTAAAGAGACATCAAATCCATTATTTTCAATGATTCACCTCTCACAGGAGTTAACACACCTGGATGTGATGAGAATAGTATGAAACTAATATGTTTTGATGTACAATCTGTCATTTGTTGCTGCAAAGACCTGAGGTTTCAAGTTTTACCATTCATAGAGATGTGGTCATTCTGATTCTTTGCTGATGTTGTTCGAACTCAATCCTCTTATTCTGAAGCGTTAAATATCTATCAAGAATCTTGAACTTAACCATGTCAAATTCAAGATTAGGGGAGGATTGTTGGGAATTCTGCTAAGGAAGAATTCTGCTGATGGTTACTGCTGATGGTTACTGCTGAAGCTTTATGATTCTGCTGAAGAATGTTACTGCGGAAGTATAGATTCTGCGGAATGTGTTTCTGCTGATGGATAGTTTCCGCGTATTTTGTTATTAGTTAGGATATGCATGAGTTTATTTAGAAAGTGATATTGCATATCTTAGATAGTTTTTAGATTATACGTTTCTTGTGAAACGGTTTAGGGTTGTTTAGGGTTCCTTGTCTATAAAAGGAACGCATCATTATGTATTATGTACGAGTTTAGAAAAACAATTTTAGTATTAATAAAAAGATCCATAGAGGATCAAATCGTTCTTAGTAATCGTGTTCTTACTTGTGTTTGTTTTCCGCTATAGAATACAAGTAACTTAGACTTTCTTTTAGTGTGTTTGTGATTACATAAACATTACTAACGATCCACGAGCTCACTAAGATCTATCAAGGTCTTTAGGTTCTACATGAGCCATCTCCATCAGTGCCACAGCCCCACTCTTATATGCTCCCGACTCCACCACCCTCGCCAGAGGATGCACCATCACCCATACCACCCCCTACTGTGTTTTACACTCAGACCACCACTGTTCCCTAGTCATCTCCTATCTTATCTCCTACTGTCTCACCCATTCGGGCTCAGAGTGTTCCCCTACCCTCTCCCGAGAGAGCACATCACGGGAGCCCTTCATCATCCGACCATTGTGTTCACAGGAGAGTCGATGCCCGTAGATGGTTATTTCTGTTGGAGTGCATTCGTCATTGGAGACTTCAGGAGGGAGCCCCTAGAGCTTCGGAGCTGGGGGAGTGTTCATCAGCTGTCCTCCCAGTCACAGGGGAGCCTATCCACCACACCATCCCGCTATTAGCCGCCCGACTGGCCCGACATGAGGATCGTCTTGATGAGTTGCTGAGTTTGATCGACGATATATCTCTCGAGCGAGTCGAGAACATTCAGGAGGAGGTCGAGAACCTCGTGGTGGGCAGGATAGCTATGGAGGAGGTATTTGATCTGTTTCGTACCCAGTTAGAGGAGGTTAGAGAGACCGTTGCTGAGTTTGGATATCGGATGGATACGCAGAGTCATGAGATACAGCAGCTAAGAGATGTGGTAGCGATACAGCAGCAGATGATGGAGCATCAGACTGAGGCACTGGCCGTAGCCCACAGTACCATTCACACTCTCAGAGGTACGATTGGAGAGATACAGACTAGAGAGAGAGAGTCAGAGACCAGAGGATGGATGAGTTGACTGAGATGGTTAGAGGTTTACAGCACGGAACTGGAGATGCACCCGGCACTTCATAGATTAGCCACGTATTGTTGTAGTAGTGACATCTTAACTTGCCCTGCGTGGCATTAATAATCTGTATTGTATTGTTCTTTTGGAAACAATGTATCAAATTATTAAAACTCATGGTTAGTTATGATTACTATGTACCAATATTGATCTATGTTATGGTTGCTTTCTTCATTTATGTGTTGTAAATTTTCTTTTATACGTTACCATATTATTCCGTGTATGTTGTGATTGTATTCAGACATGTCGTGATGATTAATTATGATGATTTTGTTTATGAGGATGTTGTATGCTACTATTATGAGGACAATTATGACACCTCACTTGATTATATTAACCGTAAAACCTAAATATATGTTCTTGTGTCATTGTTAGAATATGGCTACCCACAACAGAACTACAGAAGCAGTCACCGGATCGATCATGACTCCGGAAGAGATCCGCCGATTGATCACGGAAAGCGTGACCGCTGCATTAATAGCTCAAGCTGCAGCCACGACTCCTACCAGCAGTGCAACAAGGCCCACTGCCGAGAGCGAGCCAGTTGCAACCCGTAAGTGCACATACAAGGAATTCATGAGTTGAAAACCGCCAACCTTTAAAGGTACTGAAGGAGGGACAGAGTTAGCTCGATGGTTTGAGCGTTCAGAGACTGTCTTTACAAGAAGTGGTTGTGCCGAAAACGACAAGGTCGCCTTTGCTACTGGCACTCTAGCAGATGATGCACTGTCGTGGTGGAACGCCACTGCTCATAAAATGGGTAATGATAGAGCTTACCAACTTCCGTGGGCTGAGTTTAAACAGAAGATGTTGAAGAAGTATTGTCCTCGCACCGAAATTCGAAAGATGGAAGATGAGTTTGACCGCTTGGTGGTAAAAGGATATGATCTTAGGGCTTATGATAGGAGATTCCAAGAGCTCTCCTTACTATGCCCAACCAAGGTGCCGGATTTCGAGAAGACACTGGAAAGGTATGTTGAAGGATTACCCAGAAGCATAGAAGGAGATGTCACGGTGTCCAAACCACAAACACTGGAGGAAGCCATGGAGACTGCTCAGAAATTACTGGAAAGGGAAATCAGGCGTAATCAGGCTCAGGGAAGCAACGATCACAAAAGAAAATTTGATGATCGTAGAAACAATCACAGCAACAACAACTCTCACCATAACCAAAGCCACAACCGCAACAACACACAAGGCTATCAGCAAAACCGGAACCACCATCACAACCAACAGAATCGCCGGCAGGAAACTGCCAGGGCTTACATTGCCACACCTACTGGAACTGGGGGCTATGCTGGACCCGATTTCATGTGCAACCGATGTAAGTTGCACCATCATGGACCCTGTTTCGCTAAATGTGGAAAGTGTCAGAAAACCGACCACAAGACCCAAGACTGCAAGGCCACAGGAGCCAACCTGCAACCAGTGGCCGTAGTATGCCATGGATGTGGTAAGAAGGGGCACTACAAGAACCAGTGTCCGAATCAGGTTGCCAACCCTGTCAACAATGCTCGCGGGAGAGCATATGTGCTAGGAGATGGAAATGTTAAACAAGATCCCGATGTCGTGACGGGTACGTTTCCCCTTAATAACCACCCTGCTAAAGTTTTATTTGATTCTGGAGCCGACAAAAGTTTTGTATCTTCTTCATTTGCATCTTTACTTGATATTACCCCGACTAAATTGAACACCATCTACGAAATAGAACTAGCTGACGGCAAACTAGTAAAAACTAACACCGTAATCCGAAACTGCACCCTGCTTCTACTTAACCAACCGTTTGACATAGACTTCATGCCCATCTAACTTGGTAGTTTCGACGTAGTCATCGGCATGGATTGGTTATCCAAGAACCACGCTAGAATAATATGCGACGAGAAAGTTGTTCACATCCCATGTGAAGGAGAAACTTTAGTCGTCCGCGGCAAACGGAGTAAGACTCGACTGAGTATCATATCATGCTTCAAAACAATGAAGTATATCGAACGAGGATGTCAAAACATAGCAATGTCCAACAAGCTGGACATATGAACAAGAAAAAAATAGCACATCCAACAGCATCACAGATGAATTTACAAAAAGAATTTAATTTTGTAAATAGAAAACTTAACATTGCTATCACGCGAATTGAAAAGCCTTATAAATGGAAACCCTAATATTCTTGCAGAATTTATAGCCAGCCAATTAAAAAATAGAGTTTCTTTTCGCAAAGCAATGAAAAAGGCTATAGAATTAACTGAACAATAAGAATAATGAACCAACTGCAACGAAAGACAATAGCAACGCAGCTGGACAACGGAACAACCGGGCAAACACGTTGTTAAGATACGACAAAGAAAATGCTTGACCATGCATGATCGGACGAAACCCGAAAATACACACGACCAAACATGAGGATAAGATGCAACGTCACACTTTTATTTGTCATCTAAATACGCAACTTAAATTACTGAATTTAGAACTTCTTTTCAGCCAAAACCGAAGTGCTTATTGCTGCAAAAAAAGCCAGGAAAAAAACTAGTTGACCATCCAAGGTGAACTATTTTCGGTTCATAATATTCTTTTGCATTTTTGATATTGGTTTAGGTTAACTAGTGTTTTTTACTAAAAAAAACCCGAATCCAGGTTGAAAACAGGTTAAAGATGAGCCGAACATATGGGTTAATTGATTGAAGAAAATTGTTGAAAATGACTTTGTTGTACAATAGGTTAGTATTGCTCAACCTATTGCTTAAACTCTTAATAAATTAGTGTATGTGTGCTGAGAACAAGTTGTAATTTAGATAAAAACGTCCTTGTTCGCCATAGGAGGAATAGGTTGAAAAGCGAGTTGAAAACCCCAGATAATGTTTGCATTGGGATGCTGTATGTAGTATAGGATGCAAACCATACCAACATTTCTTGTACCGATTAAAGCATTGAAATGGAGACCAAAATATATGTGTTCTAACGTGCTTTCACTGTCCACTATGTGAATGCATATTAAAATTAAGGGATAATTATAAAAGTAGACCAAACACAAATAGACGGTTCCCTATCTACCCTGAAATCCGAAAATAATTTTGTTGCCCAGGGCAAACGGCAATTTTTTGGGCAACTAAAAGATTTTCAGTGTATTTTTTGGGCAACAATCGCCAGTTTTTGAGCAACTGGGGACATTTTTTGGGCAACCGGGGTATGGTATAGACCATTTGGTGTTTGGTCTATTTTGGTAATTATCCCTAAAATTAACACTCTGTTCTCAAGTATTTTTTGGGAGTAAAAGGTAAAGTAAATAAATCAAAGTAAAGAAAATGATGTGAGAGGAGTAAATGTAATGAAAATAATTGTGTTCTTAAGTTTGATATGAGAGGAAGTAAATGTAGTCACTTTTAATATTTTTGAGTTTACATTTACTATAATACCCTTCTACACACACAATAAGTACAAATTGGTGAGGGGCACTTTTGTCACAAACATTATTTAATAATGGGACCCAGTCACTTTACTTCACTTACATACTAATTATGGGCCGAAAGTTTAACATGAAAAAAACAAAGAGCCATACTTCACTTTCATTTGCTTCCACTCCTCTTACTTTCTTCAAAAAATTAGAGAACATGATTTTTTTTTTTTTTTTTTAGGATCCTTCATTTACTGAGAACAGAGTGTTAGAGTCTTCAATCTTCCTTTTCTTTTTCAATATTCTAAAACGTCTTTTTGCATGCAACTGTTTTTCATTAATGTTACCGAAAAGGTTATAAACATTCTTTTTAGAAATGAAAGTTTTCCTTGACTTACATGTTTTCAGGCTACATGACTGATGACATCAAATAACGACATATTATTAGCATCATTTATCCCATATTAATGACTTGTTTTATATCACTTTATATGAGAATTGACACTTAATCGTTTACTTTTGTAATTCTCAGTATAAACAAGTATTTGGTGAAAGTTAATGATTTCGGACGGAAATTGGAGCAAAATGAATCAAGTTGGAAAAGTCTGCTGAATTGAAGAGATTAAAGACCATTGCCTGACTTTGAAGCATGCGCCGCATCTGATTTTATCATGCGTCGCATATGAAACTTTGGTCAACGAAGAAGAACCAACTTGTTCTACTCCAGATACGCCGCATCGGACCAATCCGATGCGCCGTATTGGCCATACACAATCCTTACCAAAGAAATCAAGTGGAGATTAGAAGCTTAATGAAGAAGTCTAGATTACAAGTCGACACTTGAAGATGCTTTCGTATTTTGGCCATAAAATCTTCATCCGGACTCCGATTTAGTTGATTCAAGCGGCCACGCGAAGAGAAAAAGAAAATCTATCTGAATCTGAAGGAGATGCGGCGCATCTGGTCCTTAGACGCGCCGTATTGGGAGATGAGGCGCATCTGGTCTTTAGATGCGCCGTATTGGGTCAGTTTCAGACTTGGAGGCTACGTTTACTTATAGATGCGGCGCATCTAACTCTCTAGATGCGCCGTATCGACCCAGATTTCAGAATCTATAAATACCGAGCTCATTAACGAATTAGGGTATCATTGGGGACCCTTGGGGTCGTTCCCAGAAGACTAAAAACCCCTCCAAACAGAAGAAGACCTCCTTGAAGATCCAATCATCCTAGAAGATCATCTCAAGAACCTTATATTAAGTGTAATCGTTCGGTTAGCGTATCATTTTCATTATGAATTCTTATTCGTTTGCTTTGATTACAACTTTATGTATTGTTACTGAGATTATGGGCTAACACCCTTAGGTGTTAGCCAAGTTTATGAAGTCTATTTAGTTTATTTGTGTTCTTGATTACGTGTTTGCTTTGTTATTGGATTGGGTGCTTATCGATAAAAACTCGTTTATTGCTTATAACTAGTAAAAGTCTATGTAACTAGATTATGAACTTATTGGTTTAATGTGGTAACTTAACTATCTGTAATTGTGGTTACTTTAATTGATCATAAAGTGTAGTAATCCGAATCCTATTAGACGGCTTAGAGGGAACACACCGGAACCGTGCCTTATGCCACTATTAGGACTAGTAGCGCGTAATGCCAAACTAGGTTAGACGGTTTAAAGTGATAAGTTAGTATTGATGCTAGATAGGTCACTATGATCATGTCCTCTTTCCCACCACGATGGTAGGTTATTCAATTGTGACAGGATTAATAATTGGATTGATGGCAAAACAATTGAATGAATTAAAACAAGTAGACATTAGCACATATATAACTATAAGATGGATTAGACTTGGCTAGCATGTTCTTCTATCATTGAATTCACATTTTCTTTTAATTAGTTTAATATTTATTTTCTCGTATTTAGTTTAATTAAACACACAAAATCGTGATAGCCTCTCAGGCTAAAACCCCCAAAGTATTTACTTGCTTTCTAGGTTAGTTAGTTTAGTAATTAGAATACCTTTAGATCACTTTAGCTTCGCTCCTAGTGAACGACCCTTGCTTACCTAAAAACTATCTACATTGACCGGGTACACTGCTCGTTAGTGTTTAGAGTCTATAGGTTAGTTCGGCAAAATATAAATTTAAAACTTGGTAGATTTTTATAGACAAAAAAAAAACACATCAAGTTTTTGGCGCCGCTGCCGGGGAGTGATTGTTTAATTTGATTTATTGGTATTTTAGTTTTTATTTGTTTTCGTTAGTTTCTGTGTGTTTTTGTCATTCTTTGTTTCTGTCTCAGAAAAGCAATACGGCGTATTCTTGTCTGTGAATACGGCGCATCTGTCTGATTTCAATACGGCGTATTCTTGTCTGGGAATACGGCGCATTGACGTTCTGCGACAATTTTTTTTAGTTTTTGTGATTTTTTTTAGTATTATATAATTTGAAAAATCTGTTACAGAAAGCTAATACGGCGTATCCATTGTCTGTTGGATACGGCGCATCGATTTTCTGTGACACCAAAAATATTTTTTGTTTTTTATTTTTTTGTGTTTATTAAATTTTTATTAGTTTAGTTTTTATTTTTGTTTAGGTTACTGCTGTTCTTGGTTGCTTATCTTTCAGGTAATAATGAAGATGGACAATCCAGACATTACTATGGAAGAATATATGAGACTTGAAGAGGAAAGAGCCTTGAGCAATAATGGGATCTAAGATTGGGAAAGAGCAAGAAATGGTGGACAAGTCACTGAGACAAAAGAAATCACTATGGAAGAATACTTGTTGCTGGAAAAGGTTCAGTCAAAGAAAGAAAGAAACGGGTTGCCGTTTCGACATACTTGGACTATATCAGATGATCTTCTCGATGATAATGATGAGGAAGTGTCCCATGTATTTAATAAGAAACAAATTCCTGCAATTGTTCTCGATGGTGCTTTTTCTCCGGAGATTGCACAAGATGATGTGTATACGGAACCTTACGTTGAAGAATATTCTGCAATCGTATTACCACCATTAGACAATCCATCGGATGAAGATGAAAAGTATTCTGATTTTGATTTCGAACCATTTGACGCCATAGTTTATGATGACTTACCTCAACCAGATTTTGACCCAACGAGGGATTTTGAAGAAATCTGGGATGAATTATTTAAGGATGAAATTCGGGACGGTTATGAAATTGCAAGACCATTAGTTGAAGAAGGAGACTCACAAGATGAATTGGAGTCACTTATAACAAAAAGTGGTACAAATTTATTTAATACTATTGATCCCGTTACTAATAATCTTGCTAGTTTTCCTAAACAGGTTGCAAAACAAAAGGATAATGAGGTGGAGTATATTACACTACCTATTCAAGCACATGAAGCACCTGTGATCAACCCGTATTTGGTGGAGCTCGAGGAAGAATTTGGTGATGAGCTCTTAAACATTGCTACGATTGATGAAGATGATGATTTCGACCCTATGAAGGTTATAGAGGAACTCGAACTTTTACTTGCCAAAGACCCTTTCTCATCTTCTGCGGAAGTCAAGGGACGCCTTACTACCAAAGAGACTAACCATGAAGAAAGGAGACTCATTTTTCCTCAACACACTACTCTTTCAGATGGAATGGTCAAATCATCCAATTTATCAACCAAACCGGGTAAGGATAGGAAAGATGTACATATATTGCCAAGGTATGATTTTTATTTATTTCTTCCATCTTTACTAGCAAATTTACACTCTCTTCGTGTTTATTGCTACTATCACCCGCACTTGATCCCAAGTGGGGGGAATAATACCCTATTACATAGTAAATAAGGGTAGAGTCAGGCTCGTGACTCGAACAAAAACAAGCGCTTCGTGGGAGGCAACCCATGCTTGTCTTTTACTTTCTTTTTAGTTTATTTTATTTTCTTGTGTTTATTTTTATTTGTTTTTTTTCTGCATGACTGCTGTCGCTGTATTCTGCTGATACAAACGATACGGCGCATCTGTATTCCAGATGCGGCGTTATGGCGTTTTCATTTTATATACAACGCATTTAATAATTCGAGTACGGCGCATCTATCTCCTAGATACGCCGTATTCTGTTTTTAATCAGAAAAAATTTTAAGCCATAACCGACATACGACGCATCTGTTGTACAGATACGGCGTATCTAATTATTTGTTAAAAAACAGACTTCGAATTAATAAAATATGAAGCGACGCATCAATTTCTATCGATACGGCGTATTATCCCATTGCATGCAGTTTAATATTTCCTACAGGTTGTTGATGCGGCGTATCCAATATTCCATGGATGCGGCGCATCGACACTCTGACCTGTAATTTTTTTCGTATTTTTATTTTCCTAACCAATGATTAACGAGATGCTCTCAAGATTCTTTTTCTGTGGTCTCTATAATTTTACAGGTCTAGACGATTGAAGATGTTGATGAACTCCCACATTTTATATGCTCGCATTCTTACATGGAGGATCATTCCGAGCAAATCTCAGGGGAGTTCTACGTTCTAATTCTTTTAATTTCCTGTTTTTAATTTCAAATCAAACAACGAGGACGTTGTTTATCTTAAGTGGGGGGATGGAGAATTAGAACGTTTACTTGTCCTTATTTTTCAAAAATATGCTTAAAATGTGCTTAATATATCAAAATTTAAAATTATTTTTAGCATGTTTTTGTTTAAAGTCTAAATTACATAGCTGCACACATGACGTTATTTTCAAAAATTGTGATTTTTCAAAATTCACAAATCTATGAGTGTGCCGGTGACTTGTAAACTTTAGAACTTGGCTTGTATACTATTCGAGACCACCATAATAAGTATTATTTTATATAATTGGAATGACTTGTCTAACTTGGTAAATTTCTAGGATTACACCCAAATAGCCTATTATATGTTATGTGATATTAGCTAACTACACTGGTTAGTTAACCCCCGTATAAACCCTTTTGTTACTCTCACTTTTAGAGTAAGATACCCCTAGAAAAACACTCAGAACCATTCCTTTCGTTTCTTACACCTATGTTTAAAATGTTTCGTTACACCCTTACACCTTAGCCTACCCTGTAGATTAGAATCCGTGGTTTGGTTAATTGCTTTAGGCAAAGTGTGTTTCCTTACATTACCTGTGTTCGCGTGCGTAATTCATTATCTTTGGTTGAGTCAGGAAATTGCACAATGCAATTGGTATGAAAGTAAATATTGTATATCTTTGAGTTTATTTTTCGTGTGTTTACTACTTTCGCTATTACAGTTGTTTCTGAAAGTATGAAAAGTATGGAAAAATTATCCGGAAAGAAAGTGATAGAAAAGTTGTGAAATTTTACACATATGTTGATGTCAAAAAAAAAAAAAAAAAAAAAAAAAAAAAAAAAAAAAAAAAAAAAAAAAAAAAATTTGAAAAAATGAGAAAAGAAAAAGAAAGAAGAAGTTGGAGGTTTGTTTTTACCAACATTGTAAAGTTATGTAAAGTTATCATTTATTGTTGTTGTACTATAGTTATGGATTGAATGGGAGTTGGCCGTTATGGGAACGTCAACTAAGGTTTATTCTTTGATTGAGATCTTGTTGAGTATAATTCGTGTCTACCTAAAGCGTGTGTTTCAAGTGTTAAAGCGTGAGTTATTCAGTGATATGAGTCTTATTCATGGGATGGTTGGGATAGTGATTAACCACACTTAGGATTTTAATTTATTTGTTTTGTATATTTTTCATTTTACACCAATATATATCCAAAATATTATCCATACCCTATATTATTCTTTATCCAACCAAACCTTTGATTTATTGAGATTAGGGATTTGAGCAATCTTAAGTATCGTAGTCGTGGATTCGGCTATGTATTTATGATTTTGTCGCCCTTTTTGATATATTATTATTGGTGAAGTTTGGACCTATCTTTAGCCTATTCGAGTTAAGGATTTGAGCAATTGCAAGTATCGTGTTCGTGGATTCGATCATGTATTTGTGATTTTGTCGCCTTTTCTGGAATTTGAGATCGGTAGAGATTAAGGAGAATGATTAACCCTTAAGCCTAAAAACCCTTTTTACCGCTTTAGACTTGTTATTCTTGGCTTTAGTGGGGGAGATGTGTATACTTGCCAAGCTTATGATAGAATATTCGTCACGACTGGACAGTTAAACGATTAGATTTGCTTTTATCAAAAACATTTTATTTTATTTCTAATTCGTTAAGTGTTTGGTTGTGTGATTATGATGAAACAATAAATGCTTAAATATAAAATAAATCCTAATATCTTTTAGGATACATTTTCATAAGTTTAATCTAAGGTTTACTTAGCAAGTAAATCAAGTATAAGTAATCAATGTACGACTATATTATAGACATCAATTACCCTATAAGACTTGTTATTAATCACTATATAGTATTGCCCAATCGTTATTTATGATCTAGTATAATTATTTGGTTCAATTATGATTGAGAAATTGCAAATATCATAAAGTCTGATTAGTTAACTTCCTGATAATTGCTCGATTATAACAAAACTTTGGTCAAAAGAATACAATTTCTATCCAGATACGGCATCACAATCGATCCAGATTGGCCATAAATCTAAAAGAAACAATGAGAGTTTGAAGAGTAGATTACAACGACCTATTCCGATTTGAGCATAAAACTTCAGCCGACTCCGATTATTATTCAGCATCGCGAAAAGAAAAAAATCTTTGGTCCGCATGAGTCATAACCCATGAACGATTGTTTATATGATAGTTTCGACTATGGACACTTAATCGATGCGCGATATTAGATGCCTAACGAATCCTTTCCAATCTAAAATAACGACTATTATCAAAGACTTACCTGTGAGAAGATAACTCAAATTACAGTAGACCTACTTGAAGATCCAATCATCCTAGAATTATCCAAAACATAATTAAGATCGTCGGTTAGCGTTGTTTTATTTGATTCATACTCTTGCTGGAAAAAAAATCTATTCTGATTAAGGAGATTAGGGCTACACCTCTTGGTTAGAATGTCTGATCCCTATTGTTGATGATGAGGGTATCGTCATCTTAGGATACGGCTCTAATTGGACCGATTTGTATGTGGTAAACTCGTTTTACTTCTAGTATACTCAAGAGCTTAACCACTCAGAACCGTCTTAATGTGGTAGTACCTAATTCTAGTTTCGTTATAATTAGATCTAAAGGTATTGATCAGTTCTTAGGGTTTAATTGGACAGGTAAATGGTTTGCAAACATTATCTAGAAACAATAGACAGTACAGATTAACAAAGTGATAGACTTGAAGTACTTGATTCCCTTGTCTTTGTAATATTTACCGTATGGTAGTATTCACCATTCGTGTAGCTCAGCTCAACCCCATATTATGCATTATTGAATTAATGATTACTAGAATTCTTATGAAGTACCTAAAACTAACCTTGGTCATGTTCTTAAGGTTTAGAGCAATTTCGAATATTAGTAGTTTTAAGCCTAAAACAAACAATTAAAGCCACGACAAATACTCCAAAGCTAGCTATATCTTGCACTTCGGTTATATAGTTATAACAGAAGAAAGAACATAAGCAATCAAGAACCTAAACTAAAATCTATTTATGAACAGTATTAAGAGTAAAAAGCTTAAACGACTAAGAATTTTTTACAAACTAATGAATACAAAACAAATAATACAGCATTTTGTACTAATCGCAAATATTCGACGGAGCTTAAATTAATCTTAAACCTGCCTTATCATAAATTGAGAATGTAACGCGGAACTGCCCCTAAGTTTCAGCATTGTCAACTAGAAAGCGTAAGCCTAAATTAATGATTTTAATAGCTATGATTACTGTTTTGAAACATGATCAGAATTCGCATAATTTCCCTTTTTGACACCTGTCGTGTTTTCACTTTATCTCCAAAATCCAAACTTTTATTTCTAAAGCAAAAAATTAGCTTTTGAATAAACATGTTAATACTAAAAACGGACATTTTGCCAAATTTGTATCGAAATCGATTAGGCAACTATAACTGAATATTAAACAAAGAAATTAGAGTATTATATTAACTTAATATCTCGATACTACATATTAGATTCAAATCAATTTATAGAAAAATTACTCCACACACAGATGTGCATAAGCAATATTCAGGCTTATAATCCGACGAAACGATCCCACTGTGGCGTAATCTTGAGCATAAATCTATAACAGGTTTAATGGGCTAAGACTTAGTGCCTAAAATTGATAACATTTTACTTCAAGTCTTTGACATTACAGGTATAATGTCTCATAGTGTCTTTGGAACACTATAGAGTTTAATAATCAATATAAAATTAAACATTTAAGGATGAATTTATTTTTGTACTCATCAAAATGGTAAAAATCATTAATTTCTATATTTTTTGTAAAATTCAAACAAAAACATTTTCAATTATGAATGTTGTACACTATCAAGCAAATATATGTATTGTATATATGAAGGATAATGATTAAACGATAAATGTCATTTATGCATAGTGTATTCACAGTTATGATCTTAAACCAGTAATTAACTATTAATTAATTGGCTTAACACTTGAAATACAAATATAATAAGGTAAAATTGCTTGAATGTGTATTTTAATTTTAAATCGAAAGACAAAACTCGAGTGAAGCTAAACAATTAAAATACATTAGTGCCGAGATTATAATGGCAAACTATGGCTTGTAAGGTTTGCGTTTGAAATTCAACTCCGTCTTGTTTAAATTACGACTATACAAAATCATTAACAGCTTCTTATCCAACTATGAACAATATTTGATTTTCTACATAGCTAATTATAGACACTTATTAATAGCATCTAAAATTTTAATTGTTGTAAAATCTATTTTCAAGGCAATTTTATATAAACCCAAACAAAAGTAATTAAACAAATATAACGTTACTTCACTTTGAAATTGTATGGAATTTGTTTAAGAGAAAAATAAAATGCAAACTTGACGTATAGATTTTTTGTCTAAATTCCTAGATTTAAGACTTTAATACACTGTAATTCATAAATAATTTACGAGTATATTCTGTTGTAATCGCAAACAATAAGTTTTTCTAAATGAATTCTTATTGTAAATAATTGAACTTAAAACTTATCATTTCATTTTAACATTAGATCTTTCTTAAAACTGCCTAATGAAAAATTTTGTTTCAAACGACCTATTATTGTAAAACATCTACGATATAGATTTTAAACAATTAATAGAAACTTAAATGATGTGTATTCTGTTTAAATGCATATTGTTAACTACGTTAGAAAACTATAATAAACTACCATTGTGATTCCAAATTGAATTTCTCATGATCAAAAGTAAAAACAATGCATAACATTCAACCTATATAAGTCCAAACATTACACTAGTTAAAACTGTATTGTCATTGTCTTTTGTAACACAAAAGGATTTAACATTGATTAAGGAAATAGTTTAAACTATGAATTAATTGGAGAGAGTATCTTTATTATTCCATAATTGAAGGTTGGATTCCTTTTCTATTATCAATACGATGTACAATAGAGAAATTTACCTCAACAAAGTTAGATATCTTCCAAATGAGAAGTATTTAAAACAAAAATACCATTCTTGAACCCAAGTTTAAATGATTCACTAAAGCATTTATACTTGAAATCATAGTTAAGCCGTCATATGTATTCGGTTTATTCACATTTCCGTTGAAGATGATTTATACTGGATGTTTAGATGAAATTTTTTTGTAAATTTCATTTGGATTATCTTTGCTCATTTCTTGGAGTTATTAGATTTAAAGCTATGATTCTATCTAGGTTCAACTTTCTGTCTCTCAAATAAAAATATGAGTTCTGAAGATTCACTAAAGAGTACTTTGGTATTAACTCAAAATGAACCTTAAAAAGATTATACGTCATTCGAAAACTGATTAGATTTTATACAACAAATTCAATAAAACTTTAAACAAGTGACCTTCTTTAAATCCGTACTTTAAAAATCTGTGGTCAACAACTATTATCAAGATTTTATATAATTGCAATAATTTAAATAAGCTGAACATAGCAAATGACTAGTTCAATAATAAATACATTAATGTGGTATTATTGTAGAGCAAGTAATAAAATTCCTGATAATCAATCTATCAATGTAATAAGATTGTCCAGGGTTTCATTAGGCAAAATAATAGTATTCCTGAGAATGAACAATGGGATAGTGATTATAGCATAGTACCAAAATACTCTTCGTATTTAACTTGAATCCAAAAAGATGCATTTCTTATACAGTATTTTTAATCACTTACAATAAGACGTTTAATCTATTTTGATTATAGAATTATAACGTTAATTAACATCAAAATGAAACCGAATTTTATTAATCTTGTAGATTGAAAAATATGTAAAGGCTAAATCCAGGTTTTATAAAATTGAAACCTTTCAGTACGATTAATATTATAGATTTGTCTACTTATATTATATTGTATTCATCGGTTGCTGGAGTAAATCTTGCCCCCTTTAGCCATAAATCATTTCGGGTTTTATTACCCTACTGAGGCGTTATACGTCCTGAACAGTATAAAGGGACCATAATTCACTTATTATTCACTCTTACTTATAAAAAGTAATCTCACGTCCGTCATTAAAGTTCACGGCGTCATGAGTAATTTGAATTTTCAGCTTGTAGTTATGCAGTTTAATTACTAAAATGTCAAGTTTTGTTTTAAATTTCTTACACTTGATACGCTATAATAAACAGCTATGGAATAAATCTTGGTTTGAGTTTAATTTAAAGAATGTTTAAACTTACTATGATGCTTAGTTACTTTTTCAGAGTTTGTTATTGTTATTGTTTTAGCTTTTTCTAATTTTGGAGTTACAAATAATTTGTTTTTATGGTTATATTATGGCATATTCTATGGCGTTTCCGTTTCTAAAAATTGCACAAATACCGACAAACTGTTTACAATGTTATTCAAAATTAAATTTTAAAAACAAAATTTTAATGACACAAATTTTATAAACTAAAATACATTGCAAATTGATAAAATTGTTGATTGTACACTTTATTTTCAACTGTCACGTTTTTCGTAATGGTTAATTCTAAATGTTAATCATATGGATTGTAGTTAAATAATACGTACAGACATAAAGAAAATCACAATTGTCAACACAACTTGAATCCATGAGGAGTTATAATTTTTTTAATTAAAGTTTTTCAACCTTAAAATAAGTTTATCTTAATAGGAATTGGATACTTTAGTTGAATTTAAATATCAAAATACTTGTCAAATTGATTGATATAAATAACGTTAATTTATATGAAAGGCGAATACAGGAGTATTATTTTGAGATTGATTAAATCCATAAGTTATCTGTAACTTTAGAATGGTTTATATTCGATATCAATTAATATATATATTTGATGACTCAAGTTTAAAATTGTAATAACAATGCTGATATATGTAGTACTTTACTGGATAGTTTTACCACGAGTTATGTATTAACGTTTCGAATTAAGATAAAATACCCAAACGTTTATGAATATGCAAGATGTTATAGTTCTAGAATTTGCATCAATAAGTAGTATGATACACTAGTTAATATTACAATTTTAATGATTTGGACTATCTAAATATTAATTTTATAAAGTTAATTTTAAGTTAATTATGTCCCAAATAATAATATATATAAATATTTTGTTAAGTAATATATTTAACATAAATTGAAAATTTAATGATGTACAATTAAAGATATTATTTGGTTATCTTTTAATCTTACAAAAATTTTCAAATTCTCATTTAATAAAATATCTAAAGAATTCTTGTTAGATAAAATTTAGTTTTAATTTTGAAATTGATCAACCATTGATTATAAATATCTTAAGTTAATTCACCAACTAGCTATTAGTAACTTCACAAATTTAATCAATTTACTAATAGTCATTACATGTTTTAACTGTCTTATAATAATCCTACTTAACGTAAGTTATTTTAAATATCTTACCGGGAAATTAACTTGGTCAATATTATATTTCAAATTTCAATTAAAAATTCACACAAAAAATTAAAATTGTTTCGTTTTTAAATTCCCTGGTAAAAATCAAAGGAATTTTTGAATAATAGAAGATTTACTTTGTTTATTTAAATCAAAGATAAAAGAAATTTTCATTTATGATTTATTTTAATTATTTTTTGTTTTTGTAATGTAGTTTATTTATACGTGTTTTTTATAAGTATTTGATTTTATATTTAAATTTTTAAAAATTTTAGGATTTTTTGGAATTAGGTTTTTTAAAAAAAATTTTTAAACCATTAAGTTTAAATAATATTTTTTTTTAAATTCTACAATTTAACATAATAAATTAGTTTTAAAGAGTTTAAGTTTTTTAATTGGAAATAAAAGGGTTAAATTTTTTATAATCTTGGGTATTTCATAAACTAACTACTCAAATATAAAATTAATTTAATACATTTTTTTTTTTATTAACTTTTTGAAATATTAAAAGAAAAATGTGTTAGTTTAATTATAATTATTTTAACCAAATTTTCAATTCCAAAAATTATAATTTTAAAAAAATTATTTAAATGGTAACCCAAATAAGTTAAAAAATATTTAAAAAATTTTTTGTAAATTAAAGAATAAATTAATAAATTTTTTCCCACTTACCAATATATCTGTAAGATTAATACATTTTTGGACTTAAAATTTAAATTTAAATCATTTTTCATTTAGAACTTTTTATCTTATTTTCTGAACTTATTATTTTAATTTTAATAAAAAATTTATGAATCTATTTGATAAGTTTGTACAAGGTTCAATTCATATTTTAAATCAAACATTTTTTTTAAATCGATTTAATTAAAATTTAAAAATAAAATTTATTAACATTTTATGCCGGGGTTTAAAAAAATTTTTGTTTTCTATAAAATGTTTTTTTAAGG
The DNA here is from genome assembly GCA_021014915.2 of Artemisia tridentata subsp. tridentata. NCBI lineage: Eukaryota > Viridiplantae > Streptophyta > Magnoliopsida > Asterales > Asteraceae > Artemisia > Artemisia tridentata. The sequence continues at coordinate 142,283,347 of CP139501.1, read as the reverse complement.
GTTTATAATCTTTCTTTAAATCCGTTCTGAAATCATTTAGTTTGAATTTAAGTATAAAATTTAATTTAGATTTATAAATAAAAAATTCAATTAAAAAATTCAAAAGAAAATATATATTCATGTTTCATCTTTTAATTTAAAAAATACATTTTTAAAAAATAAAATGGTTAAATTCAAATTTACGGAAATATGCAATAATTTTTGTTGTGTTTTATTATAACTTGAACGTAAATTTAATTAAACGTTTACCCTTAATTATTTATCCTTATGGCATTTAACTCTTAAAGTTATTGTAAATGTTTAATCTTACTTAAAAAATTATTAAGAATTTTTTATATTTTTTCATAATTTAAAAACCGAAAATTTCTGCGGGTTTCATTTGTGTGACCTTAAAAAACCAATTATAAATCCGAATAAGAATCAGATTATAAGAGTAAATTTTTCAATAAAATCAAATAAAATTACTAAAATTCTTAGTAATGTAGTTATTACATAATCATTGACGAATGTTTATGATAAAAAAGTAAAATTTCAAAATTTAAAACAAATTTTAAAAATTTTAAAATTAAATGCGACACTATAATTTTTATAGGAGAATTTATAATTAACTTTTTTAAATTCTTATATTTTTAAAATCCCCATATAATAAGTAATGTCATATTTATAATTACATGTTTAAAATTTTTTTTAAAATTTCCTTTGATGTAAATTTTTTTTTTTAGTATATCTGGTTGTTGTACCGAACGCCTCAAAATTACCCATTACTTAATAAACAAATAAATGTTAATATAAAATAGAATTAATTCAAGTTTATTTTTAAAAGTCATTAAAGTAAATAATATTCATTAACGTAAAAGGAATTAAATAATTTTTAAATGATAAAAGCCATTTATAGTTTTCTCTATAAATATTTATTTTAAAGGGATGAAATCGCATATTTAAACGGTTTAATAATGTTATGAAAATTGCTTTGAAAATTATGAATTTTAATAGTAATGAGTTTTATAATTAAAAGTCGGGAGATTTAAATGGTGTTACTTTTTTAAAGAACTCTTAATTACATATTTATTAATGTTTAAGAAATTTTTGACTTCAAAAAGTTAGATTCCGATGAATAGACTAATAGGGAAAGGGATAGAGTTCGAATTTTGTTTGAATCGAGGGTTTTTAATTTAAATTTTTGGAATAAGCGGGATAAAAAATGGGAAATTAAAATGATTGCTGTTAAAAGGGTTTTTTTGAAAAATTTTTTTGGGGTTCAAATGAAAGTGTTGAAGGAAGTAATCATTCTTTAAATTTTTGGAGAAAAAGTATGAATTTTATATAAGTTAAATTTGAAGGCTGAAATTTTGGGTGGGTTTGCCCAATGATAAGGAAATGAGTCGGGGGGGGTCTGGTCCAAAATTAATTGAAATATGGGTCGGTAAATTTGACCATTTTTTCCAATTTATTCCTTTAAACATCCTATGTGGGTAATGCCATTATTTTTTAATTTAAAAGAGTTTTATAAAATTTTAATTAAAATTTTAATTTTTAGTTTCCTTTATTTTATCCAGTATTAACAATTAGATAATTCAGTGGGATTTATGAACAAATAGATTTTAATTCCCAATAAGGAAATTAGAAAAAATAAAATTCAACAATGTTAACTAGATTAACACGGAAGGATTCGAAGTCAACCCTTTGATACTAAAACAGTTAATTATTCATAGATTATTTGTCTACAATTAAAATAAGGGAAAATTTTCTAAAATTTGTTAAAAACTATATAAAATAAACCCTTTCCAGCAAGGTTAATTTTTACACTTAACCAAGATCTTTAAAAAGAATAAATCATATCCGGTTTTTGCTTTAAAATTAACCCCTGTGAAAGTTCATTAATCTTATTATTTTGTAAAAATTTTTTAGAATTTGGGTTTTCATTATTTTAAAAAATCGGCTGTCAATTGTGATTGTATATTTAGTTTCCCTTTTAATTTTAAATCAATTCCAAAGCCTAACTGGGGTAAGGGTAATGGGTTTTTAATATTCCATAAAATATTTAAAAGGGGAACCCAAAACCTTTTAAAACACCCCAACTTTAAATTTTAAAAAAAATAAACGTGCAGTTATAGGCAACCCTTGCCCTTCGTTTTTGGCCCGCCTTTTGGGGGGAATTTTAATTTAACCTTATTTTATACCTCCCAACCAAAAAAACCCCCAAAATAGATTTTAAAACATGAAAAATTTAAAAATAACGAACAATTTTTTTTACCAAACCCCAAAATAAGCCCTGCTAATTTGTTAATAAAAAAATTTTCATTTAACTTTCGTTAAATTAAAAAATCCCATAAATTTTTCCCTAATTTTTATTTTTTTTTATTTTTTTAACTTTTCCCCCGCCTGTTAAAGGTTTAAAAAACCATTTTCCCATTTTAAAAAATATGTTCTTTAAATATGTAAATAAGTTTTATTAATAAAATAGGGTTATTTTTTAACTTTTTAAATTAAATAAAAAAAAAGGGTTTAATATTAATTTTTTTTCGTCCTTTTTCGGTTTTTAAAAAATATTTCTTTTAAAATTATAAAGGCTGTAATAAGACGACAAGAGTGGAGGAGAATTCAGTACTGGTAAGATTGAGTATCTTAAATTCTTGAAATAGAATTCCAGGTATCCTCTACAATTAATTCACCTAGCCTTAAGGAGAGCTCTCTACGAAACCTCTCCCAAATTATAATCTCAATTTTGTAAGCTTAAAACGATATTTGCTCCTAACCTTGGAGTAAACCATTATCCACTAAACAAGTAGATTATAATCATTAATAAAACGAATATGCTTATTGTTCTTATCTTGAATTTATTTATATCATATGGTATACCGTTTTACCCCAAATTTGATGTATATGGAAACGCGTTGCGGAGGCCAAGGTACGTTCCTTATTTAAATTATTGTTCACTGGCACAACAATACGGCGGATCTTAGTATTCTAAGCGCCGTATCTCTGACTAATTAAAACTTATTGATCAGTCAACGAATTTAGATAAATACGGCGCATGACAATCATGCGATACGGCGCATCGCATCTGCCCTATAAATATGAAAGAGATGCGCCGGATTTCCACTTTTTACCCAAATTCGCACACAGTAAAAAATACACCACTCAGCCGAATCAAACCCCTTTAATCCGAGTTCTTTTCTCGAATCGAAACTTCTAAATTCCGAATTCTTGACTAATCCTAATCGTCATATAAGGTAATAAACCTATTTAATTTTGTTTAAATTTAAAAATTAGGGTTTGTGCTATATATCGATTTTGATGGGAAGTTCAGGGACTTTTATTAGAACTTGGACTAGATGATTTCCCCCATGTTAATTTTTGAATTGATCAATGAATTTGGAACCGAATTAATTTGAATAAAAAAATTAGGGTTCGAGAGGTTTATTTTGAACTTTGGAGGGAATATGAGATGTTGTGGTTATAGGAAATTTTAGATATTGATATATGGGTAAAATGGAACCGTGATGTTAAGTGGGAGTTTACGTCACGGGACCGGATTCTTGGAAAACGTGCCTGACCCCCTTTCTTTTATACTGATGCATTACTAGATGCGGCGCATCTAAGTTACATGATACGGCATAACATCCTATTTTTAATTTAAATATTTCCACTATTGTTGCGGCGTATTACGCAATTTAGATACGACGCATCATCCATACGCCGTATTGGTTTATCAGATGCGCCGTATCAACCTTATTTCAGAACTATTTTCTAACCTTAAAATTTATTTCAGATGGAATTACCAGCTGTTGGACACAGGCATATGTGGCTCCGTTTCGAGACCATGGGACTTACACCGGACACCGAGGCTGATTATGTGCAGAGACTTAGGACGATTTTCTTTAGGAAAATCTTTAGAGTTCCGGTTTTAGACTTTGAGGGAGTTGGTGCGATTGATGGAGGGAATGCAGCTGGAGGTCTTCATGATAGGTTAGAGATGGTTGTGAGGGATGAGGATGATGATATTGTGTTCAGGTCGTATGCGTGGGAGAGATTGTTAGGGATTGATGAGCCTCTGATTAGGGAGCTCATGCTTGAGTTCTTTAGCACGATTCATTACAGGGAGACTGATATGGAGATTGATACAGCTGACACTCTGGTTTTCAGGTTAGGTGGGGTGCATAGGCAGATGTCGATGAGGCAGTTTATTTTGGCCATGGGATTACACACTGAGGCGGAGATTGGATCTGCTGGGTTTGCCAGATACTGGGCTGAGAGTTTACGAGCAGTGCCAGATAGGATGTTGCTTGGTGATTTCTGGGAGAGGATATCCTCTGGGGGCGACTCCACCACTGCTACCCCATCCTACACACTCATCAGGGAGCCTATGAGGAGATTGTGCCACAGGATGATAGCATTGACCATTGCTGGGAGAGGTCAGTCACCTGAGAAGGTGACCACTCTTGATCTCTTCCTTCTCAAGAGCATGGATGAGGGATTGGTGGTGAACATCCCTAACTTTTTAGCGCATTTCCTTCGTAGGGGTGCTTTAGGGAGAGATAGGTGGAGCCAGATGACTGGGGGGCATTTTGTATCTAGACTGGCCAGACATTTTGGTGTGATTGGTGATGAGATCCCTGCCGGCTTAGAGGTTGAGGTGACCAGTTTGCCAGTTATTGGGCAGGATTATTTGGTCAGGTTGGGGATTTGTGAGATGATCATGGGGGATGCTATTGGGTGGCATTGGGCCCCGTGAGACCAGCAGAGGTAGAGGCGGAGCAGGGAGATCCCCAGGGAGCTCCAGCTGCTGCTCCAGCACAGGAGGAGCCACAGGTACCCCCACCACCACCAGTTGCACGTTCTGTGGGTCAGAGAGTAGAGAGAGTTGAGGGGGAGGTAAGAGCCTTGAGGGGTGCAGTTGACGGGATGAGGGCCGACCTTGATGCAGTTAGGAGGGATTTAGGTTGGCTGGTCGGGAGTGTGAGCCAGATTTTGGAGCATCAGGGCACGAGCCATACTCGCCCTGATGGTAATTACGTTAGAGGGATGATCACATACTCCCGGGTCCCTTCACGTAGAGTCCGACCCAGGACCGAGGATGCTAGCACCTCAGGGACTCACTCAGCTGCAGGAGACGACTCCCCACACCCTTGATCTCATGTGTTTGGGCTTATAGACATTGTTCCACATACATTTTTATTCTTCTTGGGATTGTATTGAATTCTATTATCATATATTTATTTGATGTTTCAGTTAATGTTTCTTATTATGTTTGATGAAGACTGGCATTAAGTTCAGAATGAGTGAACGAGAGAACCCGAGAGGTAAACCATGGAACGAGCCCATTTTACAACAGACTGTTAACAATCTGTTTGGTAAATACATGCGCCGCATCTAGTAAAACAGATGCGACGCATCCTATCCTTTATTTTATTTTATTTCGTATTTATTCCAGGCTCGATACGGCGTATCTTCTTCCATAAGATACGGCGTATCGACTGACCTGATGATTTACAGATTTAATTTTTTAGGTTTTATTTTTACTAACTACTAATGTATTATGCAAGTTTGAACCTTCTTAACTCAGGTGTGTTAAAGTCTAAATGGTGTTATAGATTCCTACAATTTTTGTGGATAGATCATTTATGAAGCTTAAACGTTCTAATCCACAAGAAAGTTGATTTTTGCTCTTATACGAATAATGGAGGATCATACCGAGCAAATCTCAGGGGAGTTTTTCTGTTCTAATTCTTTTATTTTCCAGTTTTTAACCTTTGACACAAACAACGAGGACGTTGTTTAACTTAAGTGGGGGGATGGAGAATTAGAACACTTACTTGTCCTAAACTTTTTCAAAATATGCTTAAAATGCGCTTAATATATCAAAATTTAAAATTTTTTAGCATGTTTTTGTTTAAAGTCTAAATTACATAACCGCACACATAACTCTATTTTTTTCAAAAATATTAAAACTTTAGTGTGCCTGTGACTTGTAAACTTTAGAACTTGGCTTGTATACTATTCGAGACTACCATAATGAGTATTATCTATATAATTGGAGTGACTTGTCTAAATTGGTAAATTTCTAGAATTACACCCAAATAACCTTTATATGTTATGTGATATTAACTAACTACACTGGTTAGTTAACCCCCGTATAAACCCTTTGTTACTCTCACTTTTAGAGTAAGATACCCCTAGAAAAACCCTCAGAGCCATTCCTTTCGTTTCTTACACCTTTGTTATAATGTTTCGATACACCCTTACACCTTAGCTTACCATGTAGATTAAAATCCGTGGTTAATTGCTTTAGGCAAAGTGTGTTTCCTTACATTACCTGTGTTCGCGTGCGTAATTCATTATTTTTGGTTAGGTCGGGAAATTGCACAATGCAATTGGTATGAAAGTAAATATTGTATAACTTTTAGTTTATTTTTCGTGTGTTTACTACTTTCGCTATTACAGTTATTTCTGAAAGTATGAAGAGTATGGAAAAATTATCCGGAAAAATAGTGATAGAAAAGTTGTGAAATTTTACACATATATGTTGATGTCAAAAAAAAAAAAAAAAAAAATAAAATAAAAAAAAAAGCGAAAAAAATGGAAAAGAAAATGGAAAAGTTGGAAGTTTGTTTTAACCAACTTATGTAAAGTTTTGTATTAAGTGGGAGATATCACCACTATTTATTGTTGTATATTATATTTATGGATTGAATGGGAGTTGGCCGTTATGGGAACGCCAACTAAGGTTATTCTTTTATTGAGACCTTGTTGAGTATAATTCGTGTCTACCTAAAGCGTGTGTTTCAAGTGTTAAAGCGTGAGTTATTCAATGATATGAGTCTTATTCATGGGATGGTTGGGAAAGTGATTTACCACACTTAGGATTTTAATTTATCTGTTTTGTTTATTTTTCATTTTACACCAATTTGTATCCCAAATATTATCCATACCCTATATCATTCTTCATCCAAACCTTTGATTTATTGAGATTAGGGATTTGAGCAATCTTAAGTATCGTAGTCGTGGATTCGACTATGTATTTATGATTTTGTCGCCCTTTTTGATATAATATTACTGGTGAAGATTACTTGGTCCTATCTTTAGCCTATTCGAGTTAAGGATTTGAGCAATTGCAAGTATCGTGGTCGTGGATTCGATCATGTATTTGTGATTTTGTCGCCTTTTCTGGAATATGAGATCGATAGAGATTAAAAAGGATGATCAACCCTTAACCAACAAACCCTTTTTACCGCTTTAGACTTGTTATTCTTTGGCTTTAGTGGGGGAGATGCGTATACTTGCCAAGCCTATGATAGTATATTCGTCACGACTAAGCAACTAAACGATTTAGAATTGTTTTACATTAAAAATTATTTTGGTTTCTACTTCGTTAAGTGTTTGGTTGTGTGATTATGACAAAACGAATACGTACTTAAATATAAAAATAAATCCTAACATCTTTTAGGATACATTTTCATACGATTAATTCTAAGGTTTACTTGGGGACAAGTAAAGTTCAAGTGGGGGGATATTTGATGAACTCAAATAAGTACATTTTATTATCATCATTTATCCTATTTATTTGACTTGTTTTATTATATTATATATAAGAATCGATACATTAATGTTTACTTTAGTGATTCTCAGGTAAAAACAAGCATTATGTGAAACTTGGCGATTTTGGACTAATTATGGAGCAAAACAAGCGAGATGTCAAAAGTCTGCTAGATCAAGCTCGTTCTACTCCAGATACGCCGCAACATACTTCTAACATACGGCGTATCACTATCAAGATTTCACAAGTTACAATCCAAGTACATGCGCCGCATACAGAGATCAAGTTACGCCGCATCTGAAGACGGTGTACGAATATTCCTGAATATATTAATCTTGGACCCCACGCGAAGTTAAGTCAATGCGCCGCATCTATTCATTCTATGCGCCGCATCGATCCCTCAGACAGAAACTATAAATACCCCAAGGCCAGACGAATTTCGACACACACAGAGCTGAGATTTTAGAGACCGAATAACCCGAGAGCCGAATTCAGACGACCAAGCAGCACAAGACACACCTAAACGAAGATACAAGAGCTGTAAGAAGGTCCTGCATGTATTCAATTCATTAAGTAGTTTTGTTTTATTATATTAGTACACTTTAATTCATCAGGATTGATGGGCTTGTGTCATGTGACTACGGAAAATCATCCACTCCCCTTAATATTGCTTTCCCATTAATTAAAGTTTATATGTTGATGTCTTTCGTGACTTTTATTAGTGCATTGATAACCTCTGCGTCTAGCTGAGTCTTGCTTGGGTCGCCATGCCCCTTCTTCGCCTTTCTGTTCTAGCGTATACGAGACGTGGGCATCACAAATGCCCAATACTCTAGAAAAGTAGGATAGACATAAGTAATCATTAAGGGTTTACTCGCCGATAAGATTAGAGCCAACAAGAAAGGTTTAATTATGTACACTTCATATAAAACTATCAATAAAACAAGTGACAAGCTACTTAATTATCAGGACAGGTCTTCTTATTGTCTCGAGTATCTATCTGTGTACGTGTGTGCTAATCGCTGATTCGTGCTCATTAGTTTAGTTTACTACTTAATTATAACCAAACCGTGCCAGTCTCTCAGGCTGAACCCCCTCGCGTTAGATTAGGTTGTATAGCTAACTTAGGATATTAAAATACTGATTAGAATAACTAGATAATACGTTCCACTCTTAGTGATCGACACTCTAATTACCATTATATTCATACTGACCGGGTACACTGCTCGTTAAGTGTTTGTGTTATTCATAAGTCGGCTAAATATAAATTTAAAACTTGAGTAGGCATTAATACTGCTAAACTGCAACGACACGCACGCGCATCAGTTACATATGTCCACGTGAGTTGTGATGCATTTATAATTATGTTGTACACCATAATTATAATTGCCTCCTTTCACCCGTGTACATATCACCAAGCACACATATCTCGACGTTACTTAAATGGTGAAAGAGTAGCGTGATTATCTCTCAAAAATCCTCGAGTGAACTCATCAAATTTCTGCGGATAAGTGATAACCTTTATTTAACTTAATCTCATGTCTCATCAAACAAGAACTGTCATAAGATCAAGTTAAATAGCCAGTTATCACTGAGCTCCACTCTTTTGATGTCTCGACCAAATTCTGAGTTTTTCCCTATTAGTACCAATATTCTAACATCCAACAGCGTGGATAATAATGAAAAGGTTCTACTTATGAAAGGCGATAGGGATGAGAGTCTTGATGTATATAGTAGTTATAGTCTAGGATCCTAAATGCAACCTAGTTCTCTATAACCAAGTCTCTGATACCAATCTGTAACACCCCCAAAATACCGCAGCGGAGGACTGTGTCACTAAGGTGCTACTTCATAATACAAAGTACAAGTTATAGAAAACGACCACTAAATGAGACGTTTTGAAAAGTTACCACCGATTAGTGAAATCAGAGTTACAAACAATGAGGTCCCAAAGTATAATATATAAATGTTTACAAAACATGTAATGCGACACTATGCTCCATGCAACAACTATCACCTTAAAGACCTGAGATAAACATGCTAAAAAGTGTCAACACAATGGTTGATGAGTTCATAGAGTTTGTATTTAAATAAGTTAAAAAGCCTTTAAAGAATGTTCACGCAGCAAAGGCAATGTGAATCCACTCAGTTGCAAATCCCACCCATACAAAACTTGCAACCTGTGTGTTCACAACACACTGCTAAATATAGCATGAGTATGACATATGTGTATACGATGTATGTAAAATGTATCAGTCGACTGAACCTCACGACTTGCTTTCATATGATTATACGCTATGATAGATTATATTCACACAAGGTCAAGAATAGACACAAGGGCGGAGGCATCTTCCCAAATAGTACTGCGTCACCTAAGGTCATGAATCTGGGATACAGGGGTAGGGTCATCTTCCCATGAGTACTACCAATACCTCTCCATGCCTCTAATCAAGAGTTAAACAGTTGCTAAAGAATAATGCAATCAAAATAATGCATTCACGTATTCACACAAGTAGATATGTAAATATAAATCACGTATTCATGTAAGTAGTGATGTAAATGTAATTCATGTATTTTGATAAATGAGTAAAATATGTAAATGAAACGAGCATGTATCTCCCCCAAAGAGTTAAAACAGTACTAAAAGAGTAGGGGCTACAAAATTCACAGTAATATGTAAATGTTTAGAATACTTGTAAAAGTAATTGAAAGTAGTTAAGCATGTATCTCCCCCAAAGAGTAGGGGCTACGACTCACCTTGAACTAATGATATCAAAACGTATAATGGAATCGATGGATTAAGCTAGGAAGTCTCTACGTACAACCTAGAAATATGAAATCGTATCTTAGGTTCTAAAACAACGAAGTGAATATTTAAACATGCCTTATATAGTTTATATGTCTCGTACTACTGTTCAGGCCATCATAATCCAGAGGTCATGCAGTAAACGTTCGAGGAGCTAGGACACTTTAATTCGTAAAACAAGCAACTCGTCAATACGTTCACCCAAATGAAACCCCTCACATGAAGCTCTCTACTAACATAGTATTTATATGTGAAACATATATTTTGCTTACTTGATTCTATGACATATTAAGAGTTTATAAATACAATAAATAAACTAACGAAGTTTATAAGTATTTAAATAATTTTGAGTCTTATAATTACTTACCTTTATTTAGAATGCTTGAGTATTATAGAAAAAGGGAATACAAGCGGAGCTTCGACGTAGAATTTGTATTCTTCAAAAACCCGAGGCTATTTGAAGATTATAACAAAGCCTTCTTGGAAACCCGAAGTGATTAGAAGATAATAACAAAGTCTTTTTGGAGACTTGAAGTTATTTGAAGATTATAATGACTCTTTCTTGAAAACTCGGAGAAAATAAGATCAAATGCTAGCTTTTCTCAAGAACACGTGAACTTTCTTACAAAATACAAGAGAAGTTCCTTTGGTTTTAGGTCTTTGAAGATATAAGAAGGTGTGGTGCAAGAATTTATGAAGTGTTTAGCTTAGTATTTATAGGAAAATTTTAGGAGTTAACTATATATTAGGTTAATAGTTAACCATGGTTAAGTTTACACTTGTAAACATCTTAGAGATCAATGGTAAAGATCAAGCCAACAAGCTTGATGACACATTAAAAATTCCACATATGGCTAAAATGAGGAGGTTAAGAGTTCTAGTTATTTATCTTGTCTTACGGAGTAAGTTTTGGTCCCGTTAATCGCTAACTGTAAGTCGTTAAGTAACGAAACGTAAAACCGGGGATCGTAAAAATACGAAACTTATAGAAATGATTAAACATGTCAATATGCTCATTATTATCTTATAAGATTGAGTGATAAGTTTAACGGGTCGCGAAAACGCTGATAACGCTGGAAACGTAGGTTTAAAACGTGTTAAACGTAAAATGTACGAAAGTTGCGTAAAACCGAGAAAAGAAAAATGTAACTTTTCTAGTATGATTATAATGAACTTAATAGACTTAAAATGTCTAGGCTAGGCTTAGTCAAGTGTCGGTTGGTGTTAACGTTCTTTAGACCTAAAATCGTAAGTGTTAAAAATCCCGGAATGATTTATAAAATCAAGGAATGATTTTATGGTCAAAGGAGGAGGGAAAATATGTTGACTTTTCAAACAACATAAAAGCTTCTAAACGTCTTAGAAAATATGGTGCAGGTATAGGCTAAGGTTGTGGATAAGTAAAAGTGATTAAAACGCAAGTTTAGTTCTGTAAGACACAGTGTCTATTTGGTAACATTTTAACTTGATTTCTAAAAATTCCATAATTGATTGTGAGTGTACTAAAAATCAATTTGATGCGATAAAAATTATCAGAGTTGGTTTTCGTTATGTGCAGGATGTTTAAATGGCGTTTAAACCAAAACGTATAGTTTCTTAATAACTTTTGCGAAAATGAACCGACGAGCGTCAAACTCTCAGATTATAATTAGAATAGTTTAACTTACGAGAATATAAAATAAAAATTTTGGGAAAGAATAGTAAAATTGAATAGTAAAAATGGGTTAATACTAGATTAACGCTGACTAATGACTAGGGAATTCTACGGGTTGTTACAGTACCTACCCCTTATTTTTGAATCTCGTCCCGAGATTCAGTCTAAGTTATCTATTAAAAGATGGTAACGAATGGTCGATGTGTAAAGTTTAAAGTAATCAGGCAAAAACTTATATATCTAGGGTAAGATTTCCTTGATGCCATTGTCATCTATACATAATGTTCTCACAAAACCCCGTCACTAGCTGTTATCCTAAAAGGGTCAATGCCGATTAACGTACGCATGGTTACATATGTCCACGTGAGTTGTGATGCATTTATAATTATGTTGTACACCATAATTATAATTGCCTCCTTTCACACGTGTACATATCACCAAGCACACATATCTCGACGTTACTTAAATGGTGAAAGAGTAGGGTGATTATCTCTAAAAAAATCCTCGAGTGAACTCATCAAATTTCTGCAGCTAAGTGATAACCTTTATTTAAATTAATCTCATGTCTCATCAAACAAGAACTGTCACAAGATCAAGTTAAATAGCCAGTTATCACTGAGCTCCACTCTATTGGATCGTGCCTTCTTGATAGATCTTTGAGCTTGGTAGACTGTCTATGTAATCACAAACAGCCTAAGAGAATCTCTATGAATGAAACTTATGCTTAGGCGGAATCTAAACACAAGAGTTAAGAAGAAAAACAAACTATAAAAACGTTGATCCTCTATGGATCTTTTGTCACTAATATTGTTTCAATTGAATCGATACAAAACTCAATGCCGCATGTTTCTTTTATACTACAAAAAACCCTAATGCAGCAATACTAAGAAAATGTTTAAAGAGATACATACTATCTCTTCCTAAAATAACTCTAACAAACATACTAAATATACGATAAGACCAGCAGTAACAGACACTGCCAGCAGGAACAACCTGTACTACCAGCAAGAACCAACACCAGCATGAACTACATACCTACCAGCAGGAACCGCGTTAACTAACTGCAGGAATGAAAATAAAATATTATTCTAATAATTCCTAACAATCCTCCCCTAAACTTGAATTTGACTAGGTTAAGTTCAAGTTTCCAGATAGATCTTTGAAGTCCAGCAAGTAGAGGATTGAACCAGCAGCATCAGAAAGTAACCAGCAGCAATACCATTTTTAAGCACAAAGTTTCCAGCAGCAACATATGCGGATCAGCAGCAATAGGAACATCTTCAATTCATGATCTGGTTACCTCTGATATGCAATGCACTTGAACACCACAACAACAATGACATATTGTACATCAAAACATTTAAGTTTCATAGTATTCTCATCACATCCAGGTGTGTAAACTCCTTTGAGAGGTGAATCATTGAAAATTAATGGATTTGATGTCTCTTTACCAATAGCCATCACTACTGGAGTAGCCAATGTTTGGGTGTGTAAGACCATGGTACATTGATAACCATATGATTTTTAGTAAATCATCAACTATAAACGGATTTGAGTTGTCTTTACCTGTAGCCGTTTGCTCAGGACTACCCAATTCTTAGGTTGAAGATAACCTTTGGTGAATTGATTACCAAATATGGTTTTCCACTGCCTTTACCACAAGCCATATACATGTGGGCTAGCCAATTCTTTGAAAACCCCAAAGGGTAAAATCCATGGTGAATTGAAAACCATTCAACTCTCAGTAATGAAACATGGGTGAGTTGAGAACCCTATAGTTTTGAGGAAACTATTACAGCTATCAACGGATTTAATGATCACACCAGAGCCGTACCCTCATGGTGAGTCAACTCTTTCTTGTCTGTTAGACATGGTGAGATGATTACCATTTGAGGTGTGGTGAAAAACCAACACTGTACCTGCACAAAAGTTAGTATACAAGATACAAGGATTTTTTTATTTTTTATTTTTATTTTTTATAACTAGAGAGAAAATAAAATAAACATAAAAGAAAATAAAGCATAAAAAAAACAAATGAAAATGAAAAATATACAACAATAAGCACTCACTATATGATTCTCTTGGATCGGGCATGCACCTTTTGTGCCAAATCCTAAATTTTTCTATACAAGGTTGTGGCCATCTCTGATTTACTGTCAATCTCCATTCGTGTTTCCACCAATGTCAACAAAACAACAGGCCTCAGTGGATAATCCTTTTCCACTAGCATATAAATCTCTATACCATCCTTTGTAGACACCCTGTGGATAGCACATGAATAAAAAAGTTTCCAAGATACATCCATAATCTTGGAATGGAATCTCCACATAGATTCCCCCCCATCAGGATCATAAATCCTCTTCAGCTGTACCCATAACTCTTTATCTTTATCTTCAGCAGGGTCTTGAACCTGGAACTTTTCTTGTACCAACATCCACAGCTGATTAAGATCCGTCCTATCAAAACCTTTAAGCAGATCTTCAAACAATTTGTATTTCTCAGAGATAACACCAACCCTCATGATCTCCCAACCCTTCATCCTTCCATCTGTGAACACTGCCCAGCCAGTGATAGGATACTTAACTTCTAAAGGTTTGATGTTTGTATACTCTAGGACTACCATCATCATTTTCTGAATCTGCTCATCAGTCAAGTTTTCTCCAGTCTTCAACTTCTTTGAAACATCAGACTCCAAGACATCTGATTCTCTTTTCTTGCCCGTGGGTTTGTCATGTCTGAGTGGAGTGTTTAGACTGGCGTAAGTTTCAAAGAATTTCTTTGCAAGTGCAGCATATGTCTAGCCTTTTAAGTCACTTAACCTGTAACATGCTTGACTTTTCAAGTAATGCTGCATAAATTTGACAATGTCAGCCCTTGTAGGCAACTTTATCTTATACCCTGACTTTTGCCTCTCTCTGATTTGATGCATCAAGTCATTCCAAGTAGCTTGTTTATTTGTCTTCAAGATGAATGCCTTGAGCTGCTCTGACTTCTCTTCTGCATCTAACTTATTATCATTAAGCAGCATCGCAGCATGTGCTTTTATAATCAAGTCAGAATCCAATAAATATTGAAGTTGCTCATTGAACTCTTCTGGATTGACATCCGCAGCTCTTGTGCTACTCATGAAACCAGCTATGTTCCTGTCATTATCAGCAGACATGTGCCTCGCTAGCTCTTCATCTTGAGCTATCTGAGCTAGTCTAGCTTGTGCAGCAGCTAATTCCTGTTCATGCATCCTTCTAGCTATCTCTTCATCATGCTCTGTCTCATTCACCATTGAGGCCTTACCAGTAGACTTAGAAACAGCAGCAATAGAAGGACCAGTAGTATGACCAGCATCAGAGGGAATGCTTCTGGATTGAACCGCAGCAGTAGCAATAACCTTGTTAAAAGGAGTAACACTAACAACTTGAGAAGCAGCAACACCCTCATTATCAGCAGAATCAAATGCACTATCTGCAGGAATAGCTCGAGCACCAGAACTATGACCAGCAGGAATGAATGCACAACCAGTAACAACACCAGAACCACCAGTAACATTTGATTGAAACATCTCAAATGCTGACATTCCTGAAGACCGCTTGATTCTTCTCCTTGTGTATTCCTGAGTCGTGGTTGGTGTTAGATGCTCAGATATAATCCCCTTAGTGGTTGCACTAGCAACAGAAACAAAAGCTAATACATTGAGTCCATCAAATTCCATACCAGCCTGATCATCTTCGGAATCAGAAAGTACAACCCTTCTTTTCTTTTGTAGATATTGAGCTTCCAAAGAGGTAATTCTTTCAATCAGCTTTTGAATAGTCCCACCAAAAGTTTCTTTTGTGTCCTTGAGCTCCTTTTCCAAAGTATCCACCTTCTCACTAAGATTCTTTTTGGTGTCCTTTAACTCAGACTCCAAAGCATCAACTTTCTTCTTAAACCTGTCAAGCAAAGTATGCATAGGAGTAAGAGCATCAGGATCCCCAGCTGCACCAGCAGGAATACCTGTGGTGTTAAGAGCTTCATTAGATCTGGGTGGAGAGACTGAAAAATCTCCACCATTATTGGTGTCAAAATCAAAAGGCTCCCTAGTTGGACTAGGTGAGGAAAGCTTTGAAGTAGATGGCATATCATCATTAGTAGGCTTAACAAAAGGTGTGGGTTGGTCAACAATGGGGACAACAACAGAGGTCTGGACAATAGGCTCATTAGGGACAATGGTTTGAGGTGTGGTAGATATAGGAGATGATGGTGACTGGATATCAGCAGCAACGGATGCACTTGCATCAGCAGCATCAGATGCCTCAATACTAGCAGGAACTGATGCATTGGCATTAGCAGCATCAGCTATAGGTGGTATATTACCAACAGCAGCATCAGCTGCACCACCAGCAGCATGAGCTGCACCATCATGATCAGCCTCACCAGGCAACATAGCAGCTAAAAGAGGCTGATGTTCCCCTTCAAACCGAAACCTCATGGTTGCAAATAATTTGCCAGTTAGTCTATTCATAATCTTAAGGGTTGGGTCAGTGGTCTGAATATCTAATATTGTTTGCAAGAACCTAGGGTACATTAAAAATTTATGTTGGCATTCCCTAAGTTCCCAACAATCCCATCAAAGATAAATTTAGACCAGTTATACACCCTCCCAGTAGATAGACATATAAGGCCAGAAGCAAGAGTGCTTGAGAATTGATCCCAGCCTCCTGATTTGGGACTAAGGCATTTTAATAAGGTATGAACAAGAAATCTCCATTGAGGAGAAAACCTACTTTTGTAAAAAGTAAAACTACCATCAATAGGATACCCGATTGTAGCCAAACCATCCTGAATGTCTTGTTCAGCAAAATCATATTGACCATGTGCATCATTCAGTTGAAGGTGATTCCTGATGGATGACTCAGTAAGCACATGCTCGTTCTCATCAATTGTAGCCACAATCTCCTTCTCCCTTCCCTTAGGTGTGCGCAACACTGCCGTACTCCAAAATTGTTTGACTAGAGAGTCATAGACCACCATTGGGCAATGAGTAATGGCATCTCGAATGGAAGACCCTCTCAAGAAGGTAAGAATTTCATCATACCCTTCACTTCGATTTGAGGTGTCCAGATATCCAACTTTGTTATGGTCTTCTTTGTATCGAAGTGCCGCCATTGTTTTGAAGCAGTGAATGAAGTGAGGAGCAATGAAGTGGGGAGAAATGAAATGTATTTAAGAGAAAGTGGTTATTTTGGGTGAGAGATGAGTTATTAAAGTTGTGGAAACGATTTCCCAATTTAGTAGCTTGAATTGCAAAAATCTCGCGTAATCGTTGACCAATTTGAAATGTAAATCAATCCCAAAATAAATCCCCAATTACTACAATACCAGCAGCAACCACCAGTCA
This sequence comes from Artemisia tridentata subsp. tridentata, assembly GCA_021014915.2. NCBI lineage: Eukaryota > Viridiplantae > Streptophyta > Magnoliopsida > Asterales > Asteraceae > Artemisia > Artemisia tridentata. Next base: position 142,265,976 of record CP139501.1, on the reverse strand, counting down.
ACCAGCAGCAATGAGAGGGTCAACCAGTAGCAACAAACTGCTGTTTGACCAAAGTCAAATCCACAATTAAAGCCAAAACCAACCCAACATTAAATTCCTTTAACCTCCCCTTAATTCTATAAAAGGCCTTGAGTCATCAACACAAACACATCATAATTTTCAAGCTTGAAACCCTCAATCAAACAATTCACACACAATGAGGTCATCCAAACCAGACATTGTTGATATATCATCCGATTCGTCTTCTGAATCATCTGGATGGGGAAATTATTTCCCACCCAATTACTCCACACAAAGCAGCAGGAACACAAAGGGCAAAGAAAAAGTAGAGGAAATTTCCTCTGAGGAACCTTCATCTTCCCCACCTTATGCTGAAGACTCCACCTCAGATGATGAGCCCTCATTCTGGCCAAAGCACCTGACTTACTATCAAGGTGCTTGGGAAATAGATCCACCAAATCATCCCCTGACAGTCGAGCTTACTCGAGAGATGGAGAAAGTTGTGGCTGCCTTCAGCCAGATTCCTGTGCCAATGAGAAGTGAGCCACTCCGTAAGCCAAGTCAACCAATTCCAGTAGTGGTGGGACTTGCAGCCCCAAAGGTATATGATGTGATTGGTGGCATAGGAGTGCGCAAGGTTATGCCAGATTATAAGGGAAAGGGCAAAGGGAAGCTGGAGTAGGTGGCTGGCTAGGTGGTTGTCTGGGTCTGAGGAGTATGTGTTTGTTCCTTGTGTCTGTTGTCTGGGTTGTTTTCTGATGTTGTCTGATGTTATCTGATGTAGCTTGAATGATCTGTAACCTCTTTATCAAGAATGAATAAACTTTTACTTTTCTTGTTTTCATGAGATTGTTGACTTAAAACTTGCACTTGAATAACTACCTGCAAAAGGATTAGAATACACACAAACCAAAGAATATACAAAATAACCATATCAACTGTAAAACAAAGTTAGTGTTTAAACAAATCAACCAAAGAAATATGATAGAAAACACACAAAATACAAGATAATCTCGCCTAAACAGAAAACAATAACAACAAATTAACACCCAAAAAAAAAACTAAACATTAAAAACTACTTAAGCCATTACTGACTTGTCCCTGCAAAGGAAACCATGGTGAGTAAGCCATTCCCCCCATAAACATTTGGTCATAAAAAGCAGGCCTATAATCCTTCTGAAAGAAAGAACTTGTAGGTCTGTTTAATGGTCTACCAGCATTCCTTTTCCAACCAGCAGAGTTAGTTCTACCAGCATAAACTGGCTTACCAGCAGGAACAGCTGCGGGTCCAAAAGGCCTACCAGCAGCAATAGGTGCTGGCCGTTTTGCATTACCAGCAGAAAATGCAGTTGCTTTGGGCTCAAATGGGGGAATATTCTCAACATTTTTCCACACTTGTTTAGTTTGTTTAACACCCATTTTATTTTCATAGAAATCACAGTCTTTTATGAGATGAGCATAACTACCACACACAAAACAGGATTTCTTCCTAAAAGTCTTATTCTTCACATGACTTCTTTTATTACAAACAAAGTTATTAGTTTCCACATTAGGAACTAAATTGTTTTTAACAGAACCCAAAGAGATATTTTCAAATGCAACTTTTGAGTATGAGTCATGTGATTTGGGTGTTACAGACTTTTCACTTGAATCACATGAGGTATAGTCAGTGAACTTAGATTCAGAGGACTTGTCACTTGCAGAGCAAGAGACAAAGTCATTAGAGTTACACTCAGAATCAGTTAAGTCCTTTGACTTTTTCCCATAGTACATGTGAGATTCATCCAATTCTATTTCAAGGTCTGAGTGGATAGGGACAGGTTTAAACACTCCTCTTATAGGAGGAGGAACATCATGCATTTCTCCTTTTTTTACTTACTTTACAGGAATTTGATAATTTACCTCGTTAGGGGTAGGGTCAAACCATTTTGGCTTAATAGTGTCATCAGTTTTATGATACCCCAAACATTTCTTATACTTAACAGACTGAGTGCTATTATTTATCTTTTATACAAGTTTAGATGATTCTTTCAAAGAATTACACTTAGTCTCCTCACTTTCTAACTTAGCCATCAATTCCTGTTTTTCTAAAATCACCTTAGCATGTTCTCTCTCAGAATGTTTTAACTCATTAGTGGTGATTTGTAAATCTCTTTCCAAAATCCTAATTTTCTCTTCATATGCTATCTGATTTGCTTGATACCAAGTTTTTTGCTTTTCTAAAGTTTTAACAGCCTTTTCATAAGCTTGAACTTTAACAAACAAATATTTATATTCAGGCTCTATTTCATCAAACTCTTTCTTAAGGTTAGAGTACATTTCATGACAACCAAAAGGACAATTTTGTACCTGAGATGAACATCCCATCAAGGCAAATTCTTCCACATCTTCCTCTGCTTCATTAACCATACTGTGAGTTTGATTGACACATTCTTCATCAGATTTAGCATGTCCTGTCCAGTCTCTCATCGAGTCAAAAGGTAGCAAGTTTCTAATCTTCATGGAAAATGTCTCAAAATCAACTTTTCCGGATGAAGTCATTGAATAAGGGTCTAAGAAATCAGTTAGAAAAGTTTTCTTCTTCGTCAGAGATCCTCACCAGGCTCTGATACCACTTGTTGGATCGTGCCTTCTTGATAGATCTTTGAGCTCGGTAGACTGTCTATGTAATCACAAACAGCCTAAGAGAATATCTATGAATGAAACTTATGCTTAGGCGGATTCTAAACACAAGAGTTAAGAAGAAAAACAAACTATAAAAACGTTGATCCTCTATGGATCTTTTTTCACTAATATTGTTTCAATTGAATCGATACAAAACTCAATGCCGCATGTTTCTTTTATACTACAAGAAACCCTAATGCAGCAATACTAAGAAAATGTGTAAAGAGATACATACTATCTCTTCCTAAAATAACTCTAACAAACATACTAAATATACGATAAGACCAGCAGTAACAGACACTGCCAGCAGGAACAACCTGCACTACCAGCAGGAACTACATACCTGCTAGCAGGAATCGCATTAACTAACAACAGGAATGAAAATAAAATATTATTCTAATAATTCCTAACACACTCTTTTGATGTCTCGACCAAATTCTAAGTTTTTCGCTATCAGTACCAATATTCTAACATCCAACAGCGTGGATGATAACGGAAAAGTTATACTTATGAAAGGTGATAGGGATGAGAGTCTCGATGTATATAGTAGTTTTATTCTAAGCTCCCAAATACAACCTAGTTCTCTATAACCAAGTCTCTGATACCAATCTGTAACACCCCCAAAATACCGCAGTGGAAGACTGTGTCACTAGGGTGCTACTTCATAATACAAAGTACAAGTTATAGAAAACGACCTCTATATGAGACGTTTTGAAAAGTTACCATTCGATTAATGAAATCAGAGTTACAAATAATAAGGTCCCAAAGTATAATATATAAATGTTTACAAAATGTACTATCGAATGGTAAATACGAATGTATAAAGTCTAAAAAAAATGTAATGCGACACTATGCTCCATGCAACAGCTATCACCATACAGACCTGAGATAAACATGCTAAAATTGTCAATACAATGGTTGGTGAGCTCATATAGTTTGTATTTAAATTAGTTGAAAAGCCTTTAAAGAATGTTCACACAGGAAAGGCAATGTGAATCCAATCAATTGCAAATCTCCCCATACAAAACTTGCAACCTGTGTGTTCACAACCCACTGCTAAATATAGTATGAGTATGACATATGTGTATACGATGTATGTAAAATGTATCAGTCGACTAAACCTCACGACTTGCTTTCATATGATTATAAACTATGATAGATTATATTCACCCAAGGTCAAGAATAGACACAAGGGCGGGGGCATCTTCCCAAATAGTACTGCGTCACCCAAGGTCATGAATCTGGGACACAGGAGTTCTAGTTATTTATCTTGTCTTACGGAGTGAGCTTTGGTCCCGTTAATCGCTAACTGTAAGTCGTTAAGTCACGAAACGTAAAACCGGGGATCATAAAAATACCAAACTTATAGAAATGATTAAACATGTAAATATACTCATTATTATCTTATAAGAATGAGTGATAAGTTTAATGGGTCGCGAAAACGCTGATAACACTGAAAACGTAGGTTTAAAACGCGTTAAACGTAAAACATACGAAAGTTGCGTAAAACTGAGAAAAGGAAAATGTAACTTTTCTAATATGATTATAATGAAATTAATAGATTTAAAATATCTAGGCTAGGCTTAGTCTAGTGTCGGTTGGTGTTAAAGTTCTTTAGACCTAAAACCGTAAGTGTTAAAAATCACGGAATGATTTATAAAATCAAGGAATGATTTTATGGTCAAAGGAGGAGGGAAATATGTTGACTTTTCTAACAATATAAAAGCTTCTATACGTCTTAGAAAATATGGGGCAGGTATAGGCTAAGGTTGCGGATAAGTAAAAGTGCTTAAAACGCAAGTTTAGTTCTGTAAGATACAAGGTCTATTTGGTAACATTTTAACTTAATTTCTAAAAATTCCATAATTGATTGTAAGTGTACTAAAAATCAATCTGATGCGATGAAAATTATCAGAGTTGGTTTTCGTTATGCGCAGGATATTTAAATGGCGTTTAAACCAAAACGTATTGTTTCTTAATAACTTTTGCGAAAATGACCCGACGAGCGTCAAACTCTCGGATTATCATTAGAATAGTTTAACTTATGAGAATATGAAATAAAAATTTCAGAAATGAATAGTAAAATTAAATAGTAAAAATGGGTTAATACTAGATTAACGCTGACTAATGACCAGGGAATTCTACGGGTTGTTGCACGGTTTGAGTAAAAAGCTTGTTCTTGATTGAGGTTTGTGGTTTAAATGGTATACCTTTGTTGCGGTTTGCCTGATTTCAGTTATGCGTTTTGGTTTGTAGCCAAATTGGATAAAGGAAAAAAGTGGCTAAAAGTAACACTGCATTTTGACAGGTCAACTGCGGTTTGACTGGTCAACTGCGTTTTGGTCACTGCGGTTTGACTATAAGACCTGCGTTTTGACTTCTGAGTATTGCCTAAAAGTTGCGGTTTGACCAAGGTTGCGGTTTGACTTTTGCATTTTGGTCTTGCGTTTTGCCTTTTTAATCACTACGTTTTGCCATTGCGTTTTGATATTGCGTTTTGACTATGCGGTTTGACCGAAAGTTGACTTTTTACGTCAAAACTTCAAACGGCCATAACTTTTGAACCGTAACTCCTTTTTCAGCGAAATACCTGTCAAAACGACCGGAACAGCCTGAATATTTTAACGGTTTATTGCGAAGTTGTGAAACAAATTTTTCGAGGCCCAAATCCCCTCCGGAATGAAGTTATTAAGGTTTTAAGTTTTCAGACCAAAATTTCACCTTAACAACTTGCATCAACCAAACCAAATAACAACTACACAACATATCACCTAATCCACCAAATAATCATCACTTTTAACACACAATCTCTAATCATTGTACCGATCCAACAGTTATCATAACACATATCAATTATCATTTCACGGTTTCTTCTTGATTTTGTAAAATCCCGCGAAAGGTTCTATTTCTCAGTTTAAATCATAGAATTTTAAAATCCCGTGCAAGTTAGCATCATGTCAAACACTTTGGATTCAATCATAGCTGAGGTACTCAAATTGTATGACATGATCGATGAACATAAGATTCCCAGCAAAGTACAACTGGCAAACGTTTTTTAATAGACAAACATTTTTGAGTCAGATATTGCTAATATGGAATCGTCGTGCTCGAATTCTCAAGAGAAAGAGTTTCATCAACCACTAATATTGCCTAATGCAAAGGAAAGTTGCATTGAATGTTTTAGATTACTTCACTCACATCTCAAGGTTCTCTTTGAACAACCTGGACACTTGGGAGGATACAAACGTGCATTCGCATCACTCTTTGGTCATGATGTTCAGACTTTCACAGTCAAAATGATTCTATATTTAGATCAACTTGAACAACAACTTGACAAAGGAGAATTTTCTGAAGGTAGATCCATGGCTGCCTTTTGTGTGATCAACAACCAACTCCAAGTGTTCATTGATTCGCAATTCACTGAGGATTATGATTATGACAGTCAAATGACGAAAAAGTGTTTTGCTAATTACACTGGAATCGAGGTTGACATGTTCAGAGTTACACTACTCCAACTCATGGGTAATGTTAAGGAGTTCATTAATGAAAGGGCGTAGCATCAACAATGTGGGGACACTATGTTTGATAAGTAGGATAAAAACGACAGTTCTGGGTCTTATACTACACTTGACATGGATACAGATCACAGACCAGAAAATGACCAAGTTTCATCTGCTGAGGTACATGTCACTGATCAACACAATGTGCCCCCTAATAAACGACTGCATACTGATCAAGTTATGCCCACTTATGACACATATTTGTTTACGGCTGATAATTGTGATCAGGATGATGCTGAACATGATGATGAGTCAAGTTCTTTGTTTACGGCTGAGACTTTTAAATCAAATGATGTGGTTGATAAATAAGTTTTTAATGAACTTTCAAAAAAAAATTTACAGCTTGAAAAACATTGTATTTCACTTGAAATCGCAATGCAACAAAAGGAAGAAAGTTTTCAAACTAACCTACCATGTAAAAACCCGGAACTCCCTGATTTCCGTGAATTCTTTATGATAAATGATTTGAAAGCTTAGCTAGAAGCCAAAAACTTAACGACCAACAACCTGAAAAAACATATTTCTGAGATGTGTGGAATGTGTAATGAAGTTAAGGCTAAACATGACAGTGATGTTATTGCAACTAGAAATAGTGAATTGGAACTTAAAGTGGTGATGCGTTCGCACGAGGTTTTAAATTTATAAACAAGAATTAACGATTAACTAGGAATACATTCGAGCAAGTATACCCTAGTCATATGTAGTATAGGGGTTGGTAAGTCAAGGTCGTCCCAAGAGACTTGGTTGCACTCGAGTGTCGTTTGATTGTTTAAGCAAGTAACAAGTTGATGGTTATGATTGTCACGGATCAAACCAACAAGAAAAGCAATATAAGAACAAGCACACAAAGAACATACATGTTTGGCAATGATAATAAGTTAGTAAGAACTTGGTGTAAGCTTTATAATAAATTAGTAAGAACTTGGTGTAAGCCTTTACTAGTTTTAGGATGGTTAGTTTGGAAAACATATTATCAAAGGTAATCCTTACGACCTCTTAGAACCAATAATAATTTAGTGTTTTATAAATCAAATGTGTATAAGCCTCAATCAAATGGTCATGTCATGAGTCTTATGCCTATAACAAGAAAGAATCCTTTCGAACCGTAGACTTTAATGTTATTAATTCTTGAAGTTCCATTTACTTGATTAGAACACATATTCAAAAGATGCCTTTCGACCTTTAATCTAAATTAAACTTTCACTTGTTATGTTTATTAAGTTTCTCATACAATCGTCACAAAGTACAAGACCAAAACATTCGTCGACAAATGAATTGAAATCAACCACTATTGAGAATCCTTGGTGTAGACCCAACAATGATTAATCAAAACAATAAACAATAACAAGATTCAATTTAACCAAATATGATATTATCAAACAAACACTAATTATTCCCAAACATCCTTTTATCACAAGTTATCATATGAACCAAACAAGTATTAAGACATCATTCACAAGACAAATAAGAATAATCACATCATCAACACAATCAAAGAAACAACCATGCTTAATATTAAAAGAGAATATACCAAAGTTCATAAGATGAAATACAAAGTCCTAGTCTTGCCTTCTAGAAATGACGCCCAAGCCAACCCCCCAACACCTTTGGAAAAGGTGAGGGGCGGTTAAGAGAAATATCATTAGAGTTTACATGAGTTGTGAGATTATTGGGATAGAATTGGATGATAATGGTGTGTAAAACACTTACAAATGATTCCTATTTATACTACTCTCAAACCTTGGGTGATAAATGCTTCAACTTGGCCTCCAAGTAGAGTGGAATGGCCTAGAATGCACACGGGAAGGATCTAGAATTGGCTTGTACACAAATGAAATATTAGTGATGAAGAAATAACGAGCTGACCAACCGATTGGTTTCGGGATCCATCCGATCAGTTGAAGCAAATTGGCCAGCTAAAAATTGTAGATCTTTCTCTTAGCTTTCCATGGCCGCTTGAATCAACTAAATCCGCGTTTGTATGATCAAGTTATGGCCAAAATGGTGAAGGTGTGTCGGGGACAACGAGTCTTCCATTATTTCTTCGTTTTAGCTTCTTTTCTTCATTTCTTTCCTCGTTTTTCCTCTTGTGCTTTATTCTTGAGTCTTTGGAGTGACAACTTCATGACTTTATCTTCTCGAATATACTCCAAGAGACTTTCATTTGTCGGGAATTCTTCGTACATGCATAAATCTTCGTTTATTGATCATTTCTTCGTCTTTTTTTTCGTTTTCCTGTACTTGGCTACAAATGAACTAGCATACACACTTTTATACGATTAAGTAACAAAAGCATAAAATTTTAGCCAAATAACATCCACAAAATCCATGATAACGCTTCTAAAAATGTCACACCTGGCCAAGGCGGAAACGCGAGTGTAACTTCATGGATATCATTACAACACATGGTGTCTAAATAGAGAATTACTACATGCACATAAGTAGAGCAAAGTACAGACACGAAGTGTCGTAACGATACCCCAAAAGAAAATAACCAAAACAACTCTCCAAAGGGTATCTTCAATAGAACATAAAGTACTATTCGAAAGACATTAAAATATCACAATCAAAATTCAATCTATTCAAATCAAAACATAAAGATAAATCATCCTTAAATGCAACTAAGTCTTGTCTAGTCGCTTCCCTCTACCTTAGCCTTAGAATGCTCACCTGAAAATGATGCTTAAAAACGTCAACATAATGTTGGTGAGGTTCATAAGTTTAAGACACACAATATATCTCAGGAAACCAGTTCGCTGTGATTATAAAACATAGCAGGACAGTAAAAATAGTTATTATACAACTAGCATGTAATCGCAACCAACTAACCAACAAACGGGACATAAGGGACGGAACGTGCCCACAATCCAAATATCAATATCCAACATCAATTTGGGAAGGAACGCGCCCACGATCCAAGTTCACAATAATGGGTAATCATTAACCTCCGATCGGAACACACAGAATAATAGTGAGTAGGGCTACTACTATCCAATTGGATAATGGGAGCATAGCTACCCTCCAAATGGACCACACAGAATCACCACACAATAATCTCATAACATGCAGTACACGTATAATAACTTTTACAAGTCCATGCATTTACGACCACATAATCACAGTAAGTTAAAAATATTTCAACACAAGCATCATTCCCATCCCAAGTTAAAACAAAGTAAAAATGGGACTATGAAACTCACCTCAAACTTTGCAGCTTCCAAATTATCAATCACAAATCTATACCACAAAATAAGATCACATTACACGCGACCAAGCTAAAAGCTATAGTCCATGTAACACATATGATGGATGTCTAAGGTTCATGTAAACCACCATGGATCACCTAGACTCCATACTAATCACTACCAAACACTTACACTCACTAAACCCTATGCATATACTTTTCTAGAATACGCAGATTTTTGGGGTACTTTTACCCACATAAAATCATGACAAAATAAACTCCACAACTCACACAAAAAATTCACCATGGTCCTTCATGAGCATACAAGCTTCTCCTAGAAGGCCATGCACTAAAAACACACACAAGTACTCTTTGAAGGGCTAACCCAAATTACACTTTTTAAACTACTTTTGACCTCAATACTTTTAACCTTAATCTGTCCCGGTTTAACTGTTTTGACACCTTTACTTGCAAAAATCATTAGACTGCCTTCCCTACCTCGAAATCAATCGTAGCCGGACTTTTTGGAAAGCTCTTTCTCTGAACTACAATTTAGACTCAAGAATCATCAATTAACTCATCTCCATCTATTAAATATCTTCGTATCTTTACAGCACTATGAATCTGTCCAAACCCTAACTCAATAATTAACATGTTTTATACCCTAATCTCTTCACCAATCATCATAATATTACTATTATTGATCCTAACATGTTTTATATCATTAATTTACAAAATTAAACATAAACCCTAGATCCATCATAACTTGTATTACATGAATCAAATCAATAATTAAAGGAATTAGGGATTACTAGGCATACCTTAAGCTCGTTTTCTTCACAATAATAAAAACCTTAATTTTTTCCTTCTTGTTTCCCCTTGGTTTGGCCGAAATTCTCAAAAGGGAGGGTTGGGGTGTTTTGGTTTTGTATTTATAATACCCTAATGAACATTCTAGATCACCCTTATAATTGGTAAGTGTATTTAAACTAAAATTTGGTTTCCTTTTTTCCCCTAAAACCCTATAATCGGCCGCCCCTTTATTTGTATATATATATATATTTTTATTTATTAATATTAATTATTACACTTAAAACCTTGTGTTTTCGTTATTTTATAAAAGCCTATACCGAAACCTAACATCTTACGCGATAAACTTTCGTTTTACGACAACTCGGAAAAATTATCATTTTCAAAACATAGTTTCCAAAAATAGAATTTCACACTCATTATTAGTATAACCCATAAACCCGAACACCACTTAATTTACCAACGCTCACAAACTTGAACACAACTCATTACGCAAAAACACCGAACATAAAACCATACAAGTCATTTTCCACGTCACCAAAGTGAACAAAATGAACTTATTCAAAACAACACTACTGAAGACACACCAATAGAGTCACAGAAAGGGTTTAGTGCCAAAGCACACGTATATTACACATATGCCACACAAAACACTTAAGTCACATCAAGCAAAAGTTAAATTGATCGAAACTAATAATTAGACTAACCTGCTAAAATCACGGTTGTTACATCATCCCCCACTTAGGGAAATCTCATCCCGAGATTTAGCTACTTGTCTCACCAAACACATCAGCAAACAAATTTGGGTACTTAGACCTCATCTGATCCTCGCGCTCCCAAGTAAACTCAGGACCACGCTTCGAATTCCAACGCACCTTTACTAAAGCTATCTTACCACGCTTCAAACTCTTGACCTCTCGGTCCATAATCTCAACAGGTTCTTCGACAAAATGAAGGGTCTTATCAACCTTAATCTCATGTAATAGCACACGCAGACTAGTATCCGCCAAACATTTATTTAAATTAGATACGTGAAACATATCATGTACACCACTTAACTCCTCAGGTAACTTCAATCGATATGCCACCAGCCCAATCCTTTCCATAATCTTAAACGGTCCTACACATCTCAGTGCTAATTTGCATTTCTTACCGAAACGCACAACACCCTTCGAAGGGGACACTTTCAGCATCACAAGATCACCAACACTAAACTCCAAAGGCTTACGGCGATTATCCGCATAACTCTTCTGGTGATCTCTTGCTGCCTTAAGTCTCTCTTTAATTTGAAAAAACCTTATCCGTAGTCTCTAGTACCAGTTCAGGACCAATTAGTTGGCTTGTTCCAACCTCTGCCCACAGAACAGGTGATCTACATTTCCTCCCATACAACATTTTAAATGGCGCACAGCTAATACTGGAATGATAGTTGTTATTATAGGAGAACTCAGCTAAAGGTAAATGAGTATCCCAGCTTCCTCCAAAATCGATAGCACATGCTCTAAGTAAATCTTCTAAAGTCTGAATCGTTCGCTCACTTTGCCCATCCGTCTGTGGATGATAAGATGTACTCATATCCAAACGTGTATCCAATGCCTTCTGTAGCGACTGCCAGAACCGCGAGGTAAACCTACTGTCGCGATCATATATAATAGACACTGGCACACCATGTCGTGCCACAATCTCATTGATATAAATTCTTGCCAGCTTCTCCATCTTATAATCCTCATGAATGGCCAGAAAATGTGCAGACTTCGTCAGCCTATCCACTATGACCCATATCGTGTCATGTCCATTACTTGTTCGAGGCAACTTAGTAATAAAATCCATCATTATATTCTCCCATTTCCACTCAGGGATCGGCGGTTGTTGTAGTAATCCAGAGGATCTCTGATGTTCAGCCTTAACTTTCAAACAAGTTAGACACTTACTAACATACTCGGCTATTTCCCTCTTCATCCTTGGCCACCAATAAGCATCTTTAAGATCGAAATACATCTTGTCTGATCCTGGATGAATTTAGTATCTCGTTTTATGAGCCTCGTCCATGATCAACCTTCTTACATCTCCCACCATCGGAACCCATATCCGAGCTAAGAAATATAATCCACCATCCTCCTTTTTCTCCATTTGTTGATCTAACCCACGCAGCATCTCAGCTGTTGCGTTTTCATCCTTGAGGGCTTCCTCCTGTGCTGTCAATATCTTCCCCTTAATTCCCAATTGCAAGGTCATGCACATAGCTCGCACACGCTTAGGCTTAATCCTTTCCTTTCTACTCAACGCATCAGCCACCACATTCGCCTTTCCAGGATGATAGCGAATCTCACAATCATAATCACTAAACAATTCAATCCATCTTCTTTGTTGCATATTCAGCTCCTTCTGACTAAAGATTTGCTGAAGGCTCTTATGATCTGTATAAACAACGCTCTTTGTGCCATACAAATAATGTCTCCAATTCTTGAGGGCGAACACTACCGCACCAAGCTCTAAATCATGATTGGTGTAATTTTTCTCATGAATCTTGAGTTGTCGGGATGCATAGGCTATCACTTTCCCTCTTTGCATTAGTACACATCCAAAACCTTGTTTCGACGCATCAAAATACACCATAAAGTCATCTGGTTCATCCGGAAGTGCCAGAATAGGTGCATTGCACCAATTATCCTATAACGTCTGAAAAGCCACCTCTTGTTCTTCTCCCTAGACATACTTCTTATTCTTATAGGTCAACAACGTGAGGGGTTTAGCAATCTTCGAATTTTTTTGATAAATCGTCTGTAATACCCTGCCAATCCTAAAAAGGAGCGTATCTCTGGCGGCGTCGTAGGAGCCTTCCAATTATTGACTGCTTCGATCTTTCCAGGGTCTACATGTATACCTTCACTATTGACCACATGTCCAAGAAAATGTACCTCTCTAAGCCAAAACTGGCATTTTGAAAACATAACGTACAACTTCTCCTTCTCCAGCAATTTAAGGACCAACTTCAAATGCTCTCCATGCTCCTTCTCAGTCTTAGAGTAGACTAATATATCATCGATGAACACTATCAAAAATTTATCCAAATAAGGCTTACAAATGCGATTCATTAGATCCATGAATACCGCATGTGCATTTGTCAACCCAAATGGCATAACCGTAAACTCAAAGTGTCCATAACGAGTCCTAAAAGCAGTCTTCGGAATATCCTCCTCATACACTCTTAACTGATGATAACCAGAACGTAGATCTATCTTTGAAAAGAATCGAGAACCTTGCAGCTGGTCAAGGAGATCATCGATTCTAGGAAGAGGATACCGATTCTTAACAGTTAACTTGTTCAATTCCCGATAGTCGATACACATCCGGAATGAACCATCCTTCTTCTTAACAAAAACCACAGATGCTCCCCACGGAGAGTGACTAGGTCGGATAAACCCCTTATCCTGAAGTTCTTGCAACTGCGCGGACAACTCCTGCATCTCAGAGGATGATAAACGATATGGGGATTTCGCCACAGGTGCCGCTCCAGGAATCAATTCAATACGGAATTCAACTTGACGGATTGGAGGCAACCCAGGCAAGTCTTCAGGAAAGATGCCAGGAAATTCACACACCACAGGAATCTCTTCTATTTTAAGTTCTTTGGATTTCGCATTCTTAAGGGATTTCAAATCATTCCCTAAGCATTCTCCTTGTATCCGAAGTATAACACCACTCTCTAAAGGAATACGAACTACCTTTTCATGGCATACAACCTCGGCTTTATGTTTAGACAACCAGTTCATCCCTATCACCTCATCAAAACTTCCATGTCCAAAAGGTATCAAGTCAATCATAAACGAAATACCCTCTAACACTATTGTACACCTACGAATAATCTTGTCAACCTCTACCTCCTTACCACTAGCTATTTCAATCACAATACTAGGTCTAAGTTCACTAGGCTCATCATTCAATAGTCTAGCATACGAACCAACTTAAATATCACAACATTAGTACCAACAGATAATCGAGGTATCAGCATATGAGAGGTAGAATGGAATCTTACCACCCACACACTCCCACATACAACGATTTCCCAAACGGTTAAGATAATACATCTGTAACCATACAACCATCATCAACATGATATCACATAACATCTACCACAACATATAACAACAAACATCAATCAATGTAATCGTGGTCACAAATCCACGTGTGTGATACCCTTATAATTATGTTCGCGACCATAGTTATAAGGCCTATTCCACACGCATACTTACTTCCAAAACCACACATCTCAATGATAACGCACATATACCACATAGCACCTAATACACTACACAATCCATGCTATCATACTTGCAAGTCCACTTGTGTTGTGACGTATGTATAATTATGTTGGTCACCATAATTATCTATGCTCCCTTTCACAAGTGTACTTCCTCCTATGACCACACTTCATGCAAACAATCATCTCACATGGAACAATTCCAACGACCACTTTAACTCTATAATCAAAATCACTTGGATAAAAGCAATCCAATATTCAGGAGTAATCGTGCTCCAACATGGCTCCAGATGGCTAAAGACAATATAAGAATTCCAAAACATGACACAAAACAAAAGACGTCGCACAATGGCTCAAGCTCCACTCTCGCACTTGCCTCCCCACTCAGATCGGTTAAACTTACTACCTGTTGCGGACTCCTGATCCGAATCCACGTCATTCCATCCTAACTCCCCTTCATCTTTACTCAACCACCCATTCCTGTTTCTTTCTTCCAATTCCGCATGATCCATAAGTACATACAACTCACGAGGTTTAGACAGAACCACCTTTCCTTCATATTAGAAGTGAGGACACTTCCCAGAGTACTTGGTAACGGTTCCATCTCCAACAGTCACCGTGGTTGCAAACCTCTCCACTTCTTCTCCATCAATGTTTTCCATATACATCCCGTCCTTGTCCGAACATAGATTTATGCTAGCGGGAACTCGGATTCTGCGGTTAGTCCGCTTCATCCTACCACTTCCCTTACAACCGGTAGCAAAATGATAGCCCAACAAAACTTCTTACGCGAGGGAGGTGACATACTATAATCTACGTATATAATACTAAATATAGAGGAAAAAAATAGTCATCCAAAAATCGCCGGAAAACAACTCGTAAATTTAGGAAAAATAATCATATAAATTATCATACTTATATATAGACCCTAAATGCATCTATATGAGGGACTCTTAGGTTATAGTCTAGGTTCAACCACCTACTTCTCTATAACCAAGGCTCTGATACCAATCTGTCACACCTCGCCAAGGCGGAAACGCGAGTGTAACTTCATGGATATCATCACAACACATGGTGTCTAAATAGAGAATTACTACATGCACATAAGTAGAGCAAAGTAAAGACACGAAGTGTCGTAACGATACCCAAAAAGAAAATAACCAAAACAACTCTCCAAAAGGTATCATCAATAGAACATAAAGTACTCGTTGAAAGACATTAAAGTATCACAATCAAAATTCAATTTATTCAATTCAAAACATAAAGATAAATCATCCTTAAATGCAACTAAGTCTCGTCTAGTCGCTTCCCTCTACCTTAGCCTTAGAATGCTCACCTGAAAATGATGCTTAAAAACGTCAACATAATGTTGGTGAGGTTCATAGGTTTAAGACACACAATATATCTCAGGTAACCAGTTTGCTGTGATTATAAAACATAGCAGGACAGTAAAAATAGTTATTTTACAACTAACATGTAATCGCAACCAATTAACCAACAAACGGGACATAAGGGACGGAATGTGCCCACGATCCAAATATCAATATCCAACGTCAATTTGGGACTGAACGCGCCCACGATCCAAGTTCACAATAATGGATAATCACTACCCTCCGATCGGACCACACAGAATAATAGTGAGTAGGGCTACTACTCTCCAATTGGATAATGGGAGCATAGCTACCCTCCAAATGGACCACACAGAATCACCACACAATAATCTCATAACATGCAGTACACGTATAATAACTTTTACAAGTCCATGAATTTACGACGACATAATCACAGTAACTTAAAAATATTTCAACACAAGCATCATTCCCATCCCAAGTTAAAACAAAGTAAAAATGGGACTATGAAACTCACCTCAAACTTTGCAGCTTCCAAATTATCAATCACAAATCTATAGCACAAAACAATATCACATTACATGCGACCAAGCTAAAAGCTATAGTCCATGTAACACACATATGATGGATTTCTAAGGTTCATGTAAACCACCATGGATCACCTAGACTCCATACTAACCACTACCAAATACTTACACTCACTAAACCCTATGCATATACTTTTCCAGAATAAGCAGATTTTTGGGGTACTTTTACCCACATAAAATCATGACAAAATAAACTCCACAACTCACACCAAAAATTCACCATGGTTATTCATGAGCATACAAGCTTCTCCCAGAAGGCCATGCACTAAAAACACACACAAATACTCTTTGGAAAATCAAACATAAAAACTATCCAGATTCGGATCTGAACGCACACCAAAATGTTTTGACCTAACAAACATATTTGCACAACTTTTTAGCGGCTAATTTTCTCGTGGAAGTCGAAGAGAATATAGAACTCAATTTCTCCCGAAGGGCTAACCCAAATTACACATTTTAAACCACTTTTGACATCAATACTTTTAACCTAAATCTGTCCCGGTTTAACTGTTTTGACACCTTTACTTGCAAAAATCATTAGACTACCTTCCCGACCTCGAAATCAATCGTGGCAGGACTTTTTGGAAAGCTCTTTCTCTGAACTACAATTTAGTCTCAAGAATCATCAACTAACTCATTTCCATCTATTAAATATCTTCGTATCTTTACTGCACTATGAATCTGTCCAAACCCTAACTCAATAATTAACATGTTTTATACCCTAATCTCTTCACCAACCATCATAATATTACTATTATTGATCATAACATGTTGTATATCATTAATTTAAAGAATTAAACAAAAACCCTAGATCCATCATAACTTGTATTACATGAATCAAATCAATAATTAAAGGAATTAGGGATTACTAGGCATACCTTAAGCTCGATTTCTTCACAATAATAAAAACCCTAAATTTTTCCTTCTTGTTTCCCCTTGGTTTGGCCGAAATTCTCAAAAGGGAGGGTTGG
Source organism: Artemisia tridentata subsp. tridentata (assembly GCA_021014915.2). Taxonomy (NCBI): domain Eukaryota; kingdom Viridiplantae; phylum Streptophyta; class Magnoliopsida; order Asterales; family Asteraceae; genus Artemisia; species Artemisia tridentata. Next base: position 142,248,590 of record CP139501.1, on the reverse strand, counting down.
GGTGTTTTGGTTTTGTATTTATAATACCCTAATGAACATTCTAGATCACCCTTATAATTGGTAAATGTATTTAGACTAAAATTTGGTTTCCTTTTTCCCCTAAAGCCCTATAATCGGCTGCCCCTTTATTTATATATATATATATATATATATATATATATATATATATATATATATATATATATATATATATATATATATATATATATATATATATATATATATTTATTTATTAATATTAATTATTACACTTAAAACCTTGTGTTTTCGTTTTTTTATAAAAGCCTATACCGAAACCTAACATCTTACGCGATAAACTTTCGTTTTACGACAACTCGGAAAAATTATTATTTTCAAAACAAAGTTTCCAAAAATAGAATTTCACACTCATTATTAGTATAACCCATAAAACCGAACACCACTTAATTTACCAACGCTCACAAACTTGAACACAACTCATTACGCAAAAACCCCGAACACAAAACCATACAAGTCATTTTCCACGTCACCAAAGTGAACAAAATGAACTTATTCAAAATAACACTACTGAAGACACACCAATAGAGTCACACAAAGGGATTTTGTGCCAAAGCACACGTATATCACACATATGCCACACAAAACACTTAAGTCACACCAAGCAAAAGTTAAATTGATCGAAACTAATAATTAGACTAACCTGCTAAAATCACGGTTGTTACAAAAAACATGCACAATTTGAGCATTGTCAAATTCCCCCACACTTAAACTTTGCTTGCCCAACCAAATGACAAAACGAAAAGAAAACTTTTAAAAATTTTGAAAACTTTAACGAGGCGTCCATCCGATCGGATGGACAAATCGTAAAAACCAAAATGGCCCAACCGAATCGGATGCGGGCAACATCCGATCGGTTGGACAACTCGTAATTTATATATATATATATATTATATATATATATATATATATATATATATATATATATATAAAATATATATAATATATATATATATATATATATATATATAAGCGAATATTGAGCGCACACTCCCCCATACTTAAGGGTTTGCTTGCCCTCAAGCAAATATTTAGAAAAATAGATCCCACATGGTGCATGAAAAATGATTATAAAAATTATATGCAAATCTACCAAGTATAAGTACAAGATATGATTCATCATTTTTATGCGTTATGGTGAAAAACCGAGACGTTTGACAATACCCATAGATTTTCTTGCTTGAGTAACATTTCTAAACACCTCACGAAAAAAAACGAAGTATAATTCACTCAATCACTCATTTATTTAGGTAGTGGAGTATATATAAGAGAAATCACACTCATTGCTCAGTCATGATCCGTTTATTACCATAGGCTTGTACAAGAAACAAAACTTCACCGACGTGGCGTAAGCGCCAAGTGTAAAAAACTAAAGAGGACTTTTTTTCGGGTTGTAATGTACATGCTTCGAAGTTGTACCAGGCTTATGTTAAAATATTTCATACAAGAACATATTAAATCGCTGGCGCGGATTTTTACTAGCTAAACAACGGATGGTCACTAGATTGTACCTAGGTTCGCTGGCGTGTTACTCACATAACGGATGGTCACCTAAATACGCACTAGATCGCTGGCGCATTTTTCAACTATTTAAAAACCGGATGGTCACTAAAATATCCATGCACTTGATATTTTCACAAAGCCATCACTATATCCGGATGCTCGAAAGCTAACAACGAATAAAGTAATTTGGTAAGGGTAGGGATAAGGCATGGGAGTATTTATGAAATTGGTTTTAAAAGAAAAATAAGGTCAAGTCTAAGTCCCATTGTTGCTAATTACCGAACAAACCGCAAACCCGTAAATGATTTTAGTTACAATCTTCTCCTCTTCACATATCGATCACCAAATATATATATATATATATATATATATATATATATATATATATATATATATATATATCACGTCTTAGCGCATTGGCTAATCGATATCTCAAACATACTTCATCTTCCTTCATCTTCATAATAATATATAGCGTATTGGCTATATTTGTCACCTTATAGTTGCGATGACTTATCTTCTTCTTTTTTTTCTTTTTTTTTTCTTTTTTTTTTACATTTTTTATTCATTCTCCTTTCCTACATAACATCTCCCCCACACTTCGCATAAGCATACATCACAAAAATACAAAATACGAAAGACGTCTCCTTCATCTTTGTCGGAATGGTATACATGAATGCCAAAGTGTGGCTAACTATCAATCATCAAAAACAATCCAACATACCAAGCAACTAGCAACCAACCATTTAGACTTTGACAAGGGGTTAGGCTAAGGTTTAAAGTGTAAAATATTTTTTTTCTTTTTTAATGGATGTAACCAAAAATGAAAAGGATGGCTCGGAGGGTTTAACTAGGGGTATCTAGCGCTAAAGATAAACGCTAACAAATGGGTTCCAAATAAGAGGTTAACTAACCGATGTGGCTAGCTAATATATCATTAGATGTAAACAGAAGACCATTTGGTTTTATTCCTAAGGGTGCCTCTTTATCACACGAATACACTTATATCACACGAATGTGATCTTACTGCAGTTTGGTAATGATTTACAAGTACAAGTTCTAAAATAAATAAAATCACCGGCACACTCATACCAAAAGATCCAAACATAAAAGGTGTATGCTATATATGAAATAGGCTCAAATTCTCACAATTTATTGGAAAGGCTATAATTTGTGCTGGCAAATGTTATCGATCCCAGAATGGATTGCAATATTAATCGGGACACATCTCAATTTTTTCAAAATGACAGATTTCACCAGTGGATTGATCTAGTTATTCTAATATATTATCCTAAAAGCGTGAAAACAATTAGATCACAAGGGCAAACAAGTATACAAAATTTTAAATTGACCTAAAAAATTATAAATTTGAAAATTAGTTTCGTTTTCCACAATCTAACTTTCCCCCACACTTAAGTTAAGCATTGTACAAAGTGTAATGAAAATTAACTTCAAAGCATGTAAAATTGGGAAAATAAATAGTCCAAGAAAAATGAAACTTCCCAGGCCAAGAAATCGCGATCGAACTCCATATGATAAGGTGCTACGCAAATGCTAGCATAAGCTTATGAGATCAATCAATTTCTCATTCAACAAAACGTCTCCACACCAAGTATAATATCACCAATAATCCAATCTCCAAGAGCTTATTAAATCTGCAAAAATAAACTAAACTACAAAAAATGCGTAAAATCCTAAACCTCACTTTCGTAGGCATCATGGTTGCATTTAGCGTATGCAACAAGCCTTTTAAACCCCTTGGTGGCCCGAGTGGACGAGTGAAGTCTCGTGAGGGTTTCCAGTGAACATACCCACAAAGTTCAAAACATTTTTGAAACTACACTTGCTTAGACTAGTTTACTACTCTAGATAAGCATGATTATGATAACTTTGTTAACATATTGGTTATGATAATTAGTTGGGTGAACTAATCTATTGTTCTTATAAGTTAAACCTTCGTCAAGATTTTAGTTCATAAAAACAAAAATTAAGTTTAACCAATCAATTCAAGGTTCATGAGTTTGAGGTAACAAACTTAAACACAAAAATAATCTCTTGTTTTATCAAATACGCTTAGGAAATGGTCAATACAAAAGGTAACCGATTCATAGACAAATAGGTTACAATTGATTGCAAACTAATAATCTTTCAACCTTTAAGGTGGCTTACAATCGATCCAATTTGATAGACAAAAGCATTCTTATTACAACCACAATTAACTTTCTTTGTTAAACCAAGAATAATGGGTAAAAACAATCATTCATAGACAAATGATTATAACTAGTTGAATAACTGTTGGGAATTAAATTAAGCAGTTAGTACGGTTGAAGAATACAAGAACAGTTAGTACTGCTGATGAAGAGAAAAATACAAGAACAGTTAGTACTGATGATGAAGAAAAGTTAGGACTGCTTAGAAGATCAAGGTGAAACCGTGTGAAGACAAATATGGAATGGATATGATGTATATCTTATTTGTATAGAATGATACGAATATAGTTTACTTGTAAAGGACTCTTTGTGTTATAAAAAGAGATCCTGAGTTAGGGTTTTATATACATAATCGATATTCATATCTCGTATATGTACAAGCATTGTTAAGAGCTTCACGTTTAATCGTTCAATATATTGAAAGCAAAGTGTTTTGTTAAACAAATTGTCTTGTTTATTATTATTGTTACATACGATCATACAATCACCAAACACATATTCTTCAAGGTACTTGGTAGTAAATTCCGCGTGCTATCAAGTATATACTCAAAGTATCCCCAACATAACGTGTGTGTTTAGATCCGGTCAAGTGGTATCAGAGACAGCTTTCTGATACTTTGAGTTTAGAATGTTAGGAATATAAATATTCATCTGAAGACTCGGTCACCCCGAGTATCTATTTAGCATTTATGTAGCTCGTAGGCTTATTATTATTATTAGTATTATTAGTATTATTAGTGTAGTTATATTTATATTTGTGGAGTGGGTCGGGTCTGTACCCACTGTCAGCTCACTCCACAGCCCACTAGGGGCACCATATGTTAGATAGTATATATACCCATTCCCAAGTGTGGGAAGGGTTGGAACTCTTTACACCTTCAATCTAATATTTCCAGTTTCTCTCACTAGTTCCCACTCTCTCTACTCTCTCTCTCTCTAAAACTTCTACAATGGATTTGTTCTTCCACAATCCAAGACCTCCTGAATCCACATAATCAATACATGTATCGATCCTACAATTGGTACCAGAGCCAAGGTTTTCTTTTTTCGATTGATTTGTGTGGATTCGTATGCTTCTTGAAGCAGTTTTGTTTTGAAGCTGTTTTGAAACTGTTTCTCACTTGTTTTTAAGCTGTTTTGAAGCTATTTCTTAAAGCTATTTTGTTTTGAAGCTGTTTCTTGAAGATGTTTTGAAACTGTTTTTATTCGACCATGGGTGTGCTTGTTTGTTTGATTTGGTTCAATCAAGTTATTTGGTGGTGTTTTATTTTGGAGATTGTAATTTTTCTGGGTTGGAACACATGTTCTTGGTTTTTAATGAAAGAGTTAAGCAAGATCCGGTTGTACATATTTTCTTAGTTGCGATTTGATGAAAGAGAAAACTCAGATCCGGTTTTTCTAGAAAAGTGAGTTTTGACTGGTCAAATGCGATTTGACTATGGTTGTGATTTGATCTTGCGATTTGACTATTGAAAACCAATTATCAAGCAAATCCAAACAAAATGATGCCAAAATTTCAAGAAAAATTGCGATTTGTCCATAGAAGATGGAAGATGAAGAAAAAGACAAGCAACCACAAAACCATATACCGTGACTCATTTGTGACTTCAGTCAAATACATCATCACTCAAACAACAAAAACAACAAACCCTAAACCAAATACCAACCTCAGTTCGATTCCATCATTAGTCTAAGAAAAGAAAGTAAACAATAACATCACAGCAGCCATACAAATCCAAATCTATCCTACACTAAGCTCAAGCATAATCCCTCACCATCACTCTCTTATCAAGGAATAACCTTAATTAATATCGGAAAATTAATGGGAAACGACAATCACTGAAAACAAGAAACGAAAAAGAAAATATTTCTTATCTCAGTTGTGTCTCTTTGTAAATCCCAAGATTCGTTCAAAAGATCAAAACCACAAAGAGATATTCATCAACGATCATTTCTTTTAGACTTGTGCTTCTATTAATATCCAAACATAAAGATAAGGGTAATAACAATAATGTTACTCCCTTTTTCTTTAATTCATTCATGGAAAAACACAAAAACAAATCAAGAACAAAATACAAATGAACCTACCCGAGACCTTATCAAAATCTTAACCAAAAATCGTCATAAACTGAATAAGGGGGTACGAAGGTGATTTTTTTTTGCTTCGTATGGTGATGTGTGGTCACTTGAATTGAAGATATAAGGAGTGTGCTTTGTTGATGGTGATATATGGTCGAATGATTGATGCTTAGTTGGAGGGATATGGTTGGAAGATTAAAGGCAGCAGGAAGAAGATGGGAGCTGCATTTTTTTTCGGTTGGAGTGATAAGGTGGAAGTGTTAGATTTACTTTTTGGAGAAAAAGTTAGATGGTGGCGTGTTTGTTATGTTTAAGTGTGATTAGGGTTCCGAAAAGTTAGCACTTTATATAACTCTTTGATTAGGGTTAGGTATTAGTGTGATATGGGTTTGGATCATCTGTTCAAGAGTTGTAAATGGGCTGCTAACCTGATTTTTATACGGGCTGTTAAAATGGCTTTAGGCAATTGTTAAATGGGTTATGCGCAATGTTGAACTGAAATGGAGCATCTGTTATTTGATGATGTGGTTCGGGGATAAATGATTTAATATACATCGGACTGCTTATTGACTTGGATTGGATAAGTTATTTGCACTTTGGACTGAAAAAAAAATGGTGCGCTGCAACCAATTAATGTTTTGTCCAACCTTTTGTTTACAAATCATTTTGGATACAAAAGTTACAATTATTATTGTTAATGTTGGTATAATTGGATTGCAATTTTCTATCCGAGAATTTGCATCATCATAGGTTGGCTTGATCTTAATTTTTGACATTGGACTAAGGTTGGACTTGGATTTGGACGTAATAAAACTTACGGGGTTTGACCATTTTTATCGGATAAGTTTGTGATATGAGATCGGTAGGAATTGGGAAATTATGGTAGCTTGGTTGGTTTGTTAATTTACGGGGTCGTGTACTTACTATCTCAAATATCTCGGGGTTGGTTGGATGCACGATGTTTGATGACCCTTGTTTGAGCGTATTTCTAGTAATTAGACTTGGATAGTTCAAGAGATGGATATATACAATAAAGGATGGAAGGTTGGGTATATACCACTACCTATATTTAAAGGAGTTACATTGTTGTGCTCAATATAGGTTCTAAATCACAATTTTAGTGCAAGTATAAGTCGCGGATCTGTCTTTCATCAAGCTTCATCAAGAGATTGTTGTTTCTCAAGCTTCTAATGGGATTGTAGTACAAGATCTTCTCAAGAGGTGGTCAGACTTAAAGACAGGAGGTGGACTGTTCAAAGACGTGTTTTAACCTTTTACTCACTCTAATGTTAAACACAGTTCATCAAGCGGTTTTGGCATATTATGAGCTTCGGTGAAGTTTTTAATCTGTTAAACCATTGATGAAGAGTCAAACGAGGGGTTACTACAAGAGAGTCTTAATCACCATCTTCTTTGCAGTAGTTTTATTTGGCTATGTCCATGTATCTATGCTATGCCTGACAAAATCACAACCATTACGGACTCTCAGCTATGGCAAAAATGTCATTACATGCCATTTTTGAGGGGGAGAATTGGCGCACGTTTCTTCTCTTTTTGGTTATTTAACCGCACAAGATGATCACGAAGTTCATTTGGTACTCCGTATTTGTGATTGAAGTTGAATTTCACGAAGGCGTCTACCAATTTTATCTTGAAATCGGGGATGGTTGGATGCATGATTTCAATGATAACTTGCTCGTGGTTAAGATTTAAGTTAAAGACTTGGGTTATCTAGTTTCCAGAAGTCGGGGTGGATGGTTGATGACCTCGTTAAACTATCACTTAAAGGAGCTACATTATAGTACTCAGTGTCACACGCGGAAGACGTTGTGGATAATCGCAAGAGGTGATGAAAGTCTCATACCCTGTCGGGATGGTATTGAGTACTTGGAGACTTGCATGGTGCACAAATTCTCTACACCGTTCTTCCAACAACAGTGCAAGCTTAGGTAACAAATTTGAGGAATTCTACTTCTTTTTCAAGTTAGGTATATCGAGTTTTCTTCACCATGTGGTCATAGCAATGGCCGACAAAATACGAGGTTGGATAGTTGGTCAATGTGTTTAAAGGTTGAAATGTGATTAGCAATTCTCATGGGATATTCGTTGCTATAGCACGTCAAAGATGCCTCACAGTCCAAGCAAAATCTTTCAAGATCCTTCAATGTTCTTCACGACTTTTCAAGACGTCCGCTTAATGATATGAACTTCTCGTGTGTTATGGTCGTACACGTCAATGATGCTTCCGAATGTTCGAAACCATCATGGGGGAGAAACGTGTACTTTGATGATCTCTTGCATGTTACCCCAATCAGATACTCACCAAAAACAAAACCAAACTTTTCATAACACATTCAATTGGTTATTGTCTCACGGTTTTTGCTTGGTTTTGTAAAATCCCGCGAAAGAATCTATTTCTCGGTTTAAATCATAGATTTGTAAAATCCCGTGATGATGGAACTATCCTGGAGAAAGAAAAAGTGCATTTCCGAATCTTAATTGACTCTGGTAATACGGTTTCAACTTCGAAGAAGGGATAAAGTGTGTACTTCATGCATTGGATGTTTTATGATATACTACAGGACATTTTGGTTATAACAAAGTTTTTCGAGGTTATGCGTTTTTGACAATGATCGGGAGAAAACCATTATCAAAGTTCAGTCAAAATATCATAAAGGGCTAGATCTGGGCATTAACCACAAGATGTGACTACGGCGTTAATTCATTATTATTTATTTGAGGCTGAAGTGAAATTTCATGGGTGTGTGTACTTAGTATCTGAAGATGTAAAACCCTAAATTTACATTTGTTTGAAATTCCCATTTTGCTCCTCAAAAATTTTGAATTTATAAGAGCATACAATTAATTATACAAGAACCTTTTTCATTTTAACCTAAGTAATGATTAATAATTAAATGACATGTAATACTTTAGGTTATAAAAAAATATATATATATTATTACACAATAATGAAAATAATTCCTAAATCTAAGTTAATAATCAACCTAAGCATTTTCTAGTCCTAAGCTACAACTAAAACGTCTCATGCATGCTATCTCCTAAGCTTTACACGTTTTCCTATTTGATTTCCATGTATATAAAACTATTTCCTTGCAACCTTGTTGTCACATTGATTGTGATATTATAGTCCCTGAAATCACGTTTTGACACAGCTAATTCCCCTAAATATAGACCCTAAATCATATCTACTTTCCATATCTCAAAACACGGCTTTCCAAGTAGTAGACACGCTTTGCCTATTTTTTTTCCAAGGTCGTGTATTTTGTCTCTCTTCCTTTTGCACCAAAGACTAAAACCAAAAGACACACATATTCACATCTTTTGCTGCCAAGGATGAAAAACAGAAGCAGGTCTTGGCGTCAAGTTTGAAGTACTAAACGTTAGAGTTTTGTTGGTGTCGACTCGAGCCTAAGTTCTTGTTCCTATTCGGTTTTCGTCCTGGGTCGATTCACAGGTTCTATGTTCTCCTTTTTGTTCCCTTTAATTCAACATAATACATATGATATCACAACCTTAAGTTATGCTATTCGAATATGCCTATATACATATGTTTGTCTCGTTATATGTATCACATGAAATCAGGAATATATATACACCTAGTTGTGTTTGTTTGTGTCGCGTGTTGTGGACTGCTTTGTTGTCCTTTTTCCAGCCTCTTGTCATCCTGAGTGTAACTCTAAACAGGCCCTAAGAACCGGTTAATATGAACCTTTAATGAAGCGTATGAACTCGAAAACCATAGGCTGTTTTTTTTATTTCACGAACACTATGATTTTATGTGAGATTTATTGTGGGTTTGGTCTCGCTAAACTGGGCTGTCATTGTGTCAGGTGCATGACAATAAGGTTGTGTATGTGTGAGTGAGTTTTAGTGAGTTTGCATATAAGTTTTGGTGGGTCGAATGGGGTACAAATCTCAGGTGCAAACTGTGTTAAAAAAAAAATGGCATGCGTACGTGTGTTTTCATGTAGTCTTGGTGTCACTAAAATGTGTTGTGTAGAATGGATGGAAACAAAGGAGTAAGGGTGTGGTTGTGTGTCGAGTGGGTTAGCTTCTGGGTATGTTTGTGTGTCGAATTTGGCTGGAAACAAGGATACAATTGCGTGTGTATTGTGGTGAGCTATAGGCTGGGAATAGGTGTAGGTTGTATGTCTAATGGAGTGAGTTGAAGGAGTCATAAGATTAATAAAAAAAGTCTGTATGTCAACTGTAACAACTAGGTAGCATACGTTAAGAATGATTCATATATTAATATTGCATGTGAGTGTGTACGTGTGGTGATTAAATTGCTTGTTCATGCATGGATAACTAATAGGTCTAGTGATTATATTGTGCATGTGTGTGCGTGTGGGTTTGGGAAAATTTTGGGCTCGATGGACCTTAAACATACTGAGTTTTGGTGGGTCAAAGAAGTGCATGAGCATGTATACAATCTAAATTAAAACGGGGTATGAGGCGTACTAAATATTTGGTTAAACCTTTGGTCGTTTGGTCATGGTTTAGTGTCGCCAAAAACACTACCAAGAATGGGAGTGTGTGTTTAAACCGGGTATTAATCACAACAGAAACTTGGAAACAAGAAATGACAAGGGCGAATCAATTCGGCAATGTTAAACCTTAAAGATTGCATGTATGAGATTCTGGTTAAGTATAAATTGTGGTGTAATTGATAAATTGTCATATTAAAATCTAAACTATTATATTTATGACATTAAACCTTTAAGTTTATTAAATTGTCATTTATGACCCTAAACTTTATTAATTTAACGTAATTAACCCTTAACTATTATATTGGTCATTTTAACCCTTAAATATTATTTAACTGTCAATTTTAATCTTAAAGTATTACATTACTATTTCGGGAAACTTACTACTTTTGGAAAGCTGTTATAAAAGGAAAGTTACTAAAAATGGAAAGCCGACTAAAATGAGTAATCCGATTTAAAATAAGTATTAATACGACAAACATGAATTCGTGTAGATTCGCTGAAGATGGAGTTTGCTTCCGATCTTATGTTTCGATTTTGTTTTCACTTGCAGTCTAAGGTACAGATATTCTGAACCTCCTCACAGGTTTATCATGATCTCTTTCATTTTTCTGATCTGTCAGTTTCAATATTTATACCATTGCTATGTTCCCTTCATTTATGAACTTCGATTATTGAACCATCATGATATTGAACCTTTTGTTGATTATGAACTTTTCATTCATGAACCTCTAATTATGAACCTTGACCATGAACCTTTGCTTATGAACCCTTGCTTATGAACCATGATTATGAACCATGATTTTGAACTTATGAAACATGATATTTGACCTATGCAAGTAAACTTAAAACATGATTCATGATACTTGACCTTTACCCTCAGTTTGATACTACGAGCCACTCACTAGGCATGAGGGTTTCATGTCCATGTCAGTCGATGCACCGATGGCATGACTCTAGGGCAGGAGAGTGATGACCTGTCCCGTCCCTGCATGTTATGTTTACGTAGAGGCAGATTATGGCCACCTGGGGCGTATGGATGCATCCTAGATTTGTTCATGTTCATGTTATGTTATGTTATTCATGGTGACTGATGGTGTGTGCGATACACGTCTTTCACACTCTGGGAGCTAGCTACTCCAACCCATGATTGAGGACACCCCTCATATTTACAAGATACCCATGATGAGGACACCCCTCATATTTACAAGATACCCATGATGAGGACACCCCTCATATTTACAGGATACTAAGAGGTCTCCCCTCTACATGTTTATGGCTACGATTATGATTATGATTTCATGTTATGGGCTCGTAGTGGATTTCTGACTTCCTTTACCATGTACCCTTTCACCTTTCCTTATGATACCATGTACTCTTACCTTTCATCTTGATACCATGTATTCATGCTTCTATTCCCTTTTACTCATGTTATTATTCATTATGCTATTGCTTGTTACGTTATATCTGTTCACTGGGCTTTTTAAGCTCAGCCGCATGTTTCTTTTCGTGTGCGGCAGGTTTTAGTTGGAAGCTGGGTAAGAGTGAAAAGACTTTGGACCTAGAAGACTATGAGTAGAAGCAATAGAAGAGATGTACTTATGGATTTGATAGGCAGCTTTTATTTTCCTTTGTAACCCTTGTATTGCAAGATTTCATTTGTAACCTTTGAGAAACATTGTATTACTATTGATTGTATGCTTTGTTATATCTGATATGAAACCATTTACGTGACATCTTTACCCTTGTCGGGTTGGGGTGTTACAATTATGGTATCAGAGCGACAGGCTGCGATTCGTAATACATTTACCCTTGGCCTGTGTAAGTAGGACCACTAAGTTTCCCTGTAAGCGCTCATAAGGTAACCTGTAAGATTTACTTTAGGATCTCCCTATAGGAACCTAAATTTGACCAGTGAGGAATGGGTAGACTAAGACATATATGTGAGTATCATTTGCTTTCGCATCACTCTGATTCGTGCCCTTGCCTTTAGTTAAGCCTCTTCAGAACTTTTCAGGAGTTAGAAGCTTTGCAACTTAAGCTTAGTAACCAAGTAAGTTTGGAATACCTCGGAAAACCCACCTGGATACCTTACACCATGTAAGTTTCATTTTCAGATTTTGACATCCACCTCCGATTTGTTTGATAAGCTGTTTAACACCTTTCCGACCATGTCGTAATCCATTCAACCATAATGTGTTCGACACATTTTGTGAATTCATTGCTTATGCTGAATGCGAATGTATCGTCCGATACTACTTAACTTTGCATAAATCCGTTACTACTCCTATGAGAATTCTGGTAATTATTAACCATGGATATAGGAAGTTATGTTCCTTTCCTTTGAATGACGAATCTTGTTCTGCCAACCATTTCCTTTGGAAGGATATGATGCTATGTTACCTCTGTATGGATTTGTTAACTGAGCATGATGATGCTAATAACGGATATTCTGTACATCTCACTTTTGACAAATATACGACGTTCGTATTGCTGATAATACACATCCTACTTACTGCTTATGCTAAGAAGCTGAACAAATCCCCACACTTGAATCATTCGTTTATCCATCTCAACACTTTTATTGAAACATGTGCTGGATTTCGATATATGAACTATCCGTCTGATTCGATGACTGTATTCGTTCTATGAATCTTTTGATCTTGACATGTCTTATTGTGTGGTCTCTTATGTATGGACTGGATGACTATTTGTAAAGCTACCATAGACTACCGTATCTGAAATGTGATCTTAACAATTTATCTTACCCTATTTCGTTATGATGAATCTCTACACCTGAATCTGCTAAAGTTTTGCCACTATGGAAGCACCAACCCTGAACTCATATGATTATCAATTTTCCTGACAACCATTACTATTCACCCTTGGAAAGTTCCGCCATTAGAAATATTCCGTTGTACGAAGATTTTTCGGTATTTCAGGTGTAATATGAATTTTGCTCACCTCAGTGATTCTCTTGAAGTACTCTTGTTGGTCTATGAAGATGAAGTATGTGACGACGTATCGACTATTGTGCACCTAACCGTACCACTATCAGTAATCGTTACCCGTTTTCGCACCTCAATGATTGATTTGGTTCTTCTTTTGAAACTTCGTATCTCGTTGCATCGTGCTAAATTTGAAGGGCTGAAGCAGCAACCACAAGAACTTCTAAGAAGGGGGTTAACTAACCGAGAGTAACCTTTGTGAAATAGTTCAGTCTTACTTTGAAGAAGAAGGAAGGCGACATGAGGTGTATGTGAAAGTTTTTCCCTAAACGATTTCAGAGACGGTCCTCGCGCTCGTTATAACCTTATGAGTTTGAGTGATGCCAATAGTATTGGCAAAAATGATCATGTCTTCGTGTGTTTTAGACAAATTGTCATAGTATGACATTGTGTTATGTTCAGAGAACGAAAGAAGAACATAGAGATTATTGGCAGGATGAGCCTTTGTTCTAGAAGAGAAATTCGGTTGACGTTCAGAGCTCTTAGTAGGCAACACTACCCTATATAATGTGAAGACAGAGTTTCACACAGAAAGGATCAAGATCGAAGACAATTATCAGCGTTAGAAACCTGGTGGGAGAATAGTAGAAGATGGTTGCGACAAGTGTACCTTAGAAGGAGCACCTAAGAAGAAGAGAGGAACTGGATAGTACTCGACTACACATCATGCAACACGTAAAGATTACAACTCGGGCATCAAGACAACCAGATCGTATGAGGCGAATCGTTCAACACATACCTGGAGCTATGCTGGAAGACCTGTCGAAGATGCGCAGTCTTGCTTCTCTATTCATTTTAGTTGTACTAAGATGAATTGAGAGCAGAAGTAGACTTGCGGATGGAGGGATGCACGATGATCGTGTCAGAGACTGCCGCTACGACATCACCATATCAAGAAGAGTTGCTGAAGGCTTGAGGAATCAGACTCAAGTTTGTAATTCCTTTTCACCATGGGATAAGATGGACAAACATAGATGAACCACTCCAACTTGGAAGAAATTTTGAAATTTAGTATTTGAATTGACGAATTTTGAAGTAGACATTTGCGTTTAGACGAGGTGATCCTGTGAATGATGAAGCTATCGATGACGTAATTCGTTTTTCCCTCAACCTACTTAAATTCCGTTACCTGATAATGAAGTCCTTTGAATAATTTGGGTTTCTCTGTTAGTAATTTCGTCCTATGTCACTCTGCATTTGTTGAGTAACGAGTTATGTGGAATTTTGATGAATTATGGAAGGGACTTTGTGATTTATGTTTCAGAAAGGACGGATGTTGAAGTAACCACTGATATTGGCTGAGTTGATTTCGGTAAGTTATGAAGTATTGACGCTATTAACGACGTACCTGAATTCTGATGGACATTTTCGGATTTCCTTTACTCTTCGAGTAATTTCGTTCTCTTAGTTATGATGTTTGATTTTAGTGACCTCTGAGACGGTAGGTGGACTAGGTGGATTAAGATAAGTTGTTTATTTCACGACTTGAAATAAAGTATGGTCATCATGAGGGCATACTTATGTGATACTAGTATTATGACGTCTGGCCAACGTGATAATACTTACATCATATAACGTGCACTTATTGTGATCATAGGATATTCCGAGAAGTGCCTTAGACGCCTTAGAAATTCTTATAGTTGTTGAGATTATCTGCGTTAGAGAGACTTTAGGTTCATTCTACCTATACACTTAATCTGCTTTCACCATTATACGATTTGATATGTTTGGATACTCGACACGTGTTTGCTGACCTTTGTACTTCCGATAAGAATCTTAGGTTCCGTTGTAGAGCTTTTTGCCGTTTGATGTTATCAAACAATCTGTTTTCTGTCTGTATGGATTCGATCTGTTACTATGAAGGAGTACACCTATGTTTTGCTATATATACGTCTCACATTCGATGAATCTGTTCATGATGATCTGTTATGAATTAAGATATGAGATTTTGGATTCTGAGAAAACAAGGCCTGTCTGTTTATGAGAATACCTTTGAAAGGTTATATTGAAGATGAGACTACTTGAAAATCTGGGGAGTTAAGCATATTTATCACCCTTATATTTCTGCGATTCGATACGTTCTCATCTGATTTGTCTAATCAAATAACACAGACGATATATCCGTCAAATCCTACGTATTCCCTGTTTCTCTTCGTAGAGAATACGATTATCATCTGTTACGTTTGGTATATTATTCTTTTGATCTGGATTCATAATGGTATGCCTTGTCTGAGGAAACCGAAGCTTTTTGATCAACAAGATAGAGTCATGAGAAACAAGTCATCCACATTTCTATAGCCAGTTTTTGTTTCCGTTTTGTTTTCCCTTCAAATTTCGAGGACGAAATTTTTTTTTTTAGATGGGAAGAGTTGTAAAACCCTAAATTTACAATTGTTTGAAATTCCCATTTTGCTCCTCAAAAATTTTGAATTTATAAGAGCATACAATTAATTATACAAGAACCTTTTTCATTTTAACCTAAGTAATGATTAATAATTAAATGACATGTAATACTTTAGGTTATAAAAAAATATATATATATATATTACACAATAATGAAAATAATTCCTAAATCTAAGTTAATAATCAACCTAAGCATTTTCTAGTCCTAAGCTACAACTAAAACGTCTCATGCATGCTATCTCCTAAGCTTTACACGTTTTCCTATTTGATTTCCATGTATATAAAACTATTTCCTTGCAACCTTGTTGTCACATTGATTGTGATATTATAGTCCCTGAAATCACGTTTTGACACAGCTAATTCCCCTAAATATAGACCCTAAATCATATCTACTTTCCATATCTCAAAACACGGCTTTCCAAGTAGTAGACACGCTTTGCCTATTTTTTTTCCAAGGTCGTGTATTTTGTCTCTCTTCCTTTTGCACCAAAGACTAAAACCAAAAGACACACATATTCACATCTTTTGCTGCCAAGGATGAAAAACAGAAGCAGGTCTTGGCGTCAAGTTTGAAGTACTAAACGTTAGAGTTTTGTTGGTGTCGACTCGAGCCTAAGTTCTTGTTCCTATTCGGTTTTCGTCCTGGGTCGATTCACAGGTTCTATGTTCTCCTTTTTGTTCCCTTTAATTCAACATAATACATATGATATCACAACCTTAAGTTATGCTATTCGAATATGCCTATATACATATGTTTGTCTCGTTATATGTATCACATGAAATCAGGAATATATATACACCTAGTTGTGTTTGTTTGTGTCGCGTGTTGTGGACTGCTTTGTTGTCCTTTTTCCAGCCTCTTGTCATCCTGAGTGTAACTCTAAACAGGCCCTAAGAACCGGTTAATATGAACCTTTAATGAAGCGTATGAACTCGAAAACCATAGGCTGTTTTTTTTATTTCACGAACACTATGATTTTATGTGAGATTTATTGTGGGTTTGGTCTCGCTAAACTGGGCTGTCATTGTGTCAGGTGCATGACAATAAGGTTGTGTATGTGTGAGTGAGTTTTAGTGAGTTTGCATATAAGTTTTGGTGGGTCGAATGGGGTACAAATCTCAGGTGCAAACTGTGTTAAAAAAAAAATGGCATGCGTACGTGTGTTTTCATGTAGTCTTGGTGTCACTAAAATGTGTTGTGTAGAATGGATGGAAACAAAGGAGTAAGGGTGTGGTTGTGTGTCGAGTGGGTTAGCTTCTGGGTATGTTTGTGTGTCGAATTTGGCTGGAAACAAGGATACAATTGCGTGTGTATTGTGGTGAGCTATAGGCTGGGAATAGGTGTAGGTTGTATGTCTAATGGAGTGAGTTGAAGGAGTCATAAGATTAATAAAAAAATCTGTATGTCAACTGTAACAACTAGGTAGCATACGTTAAGAATGATTCATATATTAATATTGCATGTGAGTGTGTACGTGTGGTGATTAAATTGCTTGTTCATGCATGGATAACTAATAGGTCTAGTGATTATATTGTGCATGTGTGTGCGTGTGGGTTTGGGAAAATTTTGGGCTCGATGGACCTTAAACATACTGAGTTTTGGTGGGTCAAAGAAGTGCATGAGCATGTATACAATCTAAATTAAAACGGGGTATGAGGCGTACTAAATATTTGGTTAAACCTTTGGTCGTTTGGTCATGGTTTAGTGTCGCCAAAAACACTACCAAGAATGGGAGTGTGTGTTTAAACCGGGTATTAATCACAACAGAAACTTGGAAACAAGAAATGACAAGGGCGAATCAATTCGGCAATGTTAAACCTTAAAGATTGCATGTATGAGATTCTGGTTAAGTATAAATTGTGGTGTAATTGATAAATTGTCATATTAAAATCTAAACTATTATATTTATGACATTAAACCTTTAAGTTTATTAAATTGTCATTTATGACCCTAACTTTATTAATTTAACGTAATTAACCCTTAACTATTATATTGGTCATTTTAACCCTTAAATATTATTTAACTGTCAATTTTAATCTTAAAGTATTACATTACTATTTCGGGAAACTTACTACTTTTGGAAAGCTGTTATAAAAGGAAAGTTACTAAAAATGGAAAGCCGACTAAAATGAGTAATCCGATTTAAAATAAGTATTAATACGACAAACATGAATTCGTGTAGATTCGCTGAAGATGGAGTTTGCTTCCGATCTTATGTTTCGATTTTGTTTTCACTTGCAGTCTAAGGTACAGATATTCTGAACCTCCTCACAGGTTTATCATGATCTCTTTCATTTTTCTGATCTGTCAGTTTCAATATTTATACCATTGCTATGTTCCCTTCATTCATGAACTCCGATCTTTTGAACCATCATGATATTGAATCTTTTGTTGATTATGAACCTTTCATGCATGAACCTTTGCTTATGAACCTTGACCATGAACCTTTGCTTATGAACCCTTGCTTATGAACCATGTTTATGAACCATGATGTTGAACTTATGAAACATGATATTTGACCTATGCAAGTAAACTTAAAACATGATTCATGATACTTGACCTTTACCCTCAGTTTGATACTACGAGCCACTCACTAGGCATGAGGGTTTCATGTCCATGTCAGTCGATGCACCGATGGCATGACTCTAGGGCAGGAGAGTGATGACCTGTCCCGTCCCTGCATGTTATGTTTACGTAGAGGCAGATTATGGCCACCTGGGGCGTATGGATGCATCCTAGATTTGTTCATGTTCATGTTATGTTATGCTATTCATGGTGACTGATGGTGTGTGCGATACACGTCTTTCACACTCTGGGAGCTAGCTACTCCAACCCATGATTGAGGACACCCCTCATATTTACAAGATACCCATGATGAGGACACCCCTCATATTTACAAGATACCCATGATGAGGACACCCCTCATATTTACAGGATACTAAGAGGTCTCCCCTCTACATGTTTATGGCTACGATTATGATTATGATTTCATGTTATGGGCTCGTAGTGGATTTCTGACTTCCTTTACCATGTACCCTTTCACCTTTCCTTATGATACCATGTACTCTTACCTTTCATCTTGATACCATGTATTCATGCTTCTATTCCCTTTTACTCATGTTATTATTCATTATGCTATTGCTTGTTACGTTATATCTGTTCACTGGGCTTTTTAAGCTCAGCCGCATGTTTCTTTTCGTGTGCGGCAGGTTTTAGTTGGAAGCTGGGTAAGAGTGAAAAGACTTTGGACCTAGAAGACTATGAGTAGAAGCAATAGAAGAGATGTACTTATGGATTTGATAGGCAGCTTTTATTTTCCTTTGTAACCCTTGTATTGCAAGATTTCATTTGTAACCTTTGAGAAACATTGTATTACTATTGATTGTATGCTTTGTTATATCTGATATGAAACCATTTACGTGACATCTTTACCCTTGTCGGGTTGGGGTGTTACAGTCATCAAGATATCGGGGAGGTTGGATGAAGATTCTTCGAGATCCTTGTTCGAGCTTTTAACCTTTACAATGACGAGGACTTGGATCTCTAGTTATTTTTTCTTCCTCTCTATTACAAAATAACTATCACTTTAAGGAGTTACGTTGTAGTGCTCAGTGTCACACGAAGTTGTAGATATCCAAGAGGTGATGTACGTTTTATACTTGATGGTTGGTTGATTGAAGAGTATAGAGTACTTAGGGATTCGATGTTGCACGAACTCTCTACACCGCTCTCTGTCACACATTAGTGCAAGTTTAAGTCACAAGTTCGGGTTATGTTACTTCAGTCTCAAGTTCATCATATTGGGTTTTTCTCCATCAGTAGTCACGACATCAATCCGACAGTATGATAATGGGGTTGGTAACGAGTTAATTGAGAGAGGTATAAGAGAGAGAAATGATGTCTAAACACATCAGTTCAGGCCTCGTTCTTCATTGGCTATGACGTCTGAACACATCAGTTCAGGCCTCGTTCTTCATTGGCTATGACGTCTGTTCAAATCAGTTCAGGCCTCGCTCTTCATCGACAATGGCGTCTGCAGATAACACTTCAGGCCCCGTTCCTTAAAGAAAAGAAAGGTGTACGCTTAACTTCGCTTTATCTTTGGAAGAAGAGAAATCTTCTTATTTATGGCCATTCTCATCAACAAGTTTCATGCTCTTTCCGTGCTTATTCAGTCTTCAAGTGGATCGGCGCACATTGGAGTATACTCTTATTCACTTGTTCAACCAAAAATTGAAGTTGACAGGGATATGCAATTTTTGAGGGGGGGAAAGGGTGAATAAACAACATGTCAGTCTTCAAGAACCGTCAAGTGGAGCTACTTACCGTTGATGATATTCTAGGGGTATCTTACTCTAAAAATGAGAGTAACAAAAGGGGTTTATACGGGGGTTAACTAACCAGTGTAGTTAGCTAATATCACATAACATATAAAGGCTATTTGGGTGTAATCCTAGAAATTTACCAATTTAGACAAGTCATTCCAATTATATAAATAATACTTATTATGGTGGTCTCGAATAGTATACAGGCCAAGTTCTAAAGTTTAAAAGTCACCGGCACACTCATAGATTTGTGAATTTTGAAAAGTTCACAATTTTTGAAATAATGTCATGTGTGCAGCTATGTAATTTAGACTTAAACAAAAACATGCTAAAAATTTTTAATTTTGATATATTAAGCACATTTTGAAAAAGTTTAGGACAAGTAAGTGTTCTAATTCTCCAATCCCCCCACTTAAGTTAAACAACGTCCTCGTTGTTTGTATAAAAGATTAAAAACTGGAAAATAAAAGAATTAGAACATAAAAACTCCCCTGAGATTTGCTCGGTATGATCCTCCATTATTTGTATAAGAGCAGAAATAAACTTTCTTGTGGATGAGAACGTTTAAGCTTCATATTTGATGTATCCACAGGAATTGCAGGAATCTATAATACCATCAAGACTTTAACACACCTAAGTTAAGAAGGTTCAAACTTGCATAATACATTAGTAGTTAGTAAAAATAAAACATAAAAATTAAACTGAAAATCATCAGGTCAGTCGATACGCCGTATCTTATGGAAGAAGATGCGTCGTATCGAGCCTGGAATAAATACGAATCAGAATAGAAGATGCGTCGCATCCTTAACCAGGGATGCGCCGCATTAAAATAAACTGACAAAAAGTTTTAAAGTCAAAAATAAAAATGCAGAAAATAAAGTAAGATATGACCAGTGCAGGAGATGCGTCGCATCTCAGGATTGAGATGCGCCGTATCTTCTGCGGGCCTGACTGACTCGACACATAACAGAATAGTAAAAATATTCTCCGGGTTGTCTCCCGGTCAGCACTTGTCTTTATTCTAGAGTCTTCAAGTTAGACTCACGTTCAGCTCTTTATTCCGATCTATTGATCCCCACATGTCCGCGCACGATGTAGTTGTGAATTACTTCGTCACGAACATATTCCTGCCCCAATTCAAGTACACCTTTGTAGAATCCTTTCATCTTTTGGTACGGATATTCGATCCCTTTCTCAGCATCATTTTCATCTACGAAAAGAAATGGTGTATATTTGTAACAAAATTTGTTAGGGGCATGTTCAAACCTTTGGTGAGCACGAGGCATCATGTAAGTGATAACGTTGCTTCCACTTATAAAGGTGATCTTTCCTTCAAATCTTTTAGCGTTAATTATGACCTCCTTACAGAATGGCTTCCCAATGATCACGTCACCCATCTCAACATCACGATAAGCATCCATGTTTTCCACCACAGTGAAATCTGTAACAATAGTTAAATTCCCAACAAAAATAGGTACATTCATGAACATTCCAACTACGTTTTTCCCTCTATACTCAGTTTTGTTTTTCATTATAGAATTATAGAAATCTTTTGACATTACATTAATTGGTAAAATAGGGAAAAAGTTGGCACTAATTTGTTTAAATCCTATCATGCAAGGAAATTGTAAATTATAACACAATCTACATGGATCTTTCTACCATAATCACAGAAACTAGGATATCCTTCAAATTCATCATAATTCTTAGTGTTGATCATATTGACTCTAGGTATATCCATAATTTCTCCTTCTTCAATTTCGGGTTCAGAATCCTCCATAAATTAATCATTGATTCCTAATGGTAGATTAAGATCATTTAATTCAATGTAGTCTCCACTATAGGTCTCAAGTGATTCATTATTTACCAAGGTTTCTCCCATAAAACTAGCTTCTAGATCAATGCCCACATGTTCTCTTAATCCTAGCACATAGACGCCTCTAATTATGCTTTTAACAGGATTTTGGCACTTGTAGACTAGTTTATTATTCCCTACCCTTAATGAGATTTTTCTTTTAAACACATCAATCTTAGCACAGGCGGTAGACAAGAAAGGTCTTCCAAGGATTAAAGGAATCTTAACATCCTCGGGAATATCTAATATAACAAAGTCTACAGGGAAAACAAACTTCTCAATCTTAACTAGCACATTATTAGCAATCCCTTCAGGTTGTTTTACCGTTTTATCAGCCAATTCAATAAGCAACTTAGTTGGTGCTAATTTTCCTAGTCCTAGTGTAGTGAATGTCTTAAGGGGCATTACACTAACACTAGCTCCTAAGTCAGCTAACACATTATTGAAAGATATATAATTAATTGAACAAGGTAAAGTAAAACTTCCTGGGTCCTTTTCTGTATGAGGCAAGGCATGTAAGTCGGTTGTAGAGCTCTCTTCTTTCATTGTAGCCTTGATCTCCTCTTCAATCTTTGTCTTCTCTTTGAGTAACCTTCTTAAACTGATTGAAGAATTAAAGAAAAATTCGGGCTTTGCAGCATCATTACCATTCATCAATCTTCTAGGAAAAGGAATGTAAGGAGTGACTTCCTCAGTGGTGCTTATGGCCTTGACATGATCTCTTGAGTTGGTTTCAGTTGAGGTAGGTAAACTTCCGTATCCCCTTTCTTGAAGAACTTTGCTCATTTGACCAATTTGTTGTTCCAATGCTTTGATCGAAGCTCCTTGATTTCTTGTAATAGTGTCTGTTGAAGCTCGGATTTCCTTGATCATAGCAGTGTTCTCATCATGTCTTTTAGCAGCATCGGCCATAATTTGCTTTAAAGTGTAATCTAAAGTCTGCCTCCTTTCTTGATAAGCGGGATTGAAGTTGTTCTTTTGATAGAATCCCGGAGTAGCTTCCCTAAATCTTCCTGAAGGTCGGAATGGTTGTCCAAATTGTGTGTAGTATGCTTCTTCAAAAGTCTCACTTTCATTCTTGTTAGGGCAATCCTTAGTGTAGAGAGGTCCTTCTCATTTTTCACATCCAACTTGGGCAGCATAAACTTTCTCATCACGCTTCTTCATCTCTCTACTAATTTTATCCAATTGAGCTTGAATAGCAGCAAACCCGTCAAAATTAGTGCTGCTCTTAGATCTAGTAGAGGTCCCATCGTGCCATTTTTGAGAATGATCAGCAGCTTCTTGGATAGCTTTCCTAGCATTGGCTGCACTCATTTGAGGCACAGCTCCCTTAGCATCCAAGATTTGTCTAGTAGGCACGTCCAATCCTTGATAAAACAATATTATCTCCTGCATTTCACTTAGATAATGTTGAGGGCATTTCATCAATAGGTCTTTGAATCGTTCCCAAGCTTAATAAAGAGTTTCATCAGGCTCTTGCTTGAAACTGTTGATAGCCTCCATCTTTTTAGCGGTTTTAGCAGGTGGACAATATCTCTTCAGGAATTTGCTCTTCAAGTCTTCCCATGTAGTGATTGAACTAGCAGGTTCATTCCTTAGCCACTTGTTAGCAGCTCCTTTAAGTGAAATTGGAAAGATTCTTAGCATGAGTTGATCGTCAGAGACTCCTTCTGTAGTGAACAAATCTGCAATCTCGAGGACCTTTTCAACATGCTCATTAGCATCTTCATGTTCCGATCCACTGAAAGCATTTTCTCTTAGCTCCTTGAGAAACTGACCCTTCAACTCAAACTTAGACTTTTCATCAAACTTTGGTCTAGCAACTCCTGAAGTGTAATCAGCACGGGTTTTGTTCATGTATTCCTCCATAGTTGTGTTTTCCGCCATTGTTTCTGTTTCTACTTCCTCTTTCTCTTCAGAAAAATAATCAAGCTCGAATGAACTTGAGATATCAAAGCTTTTTGTGTTGAAAAGCCTTTTAAGAGAATGAAAAGCTCGTTCAGGATCTTCGAAAGGTTGAATCAAGTTCTTCGTAGAACTCCTGGTCATGCACTTCCTGAAACTATCACAAAAGCATCAGTAGGGTATGTTCAAGAAATTAATATATCAGAAAATCAACAACGAAAACGGAATACGAAAAATTAAAGTTACTGATATCTGCAGACGATGCGTCGTATCCAAAAAGTTGGATACGCCGTATCTTATAATCGTTAAAATTTAATCAGACTTTTATTCAAAAAAATAGATACGCCGCTTAGAAATTAGAATGCGCCGTATCAGTATTAAGTTATCAAAAATCAACGTATCTAAATTAAAATTAAATGCGTCGTATTAACAAAAGTTAATGCGCCGTATTTTCGTTACGTTTCAAAATACCAGATTTTTGATTCAGTAGATGCGCCGTATCGATAAAAATCGATGCGTCGTATCTGTTTAATAATTCGAAAACTGTTTTTAATTAAAATAATAGATACGCCGTATCTGCTAAAGCAGATGCGTCGTATGGCGTTATCGTTTAGAAAAACTTCTTATTAAAAACAGATACGCCGTATCTTGGGGAAAGATGCGTCGTATCGAATTTATTAAACGCGTTGTATTTTATAAAAATTAAACGCAATACGCCGTATCTATGAAAATAGATGCATCGTCTCGTTTGAATTGGCTCAGTACAACGATAGCAGAATACAAGAAAAATACAAAAAAAAAAAAAAAAAAAAAAAAAAAAAAAAAAAAAAAACGAAAATAATCAAAAATTAAAGAAAAATAAAAACACACTGATGCGTGGTTTTGCAACCTTACAACAGGTTTTACCTCTCGAGGGATCTCAAGAGGCTTACAACCCCACCAGGCAGTGTACCTGACCGATGTAGTATAGTGTAGTGGTAAGTACGGGGGATTGATCGTTCTCCACAGGGAATAGTGTTCGTTAGGTATGAAAAACTACTCTAATAGGTCTAAGGGTGATGGATGATTCTTTTTGTATTTTTATATTTTTATGAAAGCAAGTAAAATCTCGGGTTTTGAAGGAGTGGGCGGAATTAGTTGCTAGTCAACTAACCCAAATAACTACAAATGCAAATAAAATAAAATAACTGAAAATGAAAAGGTGGTAAAACTTATGTGGAGAAAAATGTGTTTACTTAGATTTCCTTACTCCCTAACTATCTTTTACCGGTTGATTAGTGTGTATTAATTGCGTGGATGACGGGTGTATTCCTTAATACCAATCGTGGGGTGGCGTACGTACTTCCCCAACTCTATGAACTCCTACTTCACTCCTATGTCGAGCCGGCTAGGAAGCTCCTAATATGGGATCACTAGAATTCACTCATGCATTAAATACAACCATAAAAACCTTTAGTACGCATTGGTTCATGTTTCTTAAGACGTTCAAGCAAGTTACCGAATAGGAAGTTAGCCAGTTTTCTTAAGCCTAACATAGATAAACAATCATCCAATACAACTAATAACACACTAATAACCAATAATCAATAGCTAGGTTTCATTAGATCTAAGCAAACACAAAGAAAACCTAGCCTAGCATGTTAAACAAAAGACAAGAACAAGATAGAATCAAACAACACATAGACATATTGAATGATTAATTGATAACTTATCTTCAATGTAACATGGAAGATCTCAAGGCAAAAAGCCTTGAAAAAGCTGCTAAAATCGTCTTAGGGTTCTTACACACAAAGTTCCACACTAATGACAAAAAATTGCAAAACTATATATAGACTTTCAGATCTGACGGCGTCACGTTATGGAGTGTGACGCCGTCACCTCGCCGCTTTTAGGGTTCCCGGATGGCCTTCTTGACGCCGTCCCTCTTTAGCTCTCCAAAATCCGTTCTGGCTTATCAAGGCTTGACGCCGTCCCGCTTTAACTTATACCGTGACGACCTTGATCACATTAAAGGGTGACGCCGTCAGAATTCCCATGCAAATTTCTCTGGCTTATCATGAGTAAATTTCACATCCACCACTTTTGCCAAGCCATGACGCCGTCTGGGGATAATCCTGACGCCGTCAAAGGTACTTTCCAGCGTAAATTTGAGACTTTGTCGTTTTCTTCACTTTTTTTGCTCCAAAAACGTCCAAAATGCTTCCTTTTCCAGATTTCTTCTCCAAAGTACCTAAAATGACAAAAGGAACGATTTAGGGCAATATTTGATCAAATAAATACGATTTAGGGCTTAAATGACCCCCTAAAAGCGGTACACTTTTCGCTTCATCAAATACCCTTACACTTGAGATTTGCTTGTCCTCAAGCAAATGCGCTTTTATTCTAATCAAAATACAAGTTAGGGGTCATTTAATGCTAACATAAAAGTAATTACAACAAATATTCGTTCCACTTTAATCATAATAAGCACGGAGATTACAAACTAGCACCTCACAAGTAGTGTTTAGATACTCACATCTATCAAGTGTCATCAAAATAAATCTCATAAATGAAAACGGATAATATCTCTCACTACCTGTCATAGCAAATAGATTACCATAGGCTTGGGAAAGGATCGAAAACCTCCTCCACTAGGCGTAAGCACCTAAGATAAACTATCAAAGAGGACTTTTAAACGGGTTATAACGTTAGGTGTAGGGATATGATAAACACGGTTTTGTTGGATAAGGGATATTTTACTGGTGGCGAGTTAAAGATCTTGATTAATTACATGTACTATACAATGTTGCTAAGCCAAGACTAGACTCAATCTTAAGCTAAAAACAAAATAACAAAAACATAAAATAAACATAAAATGAAACGGGATGGTAGTCCGTATGTTTTTCTATTTTTCTTTTTCTCATTTTTTTTTGTATTTTTTCTTGATTTTTCGATTTTTTTTTTTTTTTTTTTTTTTTTTTTTTTTTTGAATCATACACTTTTGCCCTACCATCCAAAATAATACATCATAGGGGCGTTGCATTCCCCTTACACTTGAACTTTTACATAACTTTACAAATAACTATTCTAATGACTCGAATTAAGATAATTGAAAAACTTGGAGTACTTTTAAGATATTTAGCACATATGGGGGTAATAAATGATGTTCTTCCCCATTACTCCATTACACTAGTACTTTACCCATGAGTCCCAATCGTCCCAAAACAATATGTACAAGGATATGACTCGACTTAGCAACCATGTAATCAACTAGATAATTAACTTGGGTTTAAACAAATGTTGTCACAATAATGCACTAAAAATGAGTGCATACAAGGTAGGCTAAGGCGATTTGGGTGTACATTTTAGTGGGGTGTAACAAATTCTTCCTTTAAGTAAAATGCTTAAAGGTCGAAACGAAAAGATAGGCTCTGAGGGGTGTACTAGGGGTGTCGTGTACTAAAAATGAGTACAACGCAAAGGGTGTGGGAGAATTACTTGACCAATGTAGCCAAAGTAATTATAACAAAAAACACAGGTGTAAAACAATGGGTTAATCCTAATGCCTCTTATCATGTAGTAAATCTAACTACACGAATGTAGTCTCACTTGTGGCCTCGGAATGGTCCTAACGCAAGTTCTAGAATCTAAGTGCTACCGGTACACACATCATAGCATAAATGCTTTTCTTACCAATTCTAGGGGCGAACCTCACATATTTGGGGGTGGAAAATTTTTTTAGTGGTACGGTTTTTGTGCTAGTCATATAACTCCTATCCGTGAGACGCTCATTAAGATCAAAGTTTCACTCCTAAATGTTGTAAAAAAATTTAAATTTGGCACTAAAATTGCCCTAACAGGTGTTTATCTCAGTTTTATTACACATCTACTATCAAACAAACAAAAATCAAGCGTAAGAGCATTCTCTAATCGTACTTTTACCCCCCCTTACACTTAAGATGAACATTGTCCCCAATGTTCAAATAACAAATGTAAAAGTAAAAAAAGTAAAAGAATGAAATCAAATACTCCCCTGATTCGTTCGGTGGATAAAGAAATAACATGGTTAGATCTTCTTTCAAAGTAATGTTGAAGCTCCATGACTAATGCATCGCCATAAGCTTGATCCAATAAATATTTCCTTGTCCAAAATAACCTGTTAAACCTGAGAAAACAAACACGAAAACCTGCATAACATTGGCGGGATAAACTCTATATATAAGGATATAATGCTTGTGGAATGATAATTTTGCAGATTCCTGGAGATTATAAGTTATAGATTTAATAAAAAAATTTTATGAAAACAAAACTTTCAAAAATTTTCAGAAAATTAAACCTGACGCCGTCAGGTTGTAAATCCTGACGCCGTCAGAAATGATCTGACAGAATTCTCATGTTAAGTTTCCGGAAAAATTTTGGAAAAACCTATACCTTACTTCCTGGAATTCCTGCAAAACATCATTATGACTCGATACAAGCATTTGACTCAAACAAATACTAATATGTATGTTAATTTATTATTATTATTATGATTCATGTTCATTTGTGTTCTAATAAACCGGTTTGGATTTCCCTTACACTTAACTTTTGCAAAATACCTTTATATGTAGTTAAGACGAAGTTAAAAACAAGATAAAGCATTTTCACAAATTACTTTTGAACATGAATCAATAAAAATAAAATTTAAACATACATACGGAAACAAATAAAATCAAACAAACAAATAAATAAACACACAAAGCAAATAAAACTTGGGTTGCCTCCCAAGAAGCGCTTTTCTTTATTAACGAGTCTTGTAGCTAGACTCAAAGTCCTTCTATCTGGTGTCGCTTATGCTCACGTATCCAAGTGTGAGCCATCTAATTGTTGCCTCATCTTTCTTGTATTCATCATTCAGCTCCAAACATCCATGATAGTATCTCTTGTTTTTCTCATGTGGATATTTGAGCCCCTTCCTCTTATCATTCTCACTTAACAAATCAAGAGGCACAAGTCTATTGCAAGATTTAATGGAGTAGTTCTTAAACCTAGGATGTGATCGGGGCATTTGGTAAACAAAATCTTCATCCCCATCCGAGAATGTAATTAACCCGTCCACAAGTTTTTCGTCAAGGTTGGTCAATCTTTTGAAGGGTTCTCCAAAAATGACTTGGGTTAATTTGTTATCAATGAATTCTCCTAAGTTCTCCATAACCATAAAATCCACCAAATACACAAAACTTCCAACGAATACGTGCAGTGGCTTAATCCTAGCAACAATGTTATCTCCTTGATATTCTAGCTCATCTATCATGATTTTATTATAATTAGCGCGAGAGATAATGTTCATAGGCAAAGATGAGTTAAGATAAGCATAAAAATCATGATAACCAATCTTACACGGAAATTGCATGTTAAAGAGGCTATCCTTTTCGATCTTAGTCCTAGGGTCAACATACTTAAAGGGATCAATTTCCTCTTTTCCCCATTCCTCGTTAACTACTTCTCCATTACCGGCATCCTCATCGGAGTCTGAGTAGTAAAACGGACTAACATATTCATTCTCATGGTCAGACTCCCCCATCTCAGAATTGTTACAAAAGTGGTGGTCGGGTGAAAGGTTGTTGTTTTCTATGATGGGGGCGGGAACGGGTAGTTGGAAATTTGCACGGCGGAAAATACGAATAACAGGGATCAAGCGATCACTATTACTCATGAGGCAGGTGGAAGGTGTCACAAACAAAAATACAAAGAAATAAGATAGACTAAAGAAAACCTAGAAAAATAAAATAAAAATCTCACTAGAAAGGAATCTAGTGAGTAGACCTATAAAATAAAAATTCAACCTAAACAATAACTATTCCCCGGCAGCGGCGCCAAAAACTTGATGCGTGGTTTTGCAACCTTACAACAGGTTTTACCTCTCGAGGGATCTCAAGAGGCTTACAACCCCACCAGGCAGTGTACCTGACCGATGTAGTATAGTGTAGTGGTAAGTACGGGGGATTGATCGTTCTCCACAGGGAATAGTGTTCGTTAGGTATGAAAAACTACTCTAATAGGTCTAAGGGTGATGGATGATTCTTTTTGTATTTTTATATTTTTATGAAAGCAAGTAAAATCTCGGGTTTTGAAGGAGTGGGCAGAATTAGTTGCTAGTCAACTAACCCAAATAACTACAAATGCAAATAAAATAAAATAACTAAAAATGAAAAGGTGGTAAAACTTATGTGGAGAAAAATGTGTTTACTTAGATTTCCTTACTCCCTAACTATCTTTTACCGGTTGATTAGTGTGTATTAATTGCGTGGATGACGGGTGTATTCCTTAATACCAATCTTGGGGTGGCGTACGTACTTCCCCAACTCTATGAACTCCTACTTCACTCCTATGTCGAGCCGGCTAGGAAGCTCCTAACATGGGATCACTAGAATTCGCTCATGCATTAAATACATCCATAAAAACCTTTAGTACGCATTGGTTCATGTTTCTTAAGACGTTCAAGCAAGTTACCGAATAGGAAGTTAGCCAGTTTTCTTAAGCCTAACATAGATAAACAATCATCCAATACAACTAATAACACACTAATAACCAATAATCAATAGCTAGGTTTCATTAGATCTACGCAAACACAAAGAAAACCTAGCCTAGCATGTTAAACAAAAGACAAGAACAAGATAGAATCAAACAACACATAGACATATTGAATGATTAATTGATAACTTATCTTCAATGTAACATGGAAGATCTCAAGGCAAAAAGCCTTGAGAAAGCTGCTAAAATCGTCTTAGGGTTCTTACACACAAAGTTCCACAATAAGTTCCACACTAATGACAAAAAATTGCAAAACTATATATAGACTTTCAGATCTGACGGCGTCATGTTATGGAGTGTGACGCCGTCACCTCGCCGCTTTTAGGGTTCCCGGATGGCCTTCTTGACACCGTCCCTCTTTAGCTCTCCAAAATCCGTTCTGGCTTATCAAGGCTTGACGCCGTCAGAATTAGGCGTGACGCCGTCCCGCTTTAACTTATACCGTGACGACCTTGATCACATTAAAGGGTGACGCCGTCAGAATTCCCATGCAAATTTCTCTGGCTTATCATGAGTAAATTTCACATCCACCACTTTCGCCAAGCCATGACGCCGTCTGGGGATAATCCTGACGCCGTCAAAGGTACTTTCCAGCGTAAATTTGAGACTTTGTCGTTTTCTTCACTTTTTTTGCTCCAAAAACGTCCAAAATGCTTCCTTTTCCAGATTTCTTCTCCAAAGTACCTAAAATGACAAAAGGAACGATTTAGGGCAATATTTGATCAAATAAATACGATTTAGGGCTTAAATGACCCCCTAAAAGCGATACACTTTTCGCTTCATCACACACAAAGACAGAAAATATGCAAAATAATACAATGAATGCAATTTAACTAATATACAACAGAGTTAGCGGTTAGAATAAAAAGTAAAAAGAAAAACCTTATTAAAATACTAATCAGATTAACAGATAATAACAATTCACTCCCCGGCAGCGGCGCCAAAAACTTGATGTGCGTGTTGTGTTGCTCTAATTTTTATACCCACGATATGTCGTTGTGGTTTTAGCAGTATTCAAGTTTTAAATTTATATTTAGCCGACTTATCAATAACACACACTTTAACGAGCAGTGTACCCGGTCAGTATGAATATAATGGTAAGTAGAGTGTCGATCACTAAGAGTGGAACGTATTATCTAGTTATTCTAATCAGTATTTTAATATCTTAAGTTAGCTATACAACCTAATCTAACGCAAGGGGGTTCAGCCTGAGAGACTAGCACGGTTTGATTATGATTAAATATAAACTAAACTAATAAGCACGAATCAGCAATTAGCACACACGTACACAGATAAATACTTGAGACAATAAGAAGACCTGTCCTGATAGTTAAGTAGTTTGTCACTTGTTTTATTGCTAGTTTTATATGAAGTGTATAGTTCGATGCAACGCACCGAGATTAATCCTTTCTCGTTGGCTCTAATCTTATCGGCGAGTAAACCCTTAATGATTACTTATGACTATCCTATTTATCTTCCTTCCTACTTTTCTATAGACGATAGAATGCATAGGCGATATAATAAATAGGCGAGGAAGGGGCGTGGCGACCCAAGCAATGCTCAGCTAACACAGAGGTTATCAATGCACTAATAAAAGTCACCAAAGACATCAACATATAAACTTTAATTAATGGGAAAGCAATTTTAAGGGGAGTTGAAGTGCATGATTAAATCAATGACACAAGCCCATCAATCATGACCAATTAAAGTGTACTAATACAATAAAACAAAACTACTTAATGAATTGAATACATGCAGGACCTTCTTACAACACTTGTATCTTCGTTCAAGGTGTGTCTTGTGCTGCTACTTCGTCTGAATTCGGCTTAGGGTTTCTGTGGTCTTCGGTCTTCTAAAACTAGGCTCTCTCTAACCCCGAAATTCGTCTGACTTTGGGGTATTTATAGTTTCTGTCTGAGGGCTAGATGCGGCGCATAGGATAAGTAGATGCGGCGCATTGACTTAACTTCGCGTGGGGTCCAAGATTAATATATTCAGGAATATTCGTACACCGCCAGAAGATGCGGCGTAACTCCATTTTTGGATGCGGCGCATATCCTTGCTATCTTGGATCGTAGCTTGTGAAATCTTGATAGTGATGCGCCGTATAGAATAAGTAAGATGCGGCGTATCTGGAGCAGAATGATCTTGATCTTGTACATTTCAGTAGACTCTTAACTTCTTGCATGTTTTGCTCCATAATTAGTCCAAAATCGCCAAGTTTCACATAATACTTGTTTTTACCTGAGAATTACAAAAGTAAACATTAACGTATCAATTCTCACAGATAATATAATAAAACAAGTCAAATAAATAGGATAAATGATGGTAATAAAATGTACTTATTTGAGTTCATCATAACTAGAGAAACCGTCGAGAAAACAATAGTACTCGTTTCCCGCTAGTCTTTCGAGCATTTGGTCCATGAAGGGTAAAGGAAAGTGGTCTTTACGGGTGGCGTCATTTAACTTTCGGTAGTCAATGCATACACGCCATCCCGTCACCAATCGAGTAGGAATCAACTCGTTCTCATCATTTGTAACAACGGTAATGCCGCCTTTTTTAGGCACGTAATGAACGGGGCTCACCCAAGGACTATTCGAGATGGGGTAAATCAAGCCGGCATCAAGGAGTTTAAGAACTTCCTTTTTGATTACCTCATGAATTTTTGGATTAACCCTTCTTTGATGTTGAACCGCCGGTTTAAAGTCATCTTCCATTAAAATCTTGTGTGTACAAAATTCTGGGATAACACCCTTAACGTCGGAAAGTTTCCAAGCGATGGCTCGCTTGTGTGACTTAAAACGTTTATGAGAGCGGTTTTCTGCTCATCATTTAGATCTTTAGCAATAATGACGGGTAATTTATCGGTACCCTCCAAAAATGCATATTCAAGATGAGGCGGTAAGTCCTTAAGTTCGACTCCGGAGGATCATCAGAATTTTCAACAAATTTGATTTCCTCATTATGAAGTTCTTTCGGAGGGAGAGATGATGGATCATCATTAAGCAACTTCTCAATGAGAAGAATATCTCCCTCCGGATCAAATACACCATCATCATTTCCAGATGGAATTGAATCACAAGACAAACAAGCCTCAATCTCTTCCAAGATGAAGTCACCTCCCTCAAATGGAGTGAGAGAGGGGGAAGAGAGGGCAATGGTAGGATCAGATGAAGTGGGATTGCCACTTAGCACTTCTTGAAAGTATTCCTCGCATGTAGAATCAAGGATATCAATTTGGTTAATTGACTCGCTTTTATGTTCGAGAAGATCTTTTGAAGTGCTTTCAATATTGATGACCAATTTTTCATCTCCGACCCTAAGAGTCATTTCACCTTCGTAGACATCGATTAATGCACGAGCCGTTTTCAAGAATGGTCTTCCCAAGATAAGGGGGACACGGGGATCGGCATCAAAATCGACTACTACGAAGTCAGCAGGAAAATGGAACTTGCCAACCTTCACGAAGACATCTTCGGCAATACCTTTTGGAACAGTAACCGATCGGTTTGCAAGCTCGAGATTCATTTGTGTAGAAGTAAGCTCTGGAAGAGAAAGATTTTCCCAAACTGAAAGAGGCATTAGATTGATGCTTGCGCCGAGATCGGCCAAGGCTAAGCATTCATCTAGCTTTTGGAAATCACAAGGGATGAGAAATTTGTCGGGGTCTCCTAGTTTTCTGGTAACTTTTTAAGGATAACCGCCGAACAATTCTCATTCAATGGAGTCTTTGTTAATTCCAACAATTTTTCCTTATTGCTAAGGAGACTCTTGAATGTAAAGGCAAACTTTGGCATGTAGAGAAGAGCATCCGCAAAACTAATATCGAAGTGTAACTTTTGAAAGATTTCAAGAAACTTCATCATTTGACTATTAGTTTTGTCACGGAGCTTCTGATCATTAAGCCTTGACGGATATGGAATTGAAGGCTTAGAATTTGTCTTCGGAACATCGGGTTCCGGAATTGGAGATTGGACGACCGGAGGTTGGACGTGTGCGGTACTTTGTGGGCCTGTATTTTGCACTTTGTCCTTTGTCACCTCGGTCTCTCGATTCACTTCCCCCGATGGAGGGGCATAGGAGTCGAGGGTCCATCAATCGTCTTACCACTACGAGTGGTAATAGCTTTCAACTCACCATTCGGGTTTGGAATGGTGTTTCCCGGGAGACCTCCCGAAGTTGAAGCTTGATTCATTTGGTTCATGAGGCTAGCAAACATGTTCTCAATTTTATTTTGAGATTGTTCAATTTTATGATTTGTTGTTCTAAGTTCGTTTTTGAGCTCATGACCTTGTTTTGTTATTGAGGTTTGAAAATCATTTTTCAAAGAGGTGATTTGATTTTGCATTGACCTCATGTTGGTCTCATTTGACTTGATGTAATTAGCAAGTTCATTTGAGGGACCAACGGGGGCTTGGTAATTAGAAGCTTGAAAGCCTTGATTGAAATTACCCCCTTGAGTTGGGTATTGATTTACCGGGGCTTGAAATTGGTTTTGAACATCTTGCCCTCTCGGTTGGTTTTGGTTGAATCTATTTGGATTGTTGGGTTGAGAAAATCTGGGTGGTCCACTTTGATTGCTAGCACGATAGTTCGGGTCAACTTGAGGACGGTATTCGTTACCTCCTTGGTTATAAGCCCCGGCTACCGCATTAACTTCACATCGACTACCATTGGTGGCAGTACAATTGTAGTATGCATGAGGACCACCACAAGTGACACAAGTTTCTTCCACCGCTTTGACTTGAGTGGGTGAAGAACTTTGTGGGGAAGATTGTTTCTTTTGCATGGAAAGAACCAAAGCTTGAATAGCCTCCGTGAGCTTGTCAATCTTAGCATCGGTGCTAGAAGAACTCACGGGATATGAAGTAGAAGGTGAAGCATTCACTTGGGAAACAACTTGCTTGCTTCGTGAAGTGCGAACCTTAGACTTATTCTCAATGATGGCTAAAGTATCTTTAGTAGTCCGATACAACAGATTACCATCGGCGGCGGCATTTAGAGAGTCTTGATCGGAGTGGTTCAAACCATTATAGAAGGTATAGAGTTGATGTAACTCGGAGAAACCATGGTGAGGACATTTGCGAAGTAATTCTTTAAAATGATCCTACGCTTCACTAAAGGATTCATCAAATTTTTGAGTGAATTTGGTGATTTCATTTTTAAGGCTTGTGGTTTTAGACGGAGGAAAGAATTCATTCACAAATTTCGACACTAAATCTTTCCATGTTTCAATAGAACGAGGGGGTTGTTTTTCGAGCCAAATCCGGG
Organism: Artemisia tridentata subsp. tridentata; assembly: GCA_021014915.2. NCBI lineage: Eukaryota > Viridiplantae > Streptophyta > Magnoliopsida > Asterales > Asteraceae > Artemisia > Artemisia tridentata. The sequence goes on along the minus strand of CP139501.1, from coordinate 142,212,928 downwards.
CTGCCCCCTCGAGAGAAAAAGGAAAAAGAAGAAGTTTGATAGCTTCTTGAGGAACATTTCGGTATTTGATGGTAGAGGTGATCTTGTTAAACCATCGAATGTGGGAATGAGGATCGTCCCTCTCAAATCCGAAATATTGACTTGAAGTTACTAAGGATAGCAACCCGGTCTTAAGCTCAAAGCTATCGGCAACGATTGCCGGAACAACAATAGCATCTCCGTAACCCTCGGTGGGTGCTTGGAGAAGCTCCGACATGGTGATTTCAGCTGCCATTGTGACAATGGGAGGAACGGGAATAGCACGAATCTCGGGTTCGGCTATTGAGGCGGAATGCCTACGATTACGTCTCCGATTACGTCTTCTCGGGGTATGCACGAGTTCACGTAAAGGACTTGTCGACGGAGAAGAACGAATGCGCATGCACTAAAAATAATTCAATTAAAACAAGACCGAAGCAAAACACAAGTGAACTTAAACCAATAATCAACAAGCGTACGGTAGCTCTTCAAAAGATAAACGCACAAAGGAGCGGTAGAGAAGAATGGATCTCTATTCGAGGCGAAGTTCGTTGGATCGCCTCTCCTTATACCCCTCTTATAGTTTATTTATCAATCAAAGGTGAGCCGATATTCGCAAGTGATACAAAGGCAAGTTTTAATCTTTTGTTTGGGAACTTAATATGATAATACTCCAAGTTGAGGAATATTATATTGAGATTGCTTTTATCTTTTTATTTTAACACAATAAAACGACGAATGTTTTTTTTTTTTTTTTGTATTTTTGTTTTTATATGATAATATATATATAAAAGAAAAAGAAAAATATTTTTGTATTTTATGGGGTTTATGGAAAATGGGAACTTCACAAGGAAGGATCTCAAGTCACTAATCGTTAAAACCTTTAACAATATTGTCGCAACACAACCTCCCCGGCAGCGGCGCCAAAATTTGATCCGTGCTAAAGTATATATATAATATCAAACGGATATACGTGATACGCGGGAAATGACAAATCAACCCTTTAGGAAAAAGGTTAACTTACAAAACCCGTGAATACGATATGTGTGATACCGGGCAAGTGATTACCCGGGTCGTGTCCCAGCGAGGTGTGAATCGAGGATTTTGTGAAAGGCTAGGAATTAAAGTGCTTGAAGAGTGGATTTTGGATTTTTGTGTTTTCTACTTCTAATAAAGATATGGAAAGTGAATTTACAAAGAGAATAAAGCAAACATCACAATTGCACTAAAAACGCAAATCGGGAATTCCAAAAACGAGCTTAAAAAGTAAAATCTTTGAAAATTAACCCTACAAGTTCAAATTTATTTTTCCTAAGTCCTAAATGATAAAAGAAAATTTTAGAAAAAAGAATTATATTTTTTTGACTTTTATATTTTTTATTATGAATTAAAAACGGTTTTAATCTAATTAAATTTTAAAAAGTACTAAAACTATTTGGAAAAATATGAAACTTTTTGTAAAAATACTAGATAATAACAGGAAGCTAAGAAAAATAGGAGGGGGGCTGTAGCTTATGGGAATAAGCTGCAATAAGCTAAAACAAGCGTATGAGTTAAATGGGCTAAAGAGGGTTAAATAAATAAAAGAAGGAGAGGATAACGCAAAAGTCCCAAGGGCACGTTTGGTTATCTGAGTGAGGTGTTGTGTATCTGTACGGGAGGTCAGGGGTTCGAACCCCTTTTTGCCACTTTTTGGAAAACTATTTTTTTTTCTTTTAGAAAAAGTATACAACAACTAATATTAACTAACTTTTGTGAAAAATTATTTATTGAAAAGCTGTAATAAGCTCAGGAGGAGCTTATGATCCTAACAGATAACACTAAATAGCTTTTAAGAGGATTTTTAGGCAACCAAAAGCTAATCTAAAGAGGCATAAGCTAATCCTAGGGTGCAAACAAGCTACAAGCTATCTGATTCAATACTAAATAAGCTAAAACTAACAATTAAATAAGCTAACAACAAATTAGAAGCTTAAAATTTAAATAAGCTAATCCTAACTAAACTGATGCCAATGTTTCAAGCAGTCCAAAACAAGTACCTCAAAAGCTACTTGGAAAAATTATAAGATTTGAGAAAAATAAGATTTAACAAGCTTATCAACCAACTATCAATTCCCCAAAAGCTCAGATCATTTGATTCAATATTGAGTAAATTAAAGTTCAAAAACACAACCTCATTTGAAAATATTTGGAACTTTTGACTTTTTTCAATTTTTGCAAACTTTGACTTAAATTAGTTTTAATCCACTTTAATGAACTGAATATGATGAATTAAGCTAAGATGAGATTAGATTAAGCTAAATGATCTACTTATGCAACTGTTTGATGATTATGCAAATCTAAAAACTTAACTGTTATGCAATAAGGAAAATTAAAAGTGATTTTGACTTTAGACTAAATGACCTACTAATTGTATGCTAGAAATGACTCAAATACACCTAATGTAAGCTACTTATGCTGAACAATTACTGATCAAACCCTTTTAACTCAGAGAACAAGCATGATCCAAACATCCCTTAGCAGACTGATTTGAACTTTAAAGAAGCAATTGGGTGACTTGAGCCACTAAGCCTCAAAACAAACTTATAATATGATGAAATAAGCTGATTCAAGCACATAAACACAGATCAGAGCAACAATTCACCAAAGGATCACAAATATGCAATTATGACACATGTTGAGACAGTATGATCAAATATTATGCAATAAGCTATGAATTGATGAGGTCTACTGATATAAGCTATGAAATGACTAAATTAAGGTAAATCAAACAGCAAACAATCAATTAACTCAGTTCTACACTAGTATGCAATTTAAATGTAATATAAGGCTAAAATTTAAATTGAGATCTCACTTGCACAACCCTAGCTGAACAAGGGTTTCATTTCACAAAGCTGAGCTTAGATTAAGCTCAGACAACTCTTAGGAATCTTTACTTCAAAGGTTAAACACCATTTCTTCATAAGCTTGATCAGGTTGACTTTTGTTGACCAAACTTGAATTTTTGAGATTAACTTGAGTTGAACTAACATAAGCTTACAAAAACCTATGACAAGCTTATATAAGCTTGTAGTAAGGGTACTGAGGTTTATGAGTGATTCTTAACAAGGCTTGAGCTTAATTCGAATTATAAGAGAATTCAAAATTTTCATTAACTTGAAATTTCATACAATGCTGATTTAATAGAAAACAAATAAGCTTAATAAGACTTGAATTGATACTTAAAACTTAAATAACTACTGATTCAACTTTAAAACTAAAAAATACGATTTTAACTAAAAACTACATGCCTTTTGAGGCTACAAAAGGACCCTATTTATACTAATTCTTGGTGGGATCTTCTTCTTATGCCTCTCTGATCACTTTGGACCCTTGGATTGGCTTGAAATGATCTCAGCCTTTCATTCATGATTTTGGCGCCAAAACTGAGATAGTGGATTACCCACTTGGTACTGGTAACTTGAGTTGGGGGGGGGGGGGGGAAGAAGCATTAAATGCTTTTTGGACTGGGTAGGTGGAGTTTAGTAGGAGGGTGAGGGGGAGGGTTGGTTTTATCAGGAATGAGCATGGTGGGTGATGGTGGTTTCTGGTTTTGGTATTTGGCGGCAAGGATGGTTTTGACCGAAGTCAAACCTGGGTTTAGCTAAAATAAAAAGGGACGGGGTTGGGTTATTAGAATATGGGTTGGGATATTTGTTGGGCTTGGGTTTAGTTAAATGGCTGGGTTTTATTTTTGTTTGTTTTGGATTTAAGGGATAGCTAAGGATAGGATTTAGCATTAGGTTAAAGTTTAGGGACCAATTTTGACAAGTTCTGAAAATCCAAGTACCAAACTTGTCATTTGTGCAAAAAAAATTCCAAGGGCCAATCTTGACAACTTGAACATAAATGTGGTCCAAACTCGTAAATTCCTTTCCCGGCTTCGGCTTTTCACGACTTTCCAATCTTGTGCTCGGTTTTTGCCTGTTTTGCCTCGTTTTCAATCCTTTTGTACCTGAAACACATAAAAACACAAACCAAGGATATCTGCAGTATAATTTGGTATATTTGGTTATTTTCAGTATTTTTATCGTCTAAAATGGGCATAAAATGATGAGTATTTACACACACATCAAGCATTTTTAGAACACATGAAACCAAATCCCAACACCAAAACACTTGATTTTGATGCCAAGATCATTAAGCAAAATACGAGAATTAAGAGATTTTTGAAACAAAACAGCAAGTGCAAGCAATTAAGCAATCAAACAATAGCAAAGAAACAAGTATTCAAACGCAAACATCACGAACAACCATAACAAGCATGTAAACAAACATTTCAAGAAAATCCTTCAACAAACAAACAAGCAAGAAAGTACAAACGCAAGTCCCCGGCAGCGGCGCCAAAAACTTGATGCGTTCGCACGAGGTTTTAAATTTATAAACAAGAATTACGAATTAACTAGGAACACATTCGGGCAAGTATACCCTAGTCATATGTAGTATAGGGGTTGGTAAGTCAAGGTCGCCCCAAGAGACTTGGTTGCACTCAAGTGTCATTTGATTGTTTAAGCAAGTAACAAGTTGATGGTTATGATTGTCACGGATCAAACCAACAAGAAAAGCAGTATAAGAACAAGCACACAAAGAACATACATGTTTGGCAATGATAATAAGTTAGTAAGAACTTGGTGTAAGCCTTATAATAAATTAGTAAGAACTTGGTGTAAGCCTTTACTAGTTTTAGGATGGTTAGTTTGGAAAACATATTATCAAAGGTAATCCTTACGACCTCTTAGAACCAATAATAATTTAGTGTTTTATAAATCAAATGTGTATAAGCCTCAATCAAATGGTCATGTCATGAGTCTTATGCCTATAACAAGAAAGAATCCTTTCGAACCGTAGACTTTAATGTTATTAATTCTTGAAGTTCCATTTATTGAGAATCCTTGGTGTGGACCCAACAATGATTAATCAAAACAATAAACAATAACAAGATTCAATTTAACCAAATATGATGTTATCAAACAAACACTAATTATTCCCAAACATCCTTTTATCACAAGTTATCATATGAACCAAACAAGTATTAAGACATCATTCACAAGACAAATAAGAATAATCACATCATCAACACAATTAAAGAAACAAACATGCTTAATATTAAAAGAGAATATACCAAAATTCATAAGATGAAATACAAAATCCTAGCCTTGCCTTCTAGAAATGACGCCCAAGCTAAACCCCAACACCTTTGGAAAAGGTGAGGGGCGGTTAAGAGAAATACCATTAGAGTTTACATGAGTTGTGAGATTATTGGGATAAAATTGGATGATAAGGGTGTGTAAAACACTTACAAATGATTTCTATTTCCTGTACTTGGCTACAAATGAACCAGCATACACACTTTTATACGATTAAGTAAAAAAAGCATAAGATTTTAGCCAAATAACATGCACAAAAGCCATGATAACGCTTCTGAAAACATGCACAATTTGAGCGTTATCAAATGGCTGAATTACTTAATGAAAATGAGACTTTGAAATTTCATTGCAAAGAACTGTGTGATTCAATCAAAGAAACGAAAACTAAGACTATAGTTCAGACAAACTCTTTGATTGCCAAAAATGATGAATTCAAAGCTCAAATGCAGGAAAAGGGATTTACAATTGCAGCTTTAAAAAACGAGTTAAGAAAATTAACAGGAAATAGTGTGAACACTAAGTTTGCAAAACCATCAATCTTGGGGAAACCAGTTTTACAACCACTTAGAAACCAATCAGTTGTTAGACAACCGACTGCGTTTAGATCTGAACGAACAAAATTTTCAAAACCACGGTTTGCCTCCCAAGTTTATTCGAAACAAGTTTTGTCAAAACCAGTCAATTCACAGTTTAGACCTAATGAAAAAGAATATGCTTTTGCAAAACCTCATCATATGAGTGCCTCTAGTTCATCTAGGATTAGTTCAAAGCGTGTGTCATTTGTGACACCAAAGGAACATGTTAGACATAACAACAGTGTTCAGAATCACAACCTAGAGGATGCTAAGAAAAACACACATGAAAAGTCTAGGAATTTGCCTGTTTCTAAGAGTAGTTGCGTATCGATTAAAGCGATTCCCGTAGCAGATCACCCTAAGAATTCTAGATCTTTTTCTGAATCCAAACACTTTGTTTGCTTAACTTGTCAGAAATGTGTTTTTAATGCAAATCATGATGATTGTATAACAAAATTCCTGAAAGAAGTGAATGCTCGTGCTGAGGTTCAATCCCCTAAGACTAGAAACAACAACAAGCCCGTAGAACCTAAGAGTTATGCTCAGAAACCTGGTAGGCAGATTGCTATAGGACAAAGGTTTTCTCTCAAAAAGTCTTCCACTGTGCAAGAGAAACCAAACACTCCTAGATCTTGTCTTAGGTAGATACCGATGGGTAGAGTTTTTAAGATTGCTGGTCTTAGATGGATACCTACTGGAAAGATGTTCACTGATCGCAAAACCAAGGTTGACAATGAAACCCCAAATGGTTTAGATGCTGATATCACTAACCCATATAAATGCGAACAAACTCTTAATGTTGGTACACGTAGTCTTTACTTAAGTGCAGGTACATCATTCACTCATATTAAGGAAAGACTCAGAGTTTGGTTGCCGAAAAGACTGATATCTCATAAATTAGGGGTTCAAGAAACTCAAACTTGATGATCAACAAATATGACGTTTGAACACATCAGTTCAAGCCTCGTTCTTCAACGACAAATGACATTTGAACACTGCAGTTCAAGCCTTGGGCCTCAATGTCAACATAATGGCGTCTGCTGAAAACACTTCAGGCCCCGTTCCTCAAAGAAAAGAAAGGTGTACGCTTAAGTGCGCTTTATCTTCGGAAGAAGAGAAATCTTCTTGTTTATGTCCATTCTCATCAACAAGCTTCATGCTCTTTCGATGCTCATTCAGTCATCAAGTGGATCAACGTACATTGGAGTATATTCTTATTCACTTGTTCTATCAAAAATGGCAACCTCATATGCAATTTTTGAGGGGGAGAAGTGTGAATAAACTAAAATTCAGTCACCAAGTGGATCAACGTACATTGGAGTATATTCTTATTCACTTGTTCTATCAAAAATGACAACCTCATATGCAATTTTTGAGGGGGAGATGTGTGAATAAACTAAATATCAGTCATCAAGTGGATCTACTTACCGTTGATTGTATTCTTATTCACTCATTCAATCAAAAATGGCAGTTGGCAGTCATATGAAATTTTTGAGGGGGGGAAGTGTGAATAAACTACATGTTGATTGATGTTTGAGAAATGGTCATACGGCTCCTGGACACACAAGTTCTGGACCCGCACCTAATGTTTTGTCTCCTGGACCAATTAGTTCAGGTCTTGTACAACATCCCACTCCTGCAGTTCCTTATGTTCCCCCTACCAGTGAAGAGTTGAAGAACTTGTTTGATCCGTTGTTTGATGAATACTTTGAGCCACCAACTTTTGATACTACAACTGATGATCCACCTTTACCTCTAGTTGTTGATGCTCCAATACCACACAACTCAGATGGTCCATCGGTATCTGTCTCAAATAGTCAAGATGCACCATCTGCCAGTCACTCATCATCATCATCAATTATTCAATTTCCTTTGGTACAGCAAGGCTCTGCAGTTGACAATTCTTTTGAAGTGAATCCATTTGATCCTGCTGATGATGCTCCATTCGAGAATATATTTGCTCCTGAATCTTCTACTGAGACATCTTCTTCAGGGGATCCTAACACGGCTACATCAGTTCCCTGTCCTCAACCACATGAACATCTCAGAAAATGGACAAATGACCATCCGATTGACAACATTATTAGGAATCCTTCTCGTCCGGTATCCACACGAAAGCAACTTGCCACTGATGCCTTGTGGTGCTTTTATAATTCGGTACTATCAAAAGTCAAACCTAAAGACTTCAAGACTGCAATCTCGAAAGATTGTTGGTTCAACGCTATGCAAGGAGAAATTCACGAGTTCGATCGATTGGAAGTATGGGAATTAGTACCACCTCCAGACTGTGCTATGATTATAGCTCTCAAGTGGATCTTCAAAGTGAAACTTGATGAGCATGGTGACGTTCTGAAAAACAAGGCACGGCTAATTGCAAAGGGATATTGTCAAGAAGAGGGCATAGACTTTGAGGAATCATTCAAAAGCCTTCAGGAAGAGACTGAGGAGTAATGGATTTGCCTCGTGTATCCTTTGTATATATTTTATACCAAAAACAAAATACAAAAATATAAAATCAAGAAAAACCATAAAAATCAGAAAAATAGAAAATTCCAAAAAATAGTTTTTCAAGGCATGTCTTCTGGTATCGATAACATTTACGTGCCTAGAAATGTCATTCAATAATGACACGGGTCTTTAAATGAAGTTCGAGCAGAAGTTCAAAAAGTTTTCAAAACATGCCTAAATGGCTTGCTATTACTTCAGATATGCAACCCGGTTTGTTAAAATGAGGAAAGCACGTCGCCAAAAAGACGGTTGTTCCTGTCAACGGGTGATTAATTTCTCCAGGGCGTGGATTACTTTACATCCATGCACCCTCGACTTGATGTACGTTTTAGTGTATCATTTCTCGTATAAGAAGATAAGTCTTCTTTACATCGCAAATACTTTTCCATCTATGATTCTTCAGGAAAGTATTTGTGCTAAACTTGGTGGTACCATGAATTTTTTTTTGGAAATCAATCAGACTTGAAGTTTTTCATAAAATTTGTCACTCAATCAATGACTACAGCTCTTTAAATAGAAAATGGATCATCGATTAAGGGGGAGAGTGATTTCAAAATTTTTTATCATCAATACACGCCACTTTGTACATAATAAGCAAGTGAATAAATTTTTTTGTTATGTTTCAGTGTATGAGTTTCATTCAAATATCTTTCAAACTTATCATACCTGACACTAACATTCTCCCTCATTGATTGAGGGGGAGCATAATAATGTTCCATTATCAGAATACATTGAATCAGACCACATTGTCTCCCAAATTTTCTAACTTATTTAAATCAATTGAGATCCCAAATCTCAAAAGGTTTGAAATTTTTGATCGGGGGAGAGAATGTGATTTGAATATGAAAATCTGATAAAAATGTGATCATTTGGACTCAATTGTAGGCTCTCTCATATGTGCTAAACTCTTTCGTATATCGATGCACATACTGAGGGGGAGCGAATGATTTATGATAGCAATTGTGGAAGAATACCAAAGACCGACCATTTTATTTAATGTACTGGAGTTATAAGGATGGTAAGGTTAGGTATCAGTTCCCATGATCCAGCCAGAACCGGAGGGATCTTCCCAGGGACAATCCTCTAGTTAGAATAGAAGTCCTTAGGAATGATGAAAAAAGGAGAGAAGTGAGAATAAGGGAAGAGTGCCGACTGAGATGGAACTGTTATTGGAACAAACCCAACAAGGTACTAGTGATGAAGTCTCGATAAGTGCTGAAGGGGTTGAAGAATGAAAAAGAAATGTAAAGATAAAGGGTGAAAAGAAAGAAACCCTCCTTACACTTTAGGCAGAAACCGGGTCAGTACATATGCTGTCAGAATCACTTAATTGATTGCTGACATTGAAGACAAGTATCATGGATCCAGTGATACGCTGCACAACCCTCCCTAGCCACTCAAGGTCCCTCAAAGGACGCTTGTTTCATTTGTCACGGAGATCAATACATTTCCATCGTCCTTCTCACTCCAAGTTAGACGATATTGAAAAGGTGGCAGTCCTCTCCAGCCTCCGATCACTAAATCAAAACGCACTATTGAGTCTAGAGCCAAGAGATCATCCATAAATCTCATTAGGACACATTTCCAATATGCTTGCTGTTTCATATACCGTGAAAAGTAAGAAAACATATATTAAGAGTCCTACGCATTATCCTTGTGGTATAGCCAGAACATCCGAGTGATACGTAAAGTATTCACAATAAAGATGGAAATCCTTCTAGAGCCAACATCAAACAAGCTCTTGGTGGGTGACATGTGAGATCCTTCATGGATCAAACTTGTGACAACTGGAAAGAAACGATGGGGCGATTCGCATTTGAATCAAACTTGTTCCAGGAAATGAATTGACGGATACTTTTGGAAAACCTTTCGATGTGCTCAACAATTGTTTTTCGAGCATATTGACTGTGCATAAATTTTCAAACAAAAGTATTAGTGATTGAAACTTGATGTTGTTTATAAAACTTTCGTCGTATTCTGATGAACTCAAATAAGTACATTTTATTACCATCATTTATCCTATTAATTTGACTTGTTTTACTATATTATGTATGAGGATTGATACTTAATCGTTTACTTTTGTAATTCTCAGTTGAAAACAAGCATTTGGTGAAACTTGGCGATTTTGGACTAATTATGGAGCAAAACATGCATAAAGTGAAGAGTCTACTGAAATGGACAAGATCAAGTCAAATCTGCTCCAAATGCGCCGCATCTCACTCATTACATGCACCGCATCACTATCAATATTTCACCAGATACGATCCAAGATACAAGTGGACATGCGCCGCATCCAAAGATGAAGATACGCCGCATCTTCTGGCAGTGTACGAATATTCCTGAATATTATAATCTTGGACCCCACCCGAAGTTAAGTACATGCGCCGCATCTACTTACAAGATGCGCCGCATCTCACCCTCAGACAGAATCTATTATTTTAATTAAAAACAGTTTGCGAATTATTAAACAGATACGGCGTATCGATTTTTATCGATACGGCGCATCTTCTGAATCAAAAATCTTATATTTTGAAACGTAACGAAAATACGGCGCATTAACTTTTGTTAATACGACGCATTTAATTTTTATAAGTATATCGATTTTTGATTATTAAAACAGATACGGCGCATTCAAATTTCTAAGCGGCGTATCTATTGTCTGAATAAAGTCTGATTTAATTTTAACGATTATAAGATACGGCGTATCCAACTTTTTGGATACGGCGCATCGTCTGCAGATATCAGTAACTTTAAATTTTCGTATTCCGTTTTCGTTGTTAATTTTCTGCTATATTACTTTCTCGAGCATACCCTACTGATAGTTTTGTGTTGATTTCAGGAAGTGCATGACCAGGAGTTCCACGAAGAACTTGATTCAACCTTTCGAAGATCCTGAACGAGCCCTACATTCGCTTAAAAGGATTTTCAACACAAGAAGCTTTGATCTTTCAAGTTCACTCGAGCTTGATTACTTTTCTGAAGAAAAAGAGGAAGTTGAAACAGAAACAATGGGCGAAAACACTACTATGGAGGAATACATGAACAGTACCCGTGCTGATTACACTTCAGGAGTTGCTAGACCAAAGTTTGATGATAAGTCAAAATTTGAGTTGAAGGGTCAGTTTCTCAAAGAGCTCAGAGAGAATGCTTTCAGTGGGACGGAACATGAGGATGCTAATGAGCATGTTGAAAAGGTCCTGGAGATTGCAGATTTGTTTACTTCAGAAGGAGTCACTGACGATCAACTCATGCTTAGAATCTTTCCAATCTCACTAAAAGGAGCTGCTAACAAGTGGCTAAGGAATGAACCTGCTAGTTCAATCACTACATGGGAAGGTTTAAAGAGCAAATTCCTGAAGAGATATTGTCCACCTGCTAAGACTGCTAAAAAAATGGAGGCTATCAACAGTTTCAAGCAAGAGCCTGATGAAACTCTTTATCAAGCTTGGGAACGATTTAAAGATTTATTATTAAAATGTCCTCAACACTATCTAACCCCTATGCAGGAGATAATATTGTTTTATCAAGGATTGGACGTGCCTACTAGACAGATTTTGGATGCTAAGGTAGCTGTACCTCAAATGAGTGCAACTAATGCTAGGAAAGCGATCCAAGAAGCTGCTGATCATTCTCAGAAGTGGCACGATGGGACCTCTACTAGATCTAAGAGCAGCACTAATTTTGACGGGATTGCTGCTATTCAAGCTCAATTGGATAAAATTAGTAGAGAGATGAAGAAGAGAGATGAAAGAGTGTATGCTGCCCAAGTTGGATGTGAAAAGTGCGAAGGACCTCACTACACTAAAGACTGCCCGAACAAGAATGAAAGTGAGACATTTGAAGAAGCATATTACACCCAATTTGGACAACCATTCCGACCTTCAGGAAGATTTAGGGAAGCTACACCGGGATTCTATCAAAAGAATAACTTCAATCCCGCTTATCAAGAAAGGAGGCAGACTTTAGATGACACTCTAAAGCAAATTATGGCCGATGCTGCTAAAAGACATGAAGAGAATACTGCTATGATCAAAGAAATCCGAGCTTCAACGGACACTACTACAAGAAATCAAGGAGCTTCGATCAAAGCACTGGAACAACAAATTGGTCAAATGAGCAAAGTTCTTCAAGAAAGGGGATATGGAAGTTTACCTAGCTCAACCGAAACCAACACAAGAGATCATGTCAAGGCCATAAGCACCACTGAAGAAGTCACTCCTAACTTACCTAGACGGTCGATGAATGGTGATGATGGTGCAAGACCCGAATTTTTCTTTAATTCTTCAATCAGTTTAAGGAGACTACTCAAAGAAAAGACAAAGATTGAAGAAAAGATCAAGGCAACAATGAAAGAAGAGAGCTCTGCAACCGACTTAAATGCCTTGCCTCATAAAGAAAAAGACCCAGGAAGTTTTACTCTACCTTGTTCTATTAATGATATATCTTTCAATAATGTGTTAGCTGACTTAGGAGCTAGCGTTAGTGTTATGCCTCTTAAGACATTCACTACCCTAGGACTAGGAAAATTAGCACCAACTAAGTTACTTATTGAATTGGCTGATAAAACGGTAAAACGACCTGAAGGGATTGCTAATAATGTGCTAGTTAAGATTGAGAAGTTTATTTTCCCTGTAGACTTTGTTATATTAGATATGCCCGAGGATGTTAAGGTTCCTTTAATCCTTGGTCGACCTTTCTTGTCTACTGCCCGTGCTAAGATTGATGTGTTTAAAAGAAAAATCTCATTAAGGGTAGGGAATAATAAACTAGTCTATAAGTGTCAAGATCCTGTTAAGAGCATAATTAGAGGAGTCTATGTGCTAGGATTAAGAGAGCGTATGGACCTCGATCTTGAAGCTAGGCTTATGGGGGAAACATTGATTCAAAACAACTCAACTAATCCTAATCATGAGAACTTTGAGGAATTTATTGACCTAAATGTACCTACCGAACTTAGACGCGATATTGTCAATGATTCTGATGATGAGTGGTATGATTGCGTAGTAATTAACAAACGTAGGAGAATAGTTGAGAAAACGTATTTGAATAATGATATGTTTATTGAACTACCACCCCACCTTGCTTATTTATGCCTATATGATAATAAGAATTTCCCGTCTATCATTTTGTCATCTCTGCCCGAATGGGACAGAACTTTGTTTATACAGATACTGAAGAAGAACGGCGTGGAAATCAAGGACGAGCAAGGAGTGTTCAATATTACTGAATTGGCAATGAGGGAGCGCGATGTTTCCGACTCCTTCAATGATCGATACTAAAGAGCTGAACGTGAGTCTAACTTGAAGACTCTGGAATAAAGACAAGTGCTTACCGGGAGACAACTCGGATCTATATTTTAATTTTCTGTTTGTGTCGAGTCAGTCAGGCCACAGAGGATACGGCGCATCTCCATCATGAGATGCGACGCATCTCCTGCAGATGGTCATATCTTATTTTATTTTTCTGCATTTTTTATTTTCGAATTTAAAACTTTTTATCAGTTTATTTTAAATGCGGCGCATCCCTGGTTAAGGATGCGGCGCATCTTTTATTCTGATCCGTATTTATTCCAGGCTCGATACGGCGTATCTTCTTCCATAAGATACGGCGCATCGACTGACCTGATGATTTTCATTTTAATTTTTTATGTTTTATTTTTTACCTAACTACTAATGTATTATGCAAGTTTGAACCTTTCTTATCTTAGGTGTGCTTTGAAGCCTTGGTGGTATTATAGATTCCTGCATTTCCTGTGGATACATCTTATATGAAGCTTAAACGTTCTAATCCACAAGAAAGATGATTTTTGCTCTACTACTAATGGAGGATCATACCGAGCAAATCTCAGGGGAGTTTTTCTGTTCTAATTCTTTTATTTTCCAGTTTTTAACCTTTTATACAAACAACGAGGACGTTGTTTAACTTAAGTGGGGGGATTGGAGAATTAGAACACTTAACATTTACTTGTCCTAAACTTTTCAAAATATGCTTAAAATGTGCTTAATATATCAAAATTTAAAATTTTTAGCATGTTTTTGTTTAAAGTCTAAGTTGCATAGCTGCACACATGACGTTATTTTCAAAAATTGTGATTTTTCAAAACTCACAAATCTATGAGTGTGCCGGTGACTTGTAAACTTTAGAACTTGGCTTGTATACTATTCGAGACCACCATAATAAGTATTATTTTATATAATTGGAATGACTTGTCTAAATTGGTAAATTTCTAGGATTACACCCAAATAGCCTTATATGTTATGTGTTATTAGCTAACTACACTGGTTAGTTAACCCCCGTATAAACCCTTTTGTTACTCTCATTTTTAGAGTAAGATACCCCTAGAAAAACACTCAGAGCCATTCCTTTCGTTTCTTACACCTATGTTTAAAATGTTTCGTTACACCCTTACACCTTAGCCTACCCTGTAGATTAAAATCCGTGGTTGGTTAATTGCTATAGGCAAAGTGTGTTTCCTTACATTACCTGTGTTCGCGTGCGTAATTCATTATCTATGGTTAGGTCGGGAAATTGCACAATGCAATTGGAGTGAAAGTAAATATTGTATATCTTTGAGTTTATTTTTCGTGTGTTTACTACTTTCACTATTACCGTTATTTCTGAAGTCATGAAAAGTATGAAAAAATTATCCAGGATTATTGTTTTGGTGATGTGGTGAAATTTTATACATCTATGTTTATGCTTAGTAAAAAGAAAAAAAAAATCGAAAAAATGAGAAAAGAAAAAGAAAAAGAAGAAAGTTGGATGTTTGATTAAACCAACGATGTAAAGTTATGCAAGTGGTCGATATCACCACTATTTGTTGTATATTATATCTATGGATTGAATGGGAGTTGGCAGTTATGGGAACGTCAACTAAGGTTTATTCTTTGATTAAGATCTTGTTGAGTATAATTCGTGTCTACCTAAAGCGTGTGTTTCAAGTGTTAAAGCGTGAGTTATTCAATGATATGAGTCTTATTCATGGGATGGTTGGGATAGTGATTAACCACACTTAGGATTTTAATTTATTTGTTTTGTTTATTTTTTATTTTACACCAATTTATATCCCAAAAATTATCCATACCCTTTACTATTCTTTATCCAACCAAACCTTTGATTTATTGAGATTAGGGATTTGAGCAATCTTAAGTATCGTAGTCGTGGATTCGGCTATGTATTTATGATTTTGTCGCCCTTTTTGATATATTATTATTGGTGAAGTTTGGACCCATCTTTAGCCTATTCGAGTCAAGGATTTGAGCAATTGCAAGTATCGTGTTCATGGATTCGATCATGTATTTGTGATTTTGTCGCCTTTTCTGGAATTTGAGATCGATGGAGATTAAGAATAATTAACCCTTAAGCCTAAAAACCCTTTTTACCGCTTTAGACTTGTTATTCCTTAGCTTTAGTGGTGGAGATGTGTAAACTTGCCAAGCTTATGATAGAATATTCGTCGCGACTGGACAGTTAAACGATTAGATTTGCTTTTATCAGATTATTTTATTTTACTTCTAATTCGTTAAGTGTTTAGTTGTGTGATTATGATAAAACGAATACATGCTTAAATATAAAAATACATCCTAATGTCTTTTAGGATACATTTTCATAAGTTTTAATCTAAGGTTTACTTGGGGACAAGTAAAGTTCAAGTGGGGGGATATTTGATGAACTCAAATAAGTACATTTTATTACCATCATTTATCCTATTAATTTGACTTGTTTTACTATACTATATATGAGGATTGATACTTAATCGTTTACTTTTGTAATTCTCAATTGAAAACAAGCATTTGGTGAAACTTGGCGATTTTGGACTAATTATGGAGCAAAACATGCATAAAGTGAAGAGTCTACTGAAATGGACAAGATCAAGTCAAATCTGCTCCAGATGCGCCGCATCTCACTCATTACATGCGCCGCATCACTATCAATATTTCACCAGATACGATCCAAGATACAAGTGGACATGCGCCGCATCCAAAGATGAAGATACGCCCCATCTTTTGGCGGTGTACAAATATTCCTGAATATTATAATCTTGGACCCCACGCGAAGTTAAGTACATGCGCCGCATCTACTTACAAGATGCGCCGCATCTCACCCTCAGACAGAAACTATAAATACCCCAAGACCAGACGAATTTCGTAAGACATATATTATATACGAGACCGAAGACCCTAAACCAAGGACGAATTCAGTCAAGGTAGCAGCACAAGACACACCCAAATCAAAGATACAAGAGTTGTAAGAAGGTGCTGCATATGTTTAATTCATTAAGTAGTTTTGTTTTATTGTGTTAGTAAACTTTAATTCATCAAGATTGGTGGCTTGTGTAACGTGACAACGGAAAGGTTGCACTCCCTTAAAACTACTTTCTCATTATTTAAAGTTTATATGTTAGTGTCTTTGGTGATTTTTATTAGTGCATTGATAACCTCTGTGGCTAGTTGAGCGTTGATCGGGTCGCCATGCCTCTGCCCTCGCCTGTTTATTAGATGCCTATGTATTCTATGGTCTGTAGAAAAGTAGGAGAAAGATAAACGGGATAGTCATAAGTATTCATTAAGGGTTTACTCGCCGATAAGATTAGAACCAACGAGAAAGGACTTAATCTCGGTGCGTTGCATCGAACTATACACTTCATATAACACTAGCAATAAAACAAGTGACAAACTACTTATCATAAGGACAGCCCTCTTATTGTCTCGAGTATTTATCTGTGTACGTGTGTGCTACTTGCTGATTCGTGCCTATTGGTTTAGTTTATTATTTAATTGCAACAAAATCGTGCCAGTCTCTCAGGCTGAACCCCCTTGCGTTAGATTAGATTGTATAGCTAACTTAATATATTAAAATACTGATTAGAATAACTAGATAATACATTCCACTCTTAGTGATCGACACTCTACTTACCATTATATTCATACTGACCGGGTACACTGCTCGTTAAGTGTGTGTGTTATTGATAAGTCGGCTAAATATAAATTTAAAACTTGATTAGGCATTAAAACTGCTAAACCGCAACGACACGCAGCACGCATCATATTCCAAAAACAATTTATTCAGTAATACGCGGATGTTATTTTCAAATCAATTTCTCATTAATCAGTGAATCATAATTCACTGGTTCACTCACTCTGTGCTTTGTCTACTTTGAGACGCTCCGGTTTGAGAACGGCTAGTGCAGCTGTGAAACCCTGTCAAGGAGATTCTTCGGAATTCTACCTGATCACAGGCAGTATTGATACTGATTAACCGGGAACCGTGGTTCTTGCAACCCTATTCAACGAAATTGAACAAAGACACTTTCGTTTGTTTATTTCTAACTGTTGTTTGCAGGAACTCCCAACGGTTGCAGCTGATGGCCAATGAGATGTCAATTCATAACCTCATGCTCACTTCACACTCATGTTCAAAGAAATCATGATAGCAGAATGACCTACAACAATGCTTCCGCAACTCTGATGCTAAATATCATGATCCAGAAAAGTGTGAGCATGATGGTCCGATGGTCACTACATCACATGGAGGCAATATTACAAAGGATGATTTGGAGATTTACTGTGGCTGATGATCTCAAAGCAAGCTCAAAGATCACACAAGCCAAAGGAACATTAATCGCAAGATCATTGCTTGAAGTACAAAGATTAAAGACTTTGAAGAATCAAAGACTACGAGCTAAAGAATTAAAGTCATAAAATTAAATGCTAGAATTCAAAGTGTAATTTACGGGGTGACCTCCCTTAGGGGGAGATTGTTAGGAATATAAATATTCACATGAAAGACTCGGTCACCCTGAGTATGGATTAGCATTAAGTAGCTCGTAGGTTTAATCATATTAGTTTAGATATCGTTTCACCATGGAGTCGGGTCGGGTCTTTACCCATTGTCAGCCCGGTCCATAGCCTACTAGAGGTATTTTTATGTCTTGTATAAATAGCCCTTCCCACCCATGGGAAGGGTTGGAGCTTCTAATCATTCAACATAATTTTCCTTCACTTTCTCTCTCTACAAATTCGGCCTAATCACAAGTTTATGTGTGTGTTATGATTTGATATATCTTACACAACCAATCTCTCATCTTTGATTTGCCTTCCTCTTAAACCTAATCTCAAACACACACCAAAAAATTTTGACTAGTTTTTTTAATTTAATTTTAATTATATATTAAATAAAAGTATTTAAATTAAACATTTTTTTAATTTAATAAAAGTATTTAATTTTAAATTAAAGTATTTAATTTTAAATATAAAGTATTTAATTTTAATTATATATTAAATAAAAATATTTAAATTTAATATATTTTTTTAATTTTATAAAAATATTTAATTTTAAATTAAAGTATTTAATTTTAATTATATATTAAATAAAAGTATTTATAAGAAATAAATTTTTTAATTTATGTAATTCATACCGACGACGTGTCGTCGGTATTTATGTGTTAAAAAACACCCCAAAATTTTCATTTATCCCGCCAAATCACAAAACGACAAAGTTACTTTATTCGTCCCGACGACATGTCGTCGGGACAATTAAAACATAAACAAAAAGCAGATCTGGTCAACACTTAGACACATATATCGATCTATACTCAATTATTCTCTCGCGCCGGCGACACCACCACAGCAAACCACCACCACTAGCATCTCCACACCACCATTAGCATCTCCTCTTCCTTTTCCCCACTTCTTCTTCCCCACTTTTTCATCTTCCATACCACAGCAAATATCCACCACTAGCATCTCCTCTCCACACCACCACTACAGCAAACCAACACCACTAGCATCTCGTCTTCTTCTTCCCCACCGCGGTATTTTTAATTTTACTATATATTTTTTTTTTTTTTTTTTTTTTAATTTATGTAATTTAAGTATTAATTAATGTAGTAATTTAAGTGTTAATTTTTTTAACCTTTTGGTATCCCGACGACATGTCGCCGTCAATAGTTATAGCTCGTGTATTAAGCAACCGGTATAAATGTGCTCTCTTTTTATATAGCCCAAGCCTGAGACCGCAGCCCGAGACTGCAGCCCATGACTGCAGCCTGAGACAGTAGCCCAAGACCACAGCCTGAGAGCACAGCCCGAGACCGCAACCCGAGAGACCACAGCCGAGACAGTATGTTAATTACTTGTTTTAATACACGAGTATCGAAAATTCTGAATGTGTATGAGTTTGTTAAATGTTTATCGAACATGTGAAATAAGTTTATATTAGTATTTGCTATGTTTACTAGTCGTTGACGACTGTGTTACTTACTCTAGAAATGCAATTTGTCGTAAAATCACTTGTTTGTCATAAAAGCGGTTGTTAGGTATATATCGAGTATCCAATGTGGGTATAGCAGGTTAATTTGTTACTTAGTTTTACCACAAGTATACATTAAGTATCAAAAATTATGAACGTGTGAAGCTGATTAATTACAACGAGTCTATATCAAGTATCAAATATTCTGATTGTGTTATTATTTATGTATGTTAACTTGTGAAATTGATTGTGTTACATGTTATGTTCATTTAAAATTAGTATATTGTTCGGTTACTTGTCGTAAAAGTGATTGTTAAGTATATATCGAGCATCAAAAATCTGTACCTAACATGTGAAATTGACACTATTACATGTTGAGTTTGTGATTATATTCTATTAATTGTATATGTGATTGTTAGTCGATTTGTGAATGTGATTTTAGAATGTTAGTCAATTTGTGTATTATTGTTAGACTTTTGTGAATGTTTTAGGA
Organism: Artemisia tridentata subsp. tridentata; assembly: GCA_021014915.2. NCBI lineage: Eukaryota > Viridiplantae > Streptophyta > Magnoliopsida > Asterales > Asteraceae > Artemisia > Artemisia tridentata. The sequence continues at coordinate 142,192,898 of CP139501.1, read as the reverse complement.
TTTTAGTGATTAATTTCGGAAAGTCCCCGTCCGAAGCTAATCATCCTATAGAAAACCCGTCTGGAATTAATTTATTAGAAATTAATTTCGAAAAGTCCCGTGTTTGGGACTGCTTTTTGAATATTTTGTCTCATTTAGGATATGGATGCGTATATCTGATTTACTATTTGAGATGATTTCGACATTGTTTCTCCTTTACTCCTATGAATATGTCTTTAATGCACATATTTGGGGAGTTGAGGGGAAATGCTGCCGAAATTTTCTCAAATAGTAAATCAGTTATACGCATTCATATATGAGACGAATCATTCAAAGAGTGGGTTAGGATTTCCTTTCATAGTTGCACTAGGTGAACAAAAAACTTGTAATCATTAATTAAGTGCATATAATAACAGATTGCATCATAAAATGCAGTTATGATAATTGATAAGAGTTGGACCCGTTTAGAGAGTCGTTGTTCAAAACAATTTCTTGATGTTCTTGCTGCATTCCTCGATCATTGCAAGCCGTTATTGAATAGTTACGGAAACATAAAATGTCCATGTCGTCTTTGTCGTAATGTTGGATGGGTATCTCTAGAAGGTCTTAAAAACCACATAGGCCAAAATGGGTGGGACCCAACTTATACACAATGGTGCGATCACGGTGAACCGGATCCTCCGCCATTAGTACATAACACAACACAACGTGAGATGAGTGACATGGGTGCGTGCCTTAATGATATTCTTGATATTCCTCCGAATAATGAACAAAATGACATTCTTGATATTCCTCCGAATAATGAGCCGACTCATGGAAATATTGGCGAGACAAGTAACGAGCCGACTCAAGAAACGACACCTCCTCTACTTAACGAGTTTGAAGAGTTACTTGCAAGTTCCAACCAGGCTCTGTACCTGGGTTGTGACTTTATGACAACATTTGATTTTATGGCAAAGTTTACGCATCTCAAGGTCAGCGGTAAATGGAGTGATACTTCATTTAACAAAACGCTAAAATTTCTCCAGGAGGTATTTTCGCCCAGGTTAAGTTAAAATCTCCCACCGTCATACTATGCTATAAAGAAGACATTTAAAAAGATCGAGTTAGGGTACGAGTCGATACATGCTTGTGAAAATGATTGCTTTCTATATCGGGGGGATGATGCCAAAGATTTGGAGTATTGTCTGGTCTGTAAAACGAGTAGATGGAAAGACAAGAACACAACAGGGAAGAAAGTTCCTAAAAAGGTGTTGTGTTACTTTCCTATCATTCCTAGACTACAACGTTTGTACAAGTCTATTCACATTGCAAAACGTATGACTTGGCATGCTACTGGAAAGTCTATAGAAAACGGTAAGATGCAACACCCGGTTGATGGTAAAGCATGGCAGAAGTTTGACAATAAATATTCGGATTTTGCTAAAGAACCAAGAAACGTTCGATTAGGGTTGGCTGCTGATGGTTTCAATCCGTTCGGAAACCTTAGTCAGACTTACATCATGTGGCCGGTCATATTGACAACATATAACTTGCCTCTGTGGTTATGCATGAAAGAGACTTCTTTGATGCTGACGTTGTTGATTCCTGGCCCTAAATCACCGGCGAATGACATTGATGTTTACTTTAAGACCTTGATTGATGACCTGCAGGCATTATGGAAAAAACCAGGTGTCTTGACTATGGATGCTGATACAGGCACTGAATTCCACATGAGAGCGATGTTTACTTGAAGACCTTGATTGATGACCTGCAGGAATTATGGAAAAAACCAGGTGTCTTGACTACGAATGCTGCTACAGGCACTGAATTCCACATGAGAGCGATGCTTTTATAGACCATCAATGATTTTCTTGCTCGAAGTACTTTGTCTGGTTGGCAAGGGCAAAGTTACTACGCTTGCCCTACATGCAAAGTAGACACTCCGGCTACGTGTGTGATAAGCAAAACAGCTTATGTTGGTCATAGAAGATTCTTAAAAAAAAACATAAATGGAGGAGGGACTATACAACATTCAATGGTGAAACCGATGATAGAGATCCTCCTAGAAAAGATACCAGGGCTGATATCTTGACTCAACTTGCGACATTGCCCACACGTGTGCCGGGGAAACATCCAGATTATGGGGGTGGGAAGATAAAACGTAATCATACAGTCGAACTGAACTGGAATAAACGGTATATTTTCTACGATCTTGAATATTGGTCTTCTCTTTCTCTACCACACAATTTAGATGTCATGCATATCTAAAAAAATGTGTTGGAGAGTATCTTGAACACTTTGTTAATAAATGACAAATCTAAAGACACCGCTAAGGCAAGACAAGATTTGCAAGCTTTGGGCATTCGACAGTTTTTGTGGCTCGGAAACAAACAAAACGGGAAGTGCTTGAAGCCTCATGCTAAGTACTCCCTTACACCCGATAAAAGAAAATTGTTATGTCAATACATCAAAACAGTTAAACTACTAGATGGGTTCGGATCCAAGTTCAAGTCAAAAGTGACCAAATATGATAACAATATAACGGGCATGAAGTCTCATGACTGTCATATAATGATGCAACGGTTACTTCCTTATGGACTTCAGCAATACTTGGACGCACAGACTTATACACCATTGATAGAGCTTTGTTTATTCTTTAAGCAAATTTGCGCCCTAACTTTGATGGTGAAAGACATGGTGAAAGCTAAAGATCAGTTGATCAATATTTTGTACAGTCTTGAGCAAATATATCCTCCTGTTTTTTTTTTTTTGACATTATGATTCACTTGGTTATGCATTTACCTGAAGAGGCTCTTGAAGGCGGGCCTGTTTCATTCCGGTGGATGTATCCATTTGAAAGATACATGAAGAAGCTAAAAAACTATGTACGAAATAAAGCTAAGCCGGAAGGCTCAATAGTGGAGGGTTATGTTGCTGACGAAGCATTAACTTTCTGTTCTCGTTATTTTCGTGGTGTTGGGACAAAATTTAATCGTCCCGCTGCATCTCAGGACTGTCCTCGCCCAACAAGTGATTTCCAGGTATTCCGATCACTATGTACTAAGTCTGGTAAAGAGACATTGATTCGGTTAGGTCTCCAAGAAATGAAGAGAGTGATATGGTATGTACTTCACAACAGTCCTGAGATCGACACGTACATGAACGCGTTCGAGAGGTATGCGTTTTTATTTTAAAATTTCTTTTTCCCAAGTTATCTTTTCGATTTATTCTAATATCATTAACATTTTCAGGGAATTTCCTAATAGCGACATGCAACAAGAATTTCCGAGATGGTTTGAGATGAAGGTAAACTTATTGTATGTATTTCCCTGTATAAATAACGACTATTACTCATCTCCATCTATTCTTATCTTTTTTCATAGATCCGTAAACTTTACATAGCCAATGACCCAAGTTGTACTCCCGACTTATTCGCTTTGGCTTGTGGACCATCACCGACCCTAATCTCAGTCAACTCTTGCGTAGTCAACGGTGTGAGGTTTGTCGTACACAGCCGCGATATAAAACGTACAACTCAGAACAGCGGAATTTGTTCACCTGGTGAGAAGAAGGGAGAAATGTATTATGGTCAGCTAAAAGAAATTTTGGAGTTCGCGTATTCCCAATTCAGAGTTGTGTTGTTTCGATTTAAGTGGTTCAACTTATGCAACAAAAGAGGTAGAGTCCAACGTTTTACCACTAGAAACAACATGACACAAATTTTGGCATGTAGCTATGCATTCGAAGATCAACCTCACATTTTCGCAACACAAGCAAAACAAGTCTTCTACCTTGAAGATCCTGCCAGACGACCACTTCATTGGAAGGTCGTCCAAGAAGTAAATCACAACACAACCTGGGATGTCATCGTGGTAGAAGACGATGACGATGTGATACATGGCAACAACCCATCCGATCTCGAACTGTCTGCTAATTTGAATGATTTGGAATTTGAAACCTTAAATATCGATGGTGAATCAACGTTAGTTGAGGCACCACCACCACCACCAAGCATTCCTGTTGATGACGACGATGATTTTATTGATGATGAAGACGACGATCCTTATGATTTAGCAGCTTCTCATAATGAAGTCGCAAACAATTCTGATGATGAAGTTGAAGTTGCCACTAATGTTGTTTTTGATAGTGATTATGATTTAGCAGATTGATCTTAAATTGTAACTTGTAAAACGAAAATTATTTTAATGAAATTGTTATGGATTGTTTAAATGTGTATATTTATTTTGAATGTGTATGTATTTGAATGTGTGCATGCTTATGTTAATTTTTTCCCGAATTTCTATATGTTATTCAACTTGTACTTTTACAGATGGCAGCAGCAGTTGCGCGCAGTCATGGTGGTGACGGTTCCGGTGACCCACCTTCCCCTCCCCGTCAGATTGAGAGCGGGTGCCGTGGTGATAAGAATTTCTAGATTATTTTCAAAGAAACTTAAACTTGATCATTTGAATTTGGTTACATGTTACTTTATGACGTTTTCACTCACTCTAATTGTAGGATCACAGCGACCCCGAAGAGGAGGTAGAGCAAGGGGGAGGCTGGGGTAGTGGAGGTCGGGATGGCGGTAGGCCGCGGCGACGCCAAGCCACGAAGAACGTGGCCCTCAAGAAAGCCGTGGAACTTAGCGGCCTGCAGTCGATTGAGTTCGAGACTAATGATCAGGGGACGTACGTTCATGTGGACAAGCACTCCGGGTGGTTCAGTTTCTACGTCGACGAGCTGATTAGGCAGCTGTCGTTGCACTATGCCTCCTGGCACGATATAGAACCGGAGAAGAAGGCTCACATCCTTCCACAGCTCGGGGTCAGTTATTTCAATTTCCTTTTATATTGTTATGTTATCGTGTTTATTTATTTAAATGTGCATATTTATTTAAATTTGTTTATTTATTTATATCTCTATATTTAATTATTTGAATGTGTACATTTATTTAAATTTGTTTAAATGTGTATATTTATTTAAATTTGTTTATTTATTTATATCTTTATATTAATTTTAACTATATTTGATTGCAGCGTATGTTTAATTTGGAGTGCCATATGCGCGAATCGCACTGGCATAACATTCTGACCGGCATCAATGCGTATCTGGCTAGGCGATACGCGGACAACAAATATGACCTCAATCGCGATTTCTTTACCAGAGAGGGTGGGGCTGCGAATGTGGATGTGATACGAAGAAACCCTCCTCCGAACATGGAGTAGTCTGTGTGGGAGGAGCATGTGAAGTTCTACATGTCGGAGAAGACCGTGAAACGAGCTGCTGTGAATAAAGAGAACCGAAAGAAGAACAAGGTTTATAGCCGCCACGGTTCCAGATCATTGGCCGCTTCTCGACACGAATATGTAAGACACATTTTATTTTTATAAGATTATTTAAGTTTAATTATATATTAATTAAAATTATTTATACTAAATAAAATATATATGGTGTTTGATTTGTCATATTAATTTGTTTCATCCTATATGCCTGTGTATATACAGTTTGAGAACAGCGAGGACCACCATTACCCGTCCCTCATCCAGAGCTTTTTTGACACTCACTGCAAAGATGGTGTATGGTTGCAGGATGAGGCTCGTGTTCAATATGTAATATCGTTTTTTTTTTTTTTTTTCAAACACGCACTTTAATGATTTATTGAAACATAATCTAGTAATTAACCCGACTAATATATTAATTTTCTCATTTTTTTTTCAACTACATAGAAAGAGATGGTCAGGCTAAGGGATCTCGGATCGGATACGCCTACAGGGTTGGCGTACACAGAGGAGGAGATACCTGCCCGGGTAATAAAGGGCAAGCAGCGGGGTCATATAGCCAGTAGGGGCAGGGTGGTACCTGGCTTGAGCAGGCCACCATTACCATACACCCCGTCTCTACCTCCAGGTATGTACAGTGGGATAATACTAATAGATTACTCATTACGGCCATTTTTAAATTTTGATTATTTCATTTTTAGGTGTGTACATTGGGCCCCAGATCGACGAGAAGCTTGCTGAAGCTCAAAAGAAGATTGATGAAGCTGAGAAGAAGAGTGATGCAGCTGAGAAGAAGAGTGATGCAGCTGTAGCAGAAGCTAAGGAAGTTAAAGAGACTCTCGATTTGTTGATGGGTTATGTCCAGAGCAACCCGCAATGGCATGAGTTTATTAGCCAGATACCTTCTCGAGGTGAGGTAGGCTCAGGCAGCGGGTGTGGCGCGGGAGGGAGTGGCTCAGGCGGGAGCGAGAGTGGCTCAGGCGGGAGCGGGAGTGGCTCAGGAAGCGAGAGTGGCTCAGGCAGCAAGAGTGGTGATGATGAGGATCGTCGTAGCGATGATATGGATGACGACGAGGGGCGGTAGAGGTATATGTGTTATTTTGTGTTGTTTTTATCTTTGAAACTATATTTTGGCGACCCGAATCTTATTATTGTATAGTTTAACTTTTTGGCGACTTGAACATTGCGGATATTGCAATATTTTTAGATATGGCAGCTAGGTCTAGCGATTATAACACCCGTTTTGGAAAGTTATAATGTATTTTGAGGGTGTTATAAAGTTTATAGCCGTTTTGAAAAGTTTATAAGTGTTTAGTGGTTATATATAACCGTTTTAGCCGTTATAAAGTTTATAGCCGTTTTCTAAAGTTTATAAGTGTTTAGTGTTGAGTGGTTTTGATTTTGGATGGTTTTGGACGTGCAGGTTTAGGTAGATTTTTTGGGGAAAAAATATGAAAAATTGCAGCTGTGCAGGATGCTGTGCAGCTGCACTATAACTAAATGTCGACGACTTGTCGTTTGCATTTAATATCTAAATCAATCCATAGTTTTATAATACCGACGTCATGTCGTCGGTATTATTTACAATTTCATTGACTTTTATAAATAATACCAACGTCATGACGTCGGTATTATATATAATTTCGTTGACTTTAATTTTGTTGACCTTTATAAATAATACTGACATCATGATGTCGGTATTATTAAAATCCAGTTTAGTATTATAAATTAATACAGACGTCATGTCGTCGGTATTAATTTATAAATTAATTAAGCTTACTAATCCAATCGTCGGGACAATATTGTCAAAACACAAAAAACTTTGACTGGAAAAACGTATGGGCCTCACATTGTCTTCGGGGTTTTTTGTCGGGAAGTTAAATCCCGACGGAGCATTGTCGACAAGAGGCTGTCGACATGTCGTCGGCAACTTATGGTCCTGACGTCATGACGTCGGCACGATTGGAAAAATGTCGTCGGGCATAATGGTTAATGTACTAGTGACCCTATCTCCATTCACCTAACCTAAGGATGCTTTCAACATTTAGGGATAAGAAACCACCATCGAGTCGTACTCAGTAGTAGAACTGTGTTAGATGCAGCGCTCTCAGGCTTGGTGGTTGATGAGTGTCTAAATACTCATCATTTTATACCCATAATAGATACAAAAATGACCAAAAACACTGAATTATACTGCAGATATCCTTGGTTTGTGTTTTATGTGTCTCAGGTACTGAAGGATTGAAAACAGAACGAAAACGAGCATTTTTGGGATCGACTCGACAACAATTGTACATTTGATCAAGTGAAGATGAAAGTCAAAGACATAGTCAAAGTCAACCCCCAAAATACCAAAATAACACAAATGGTCCCTGGGAATAATTTCTATTTTTAGCAGCTTTAGTCCTTGGATTTTCAAATGTTACAACATTGGTCCTCAAAGATTAAACCTAAATCCATTTTTATCCTAAAATAACTAAACCCAGTTATCAACCAAACCCAATCCAATCCTTAACTAAACCCAAGCCCAACACAAACCATACCCAGCCCACACCAATAACTCAACCCGACCCCTTTTCTCTTTATTTAGCCAAACCAGGTTTGACTTCGGTCAAACCTTCTCCTTCTTCCCAGTTACCCGCCCAAGCACCTCAACCCACCATCCACCGCCCTTATCCTGACACACCCACCCCCTCCTCTTATCTCACTTCACCTAACTACCAAAAAGCATTTAAAGCTTCTTCCCCATCACACTTCACCAACCATGTGTTGTTATTCCACTCACATTATTTTTGGCGCCAAAATTAGAACCAACAGCTGAGATCAATTCAAGGGCATCCAAGGGTCAACAAAGGTTCAGAGGAAGACAAGAGATAAATCCCATTTCATTTTTGTATAAATAGGGCCACAATGTAGCCTTAAATGGCAGTAGTTAATTTTATTAAATCGTCTTTAATTATCAATCTTTTACTTCGTGTAATTTTACATTCCAGCAATTAATTCAAGCTTTATTCAAGTCATTTATCCTGTTTTAATTCAATATTGCACTTAATTTCCAGTTTAAAAAATATTCTATGTTCTCAGTTAATTTATATTAAGCTCTATACTTGTTACAAAGCAATTAAAAGCTCTTTTAATTGTTTGAATAAGCTCATTAAGGCTTTTTATAGCTTTCTGTGAGTTTATTTCAGCTTTACTCAGTTTTGTCTTGAAAGTCAACTAAAGTCAACATAAGCTCAAAAATAAGCTGTCTGGTAAAAAAGCTATTATGGAAGGCTGGTATTTGATTTCTAGCTTGTTGACAACAAGCTAGGGTTGTTCTGATCTTGTTCTTTCTGTTCTATAAGCCATATCAAGTTGTAAGCTTTTTATCAATTTTAGCTTAATTTCTATTGTCACTGTAGAATAGCTTATTTACAGCTTATTTTCAATATTTACTGCTTATTATTAGTTTGTATTTATATTTCATCACTTACATCAGTTTTAAATAGCCTTGTCTTTATTCTACTTAAAAAATACTTAAAAAGTCAAAAATAGCCTTAAGTAGTATAGCTTAATATACTGCTTAATTTTGTTTTAAAAGTTGCTAATTAGTACTTATATAAGTTAGTGAAACCTTAGAAATCAGAATTCATAGTTAAATTATAGTGGTTAGTTCAAAATACCCAAGACAGACCCATTAAGGGCTGTTTGGTTTAAGCTAGGTCAATAGGTCAATTAAGCTAGTCACTGTTCCATTACCATTTCATCAGTTTCAATCGTACTTAATATAGTCCATATAAGGTGTTTCTAAGTCCTAATTAGCTAATTTGATAGAAAATTTAGATTTGAGTGGACTGTGCAATTTTTAGACCATTAAATGACCAAATAAGCTCTTATAAGCCATAAGCTCTTTTGGCCCTCAACTTTGGCATTTCTATAGTCCATTAAGTCCATTTAGTGAACACAAAAGAGTTGGTTAAGTTCCCTTAGGCCTAGGCTAGTTTTGGTTCAAAACATGCATAGCAGCTACATTTTTCGAATTTTATGATCTGCATCAAATTTCTTTTATTTTTCATTTCTTTATCTTAAGTAGTTATAAGCTGAAATTTGGCACGCATATAGTTGGCCAGCTTGTGTACTTAGTCATATATTTAGTTTATTTTTTATAATTTTTCTAAACTGCTTTTTCGTAGCTTGAAAAGAGCCATTTCTGCCCTGCACTCTTAGTATATCAGCAGGCCATTTCCATTTTTTGTGCTTATTTGCTTAATCCCATAGCTTTTTTTTGATAACTTCAGCCTATTTGTAGTAATCTCAGTCCCATTTAGTTTATTCCATTTCCTTTTTAGCTTATAACTCAGCTTATAGCTTATTTGCTTGAATTCTAGTTCTATTCTAGTCTTTAATATGGACTGTTGAGATTCTCAGCTTCATTCTAGCTTATTTTGAGTGTTTTAAAAATAATTCCTTTACAAAAGTTGTTAATATTAAGCTTATTCATAAGTTGCAAAAAGAAAAATTTTTTAAAAAAATAGTTTAAAAAAAAATAGCATTGCTGGGATTCGAACCCTGGACCTCCCCCTTTGCTAAGCCTCAACACCACAACACACTACCAACTGCCCTTGGGACTTCTCTGGTTATAGCTTGCACACTTTAAATCTTATAGTCACTTTCCATTTAAGCTATTCGAACCAATTTAGCTTATTACAGCTTATTAGAATAAGCTGGTGCCCTCTTTGTATTTTTCCTAGGATAGTAATAGTATAAAGTATTTTTAGAAAAAGTTTCAGATTTTTCTAAATAGGTTTAGTATTTTTAATAATTTAATTAGTTTAAAATAGTTTTTAAATCATAATAAAAAATATAAAAATCAGAAAAATATAAATCTTTGTTCTAAAATTTTCTTTTATTATTTAGGATTTAAGAAAAATAAAATTGCACTTGTAGGATTAGTTTTCTAAATATTTTGGTTTTAATCCCGTTTTTAGATTTCTCGTTACGCGTTTTTAATATAATTTGTGTTAATCTTAATTTTATTTTGAGAATTTTTTTCTCATTTGTTAATTAGAATATAAAAAAGCAAAATTCCATATCATCAGTCACTCTAATCCAAACTTTCAACGATTGCCCATTCACACCTCGTTGGGAAACGACCCGGGTAATCGCTTACCTGGTCACACACACACAAACGTGAGTTTTTGCAAGTTGATCTTTTTCCTAAAATGTTAATTTGTCTTTATTCACGTGTATCCGTCTGCATATTATTTATATACGCTATTTAGCACGGATCAAATTTTGGGGCCGCTGCCGGGGAGGTTGTGTTGCGACAATATTGTTTAAAGTTTAAGCGATTAGTGACTTGAGATCATTCTTTCAGAAGTTTCCACTTTCATAAACCCTATAAAAAAACAAAAATATTTTTCTTTTCTTTTATATATATAATATCATATAAAAATAAAAACCCAAAAACATTTTCCGTTTTATTGTAAAATAAAAGATAAAAGCAAAATCAAAATAATATTCCTCAACTTGGGTATTATCATAATAAGTTCCCAAACCAAAGATTAAAACTTACCTTTGTGTCGCTTGCGAATTCGGCTCACCTTTGATTGATAAACAAACTCTAACGGAGGTTTAAGGAGGGTTTGATATTAAATTGTCGAACCGAAAGAAGCGGGTTTTTAAGGAGCATTTATTGCCCACCTTTGCTTCTCCGCCACTCTGTGCGTTTTTCAGTCAGAGAGCTACCGTACGCTGGTTGATTTAAGGTTTAAGTTCCTTGTGTTTTGCTTCGATCTTGATTTAATTGAAATATTTTATTTAGTGCATGCGCACTCGTTCTTCCACGTCGACAAGTCCTTTACGTGAACTCGTAGATATTCCGAGAAGACGTTATCGTAGACGTGCTGCCCGAATAGTCGAACCCGAGATTCGTACTGTTCCCATTGATAATATGGCAGACGAACGAACAATGGCGGAGATGCTCCATGCACCCACCGAGGGTTACGGAGATGCCATCGTTTTACCACCAATCGATTCTGATCATTTTGAATTGAAAACGCATTTGATTCAACTCGTGTCTACAAACCAATTCCACGGGTTTGAACGAGAAGATCCGTATGCACACATTCGTTGGTTCAACAAGTTGACTTCTACAATCAATTATAAGAATGTGCCGCAAACAGTTATCAAATTGATGCTATTTCCGTTTTCACTCGAAGGGGCAGCCCGGATTTGGCTGGATAAAGAACCCCCTCGATCCATTGAAACTTGGGAAGATCTCGTAAAGAAATTTGTCAATTATTTCTTCCCTCCATCAAAGACGACTAATCTGAAAAATGAAATTTCTGGATTTCGTCAAGGTTTCGATGAAAACTTCGGAGAGGCATGGGACAGATTTAAAGATCTCCTAAGAAAATGCCCGCATCATGATTTCACGGAGTTACAACAGATCAATACGTTTTATAATGTGTTGAATGGAAACGATCAAGATTCACTTAACGCAGCCGCTGGTGGCAATATCTTAAATCGTAAACCTAAAGATGTGATTGAAATTTGTGAAAATAAATCAAAAGTTCCTATTTCTCGAAAAAAATTGAATGTTCCTATCACTCCTGCTTCTTCATCCGGTAACTCATCAGAGTTAGCCGCTCTAACGGACGCAATGCGTTGCATGATGAAGGAAATTAAAGAAATGAAGAGTGAAATTCATAAACCGGAACAAATCAAAGCAGTAAACAAAGTGTGTGAAACTTGTGGTGGCCCACATGCGTATTACGATTGTCAAGCAACTGATGCTTCTGTTTACCAAGCTCCCGTAGCAGCCGTAAACTACAATCAAAACCGTCCGCAAGCTGAAAATCATTACCGAGCACCTAATGCTATGGTACCACCTGGTTTTCCACCCGTGCCAAATCAAAATAATCAAAATCGCTTTGTTCAAAATCAAGGACAAAATTTCAACAATTCTCAGAATTTCAATAAGAACCGGAACAATTTCAACCAACATCAAGCTCCGAATCAACAAGTCTATCAACAACCTCCTCAAGCTCCTTTGACTAATGATTTCATGAAAATTACTGAGTCCAGCATGCGTTCAATGCAGAATCAAATCAATAATATGAAAGTCGAGTTGAAGAAGGAAATTGATACTACGATGTCTCGTCAAACAAATGAGTTGAAGAATATGATGGGCAGTTTCATGAACCAGAACCAATCTTCTTCATCTTCCGGACGACTTCCGAGCAATACCATTCCTAATCCGAATGCTGAGTTGAAAGCCGTCACCACTCGTAGTGGTAAGACGCATAATGGACCCTCGACTCCTATGCCCCCTCCACCGGGGGAAGTGAATCGAGAGACTGAGGTGACAAAGGACAAAGTGCACAAAGTACCGCACACGTCCAACCTCCGGTCATCCAATCTCCAATTCCGAGACCCGATGTTCCGAAGACAAATTCTAAGCCCTCGATTCCTTATCCATCGAGGCTTAATGAACAAAAGCTCCGTGACAAAACTAATAGTCAAATGATGAAGTTTCTTGAAATCTTTCAAAAGTTACACTTCGATATTAGTTTTGCGGATGCTCTTCTCTACATGCCAAAGTTTGCTTCAACATTCAAGAGTCTCCTTAGCAATAAGGAAAAGTTGCTTGAATTAGCAAAGACTCCATTAAATGAGAATTGTTCGGCGGCGATCCTTAAAAAGTTGCCCGAAAAACTTGGAGACCCCGGCAAATTTCTCATCCCTTGTGATTTCCTGGGGATGGTTGGATGCTACGCCTTGGCCGATCTTGGTGCAAGCATCAACCTGATGCCGCTTTCCGTGTGGAAAAAGCTTTCACTCCCGGAACTTACTCCCACAAGGATGACTCTTGAATTGGCGGACCGCACTGTTACTACTCCTAAAGGCGTTGCTGAAGACGTTTTTGTCAAAGTAGGAAAGTTTCATTTCCCAGCCGATTTTGTAGTAGTGGATTTTGAATGCGATCCCCGAGTACCTCTCATTCTCGGGAGATCCTTTTTAAGGACCGGCCGTGCTTTGATCGATGTTTTTGGCGAAGAAATAACACTTCGGGTTGATGATGAAGCAGTCACGTTTAACATCAATGCGAATTCTAAATCTCTAACCACCAAAGGCAACGTTGCTATGGTTAATCAAAAATCTGATTTCGTAATTGCTTCCAAAAAAGGTGATTCGATGCTCTCAAGATTTACGGTTAGGAGTCCTTCACAAAAACGTGCTGAGCTAAAAACAAGGGAAATTACCCCTGGTACAACCAAATGGATTGAAAGTTGTACTACAGAAGTTAAAAGTGTTTTTGACTACGATGAACTAGAATCGGAGAGCACACCACTTGCCCCACCTCCGGAATCGGTTTATCGTGTTGATTCTATGGATAATCCTACAATTGCTCTCTCTTCCCCCTCTCTCACTCCGTTTAAGGGAGGTGACTCCATCTTGGAAGAGATTGAGGCTTGTTTATCTTCTGATTCAATTTATTCTGGAATTGATGATGGTGTATTTGACATGGAGGGAGATATTCTTTTCATTGAGAAGTTGCTTAATGATGATCCACCTTCTCTCCCTCCGAAGGAAATTAAAATGTCTAGAAGTGATTATCTTCTTGAGGAGTTCGCCGATGAACTCGCTCTCATCGAGCCAATCCCACCGGGGGATGAAGATGATGACTTTGATTTCGAATCAGATCTGAAAGAAATTGAATATCTTTTATATCGTGATCCATCACTCGATTCCTACCCTTATACCAAGTATAGTGATTCACAAAGTGATGACGATCTTTTCGACTTTGGAGCTGATAATAATGAATGGAAAGAACTTTTATATGGCAAACCTTCTGATAAGAAATCCCTTGGAGATGAAAACCCAAAGAAGAAAACCGTGAATGATCTAAATAACTTCTCTCCTTCATCCCCAGAGGATGATTTTCTTTTCTCTGAGGAGTCTTCCATCGAGTATCCTGTTGAGTTTTCTTGTGAAGACAAAGTGTTTAATCCAGGTATACTCGATGGTAGTAAGAATCATTCAATGATGAAATTGACTCCCGATAAGAATTTAAAGTTACAAACCTCGTTTGAGGAGCTTTTTATTCTGGAGAAAAGTGATCCCCCTCTGTCATATCTTAATGGTGAACTCCTATTTTGCATGGAGTTAAATCTGACTGAAACTTTACTATCATTTCCTTACGGAAATGAGGACAAAGTTTTTGATCCCGGCATCTCAATCTATCAATCTTATGAGCCGGATGTATCTCATCGGAGTGGAACTTTCAAGAAATTCAATGTTTATCTAAACACATTGAATGAAAGTCCGATGGAGATGGTTTCTTCCACTTGCTTCCCCATGAACCAATGAATTCGGGGGCGAGTCAAGCTAGTGACTCGGTTAACAAAAACATTAGCATTGCATGGGTAAACGCCCATGTTTCTGTCTTCTCTCTTATTTCTAACACTAAGTGTGAGGGAATCCCACTGTGCTATGTTTGTGTGTTGTTTGCTCTTATGTTCAGGTTTCCCTTGGATTGTGATGATTGTCGCGCCTGTTTTCAATCCAGCCGCCCAATATCCTATCCTTTTGCTAACGATTATCTAGGGATATCTTTTTAATCCTGTTTGTGAAAATAGAGATTTCTTTCACACACTTGGCTATTAGTATTACCTTTTTACGTTCTAAGTGACGGCTTAGTAACCGGTACTTTGAATATTGAGGGCAATATTCAATTCTAAGTGTGGGGGGGAATTCTTGCGAATTTTGTCACATTGTACCTTCTAGTGCCCTAGTACCCCCGTTTTGGCCAAAATTTTAAATTTTTTTTCGTTTTTAGATAAGAAATTGCAATAAAAAAGAAGAAATGTTTAGTCTTGATTAGGTTAGAAGAAAGGGAATCCCGACTCTGCCAGAGTATTGATCTGGCTGCTTCCTTAACGATTAGACTAAGGTTTTACGATTTGTGCAAATGAAAATGCTAAGCGTAGAGTAGTTGGTTCTCTTTAGAGCTTATATAAGTAATCTATGGCTTTTCCTCCCAGAAGATAACTAATCTGATTAAATGCGTGCTGTTATCAAACATTTGAACGTTAAAATCATGTTGTTATTCAAAACGAATTTTTATACAATTTTGATATAGAGCCCGAGTTCAACTTTTTATTTTTATTTTTGAGAAAGCATATATGTATGCATTTTATTAAAGTTAAAAAAAATGATGAAAAAATGAAAAAGAAAAATAAAATAAAATGGAATGATATTGCAAAATGCAATAAGTTTTGATGTTGCAAAAATAAAGATGTAATTGTTAATAAATGTAGGAAAATTGTTTTCTCTTAAATTTAAATCGGGACTTGAACTTGGATTCGTCAATTTTGTATAAAAGTTAAACGGTAACTTAGTAGATTGTTGATTTCAAAGATCCTGAAAGCTCCGGTTTTATTCTCTGTGAGGTGTCAAAAGCCTGGTCACCTAAAACCAACTGGTTTGGGATGTGCCGAGAAGAAAACCGTTACATGGAGTGATCTCATCTTTGAGTCTCTAATCTCTAAATGATCGTTTGTTGTTATCTATTTAAGTATTTTAATACTAGCTTAGTGGGAATATTTTAAATCTTTGATATCGAAATTCCGCTGATTCCGGTACTATTCTCTGTAAGGTGTCAAAAGCCTGGTCACTTAAAACCAACTGGTTTGGGATGTGCCGAGAAGAAAGCCGCTACATGGAAAAGGCCCTTTTGATCCTTAGATTTTCGAGGTTCCCGGTAAATTAGTATTTGACTTAAACAAATAACAACCATAATAGATGTCGATTTTTGTGATCAAACTTTTGAAAATTAGCACAGTCACCTAAACTTGATAAATGCGGGAGTGAAAAGTTAAGTTTCGGCTTACATAGATTATTGATATAAGTAGTGTTGGCATTTTACAAAAACATTTGCACATTGAGTTTGAGCTTAGTTGGGAGTATCAAAAAGAGGATGACGATTACAATTCCCTGGAGGCACCCATTTTGTGTGAATCCCGTTCCACGATACCATTTTTGGAAATCAAGCATGTTATATATTTTGTTCTAAGTTTAAATTTCGTGCATTGTATAAAAAATCAAAACGGGGTATACTTGGTATTCTTTTGATCCTTTCATTACTTCATATGATCGGATTGCTAGGGACTAGCAATAGCTTAGTGTGGGGGATTGATGAGTGTCTAAATACTCATCATTTTATACCCATAATAGACACAAAAATGACCTAAAACACTGAATTATACTGCATATATCCTTGGTTTGTGTTTTATGTGTCTCAGGTACTGAAGGATTGAAAACGGAACAAAAACGAGCATTTTTGGGATCGACTCGACAACAATTGTACATTTGATCAAGTGAAGACGAAAGTCAAACACAGAGTCAAAGTCAACCCCCAAAATACCAAAATAACACTAATGGTCCCTGGGAATAATTTCTATTTTTGGCAGCTTTAGTCCTTGGATTTTCAAATGTTACAACATTGGTCCTCAAAGATTAAACCTAAATCCATTTTTATCCTAAAATAACTAAACCCAGTTATCAACCAAACCCAATCCAATCCTTAACTAAACCCAAGCCCAACACAAACCATACCCAGCCCACACCAATAACCCAACCCGACCCCTTTTCTCTTTATTTAGCCAAACCAGGTTTGACTTCGGTCAAACCTTCTCCTTCTTCCCAGTTACCCGCCCAAGCACCTCAACCCACCATCCACCGCCCTTATCCTGACACACCCACCCCCTCCTGTTATCTCACTTCACCTAACTGCCAAGAAGCATTTAAAGCTTCTTCCCCATCACACTTCAGCAACCATGTGCTGTTATCCCACTCACATTATTTTTGGCGCCAAAATGAGAACCAACAGCTGAGATCAATTCAAGGGCATCCAAGGGTCAAGAAAGGTTCAGAGGAAGACAAGAGATAAATCCCATTTCATTTTTGTATAAATAGGTGCTAGGATCCTGGACACACGATTAAGGTGGTTAAACCTTCTAATTTTATGTGTATGATATGTTGTGTTAAAATGATTAAGTGCGCGGAATTCACTCAACCAAACTTAGAAGGTTGTGTATGTTATGGAAATGGAATTGTTATGTTTGTTAGTTAGCACTGAAACACATAAAGATTATCACTAAACGATTCAATATTATTAAAGATAATAATACGAGTGACCTTGAAATATCACTAGGGTTACAACCTTGAATCTTTTGTTTTTATCACTTGTGATATATTTGTGTTTGTTCTAACAGTTATGCATGTTCTAACGTATGCATGGACTAACTCTTAACACTTCTATATTTTTCACACACTTAATATCACTAGTCTAAGATCTCTTTTATAGTCAAAAGATCTTTACAAATTGCTTAAAGTCTTGACCGACTTACTTGGTTAACTTATCCTATTGAGTGTCAGTACATCAGATACAACATGTATCTATGTATACAACTTGTTAACTAAGCACATGGAGTAAGATATTATCTATCGTATATTGTTGACCAAAATACAATAAATATCTTTTTGATCTTATCCTTCCATCAGCAGAGTTGTTCACTATCAGCAGGAACAATCTATCGCTATCAGCAGAATCATCAGCAGAGTTGTTAAGCCTATCAGCAGAGTGAAATGCTCTATCAGAAGAATCAACATCATCAGCAGAAACCATTTTGCACTATCAGCAGAATTATACTTAGAGTAGAATCCGATATTAAACATCTTGAATATTTAATTCCCAACAATCCTCCCCTAAACATGTGAATCCTTTCAAACATGTTTCTGAATTAAATCTTGGATTGAAGATCTTTCAAACACTTATGTTCTTCAAGATTGAATATCTTCTCAGTAATTCATCTACTTTGCTCTTCTTTGACTTTAGCAATATCAAAACATATTGAACCTATCTTGGACTAAAAGATGGTGCAATTTCCTTGGATGGAGGAATTATAAGAGGCAATGATGCTGTGTATCTTGGATGCTTGTTTCAACAAGTGAAATCATCTAACCAGCATGTCTTTGAAGTGAAATTGAAATTTTTTTCGTTTGATCTAGATAGAACTTTCTCCTTTGGAATGTTCTTGTCATTTTCAACCTCCTCATCATCTTGTATGCTCTTGTCTTCTCCTTCCATATATTGGATTATCTTCCTTTTCTGGGCCATTATTTCCTCCCCTGAGATTGTTACCTCCCCTGAAGCAAATAACTTTTATTTCATCCTCCCCTTGTTTGGAAGATCTCACTATGTACTAAAGAACTTCTCTTCATATCACCTGATCTATCAGTTTGAACTTGTTTTCAGACAATATTGTACATGTTGGCCATCAATTCCTCAAAAGTTTAAGTTTCTGTCCTCATCACTTCTAGGTGTGTTAACTCCTATGAGAGGTGATTCATTGGACATTTGACTCTTGGTCCATCAATGGATGGTTTTTGTGAGTCCCTTGAAAAATCCTTTTTAAGAAACTTTTGCCTTAGCAGTATGTTCATGATTTTAGAATTGAAAAATC
The DNA here is from genome assembly GCA_021014915.2 of Artemisia tridentata subsp. tridentata. Lineage (NCBI taxonomy): Eukaryota > Viridiplantae > Streptophyta > Magnoliopsida > Asterales > Asteraceae > Artemisia > Artemisia tridentata. The sequence goes on along the minus strand of CP139501.1, from coordinate 142,174,144 downwards.
ATACTGCTTCCAACCATTTTGAAAGGATTAAGTGTATAACAGACACTCAATCATAATTTCGTTTAATGCAACCTCTGGTTGTGTGAGAACCAATATTTTTCAGTTATAAATAACTGCCTGTGTAAAGATAAATCTATTCAAAAGATTTTCTTGACAGGGTTTCCAGCTCGTGGCATTTGTTACCTCTAACACAAGTGTTAGATTCACTTTTGCTCGCTGTTCTTTCTATCAGATGTCCTCAGACTTGCACATTATACTTAAAAGTATAAAATGATAGAAAGTGAGTTGTATCAGTTACTATCTGATCAACTAAGTCATCAATTCAATGTGGAATATCATAACTAGATTTCAAGAAAGAAGTTTTAAGGAGCTTTAAAGTCCCAAACTCAGTCCATCATAAAACTATTATGGTCAACAGCTAATATCTCAATTCTGCTGTTTCCATTTCACTTGAAACATCATTTGTGTTTACATATTCATACCTGAAATTGTTAGTCTAAAACCAAAAGAACAATGTACAAAGTACTTGTCTTGCATTAGTATAATCATAAGACCAACTATATGAATAGCACAATTTTAATTTTGTACTAGCAGCACCTTGTGTGCTTTAGCAGTACCTTATGATACATTAGCAGTACCTTATAAATCAGCAGCAACAACAAAAATTTATTTACAAAAACACATCATATTGAAAATTTAAAGATTAAGCATTCCAATACTTGCTACCAAGTACTGAAACCTTGAAACATCAAAAGCTTTTGTTAGCAGATCTGCAAAATTATGTTCTGAAGCAATTTTAAGAACTTGAATTAATCTTTTCTCATTGCAGTCTCTTATAAAGTGATGTCTAATTTCAATGTGTTTTGTTTTAGAATGTTGCACTGGATTTTTAATAATACAAATTGTACTACTATTATCAATATGAATAACAGTGTTTAAGAAATTGTACCCATAATCAAGGAGTTGGTTTTGAAGCCATAGAACTTGACTAGAGCAACTTGCAGCAGCTATGTATTCAGCTTCAGTTGTTGAATTTGCCACACTTGTTTGCTTCTTACACTGCCATGAGACAAGTCTACACCCAAGGAATTGACATCCTCCAGTTGTTGACTTTCTGTCCAAGCTAGCACCAGCATAATCACTATCCGAATATGCTACCAAGTCAAAAGGAGATTCTCTAGAATACCATATACCCAACCTTGGTTGACCTTTGAGATATCTAAAAATTCTCTTGACTGCAGTTAAATGAGAAACCTTTGGAGTAACTTGAAATCTTGCACAAACACAAACAGGAAACATGATATCAGGTCTAGATGATGTAAGATACATCAAAGAGCCTATCATAGATCTGTAATTGTGTACATCTACATTTTCTCCATCTTCATCTTTCAGAAGGTGCTTCTCAGAGTCCATTGGTGTGCTTGCTATTTTTGAATCAGCAAATTGAAATTTTCTAAGTATCTCTGCAACATATTTGTCTTGACTAATAAATATGCCTTCAGATGATTGCTTAACTTGCAAACCCAAAAAGAATGTAAGTTCTCCCATATAACTCATCTGAAACTTATCTTTCATAAGCTTCTCAAATTCTAAACACATATCTTTCCTAGTAGATCCAAAGATAATGTCATCCACATACACCTGCACTAACAGAAGATCCTTCTTGTGCTGTTTGATGAACAGTATCTGATCAATCTTTCCTCTTTGAAATCCATTTTCTAATAAGTAGGAAGCTAGTGTTGCATACCAAGCTCTTGGTGCCTGATGAAGGCCATAGAGAGCTTTCACTACTCTGTACACTTTGTTTGGATGTAAAGGGTCAATGAAGCCTGGAGGTTGTGAAACATATACCTCTTCTCCAATTTCACCATATAAAAATGCACTTTTGACATCCATTTGGTAGACTGTGAAGCCTAAAAATGAAGCATAAGCTAGAAACAGCCTAATTGCCTCAATCCTTGCTACTGGAGCATAAACTTCATCATAATCTATCCCTTCTTCTTGTGTGTACCCTTGTGCTACTAATCTAGCTTTGTTCTTGATCACAATTCCTCTTTCATCCCTTTTGTTCTTAAAAACCCATCTAGTGCCAATTACCTTCACACCTGCAGGTAAATCAACTAGCACCCAAACCTTTTGAATCTTGAACTGAAGAAGCTCTTCTTGCATAGCCTCTAACCAGCTTGAATCATCTAGGGCTGTAAGAATATTCTTTGGTTCAGCTTGTGAGAGAAAACATACAAACAAACAAGAGTTTGAAAGCTCATGTTGTTTTGAAGCATAAAGGGCATCAAGAAGCCCTTGTTGGTCTGAAGACATCAATTGTTGTCTTGTCTTCACACCTGACTGTATATCTCCAATCACATGTTCCAGGGAATGAACTTTGTGAATTCCTTGATTGTGGTGTAGTAGGAACTTGATAATTTGATGGAAGATTGTTGTAATCCACCTCATTATCTGAGAATTCTGCTTCTTTTGTTTCTGAAGGGCCAGCAGCAGAGTCATTTGACCGAACAGCAGAATCAGTAAGCTTATCAGCAGAGTCATCAGCAGAAACAGATATACTACCAGCAGCAACAGAAATACTACCAGCAGAAACACTTTGTTGTTCCTGAGTTCCATACTCTTTACTTTCATCTTCAACACTTTCTTTAGCTTTGCTAGAAGAAGGTTCATCAGTTGTTGAAGTTGATTCCACAATTGTACTTGACCATATTGGCATTATCACATAATCTTGATCTTTCTCTAACTCTGCCTCATTTGTTGTATTTGAACCTGCAAAATCATTAGTTTCTGCAACAAAAGGCACATAATTCATTGAATTTGTTAGATATTCCAGATCAAATAGCCATTTTGGTCCTTGACCTTCTACATTGGATTTGTTTTCTAAAAAATCCACATGTAGATTTTCTTCTACTATTTCTTTTCTTGTGTTGTAAACTCTAAAAGCTTTGCTATTAAGAGAATAACCAACAAAGAAACCTTCATCTGCCTTACCATCAAATTTTCCTAAATGGTTTAAGGTATTGAGAATTGTCACATGACATCCAAAAGGTCTAAGAAATCCTATTGCAGGAGTTCTACCATTAAAAAGTTCATATGATGTCTTATTTTGAGGCTGCACAACTAAAACTCTATTTTGAACATAACAAGCAGTGTTGACTGCCTCTGCCCAAAAGTTTATTGGTAGCTTAGAGTCAGCTAACATTGTTCTAGCAGCTTCAATTAGTGTTCTATTCTTTCTTTCAGCTACACCATTCTGTTGTGGTGTTCTAGCAACACTAAATTCTCTCTTAATACCCTTTTCTTTGCAGAAATCATCCATAACTCTATTCTTAAACTCTGTCCCATTATCACTTCTAATGACTTTCACTTTCTTGCTTACTTGATTTTCTATCTGTGTAATGAAGTCCTTAAGGATGCTGGATGTTTCATCCTTAGTGGCTAAAAAGAAAACCCATGTAAATCTACTATAGTCATCAGTAATAACTAGACAATATCTCTTATGCATTATGCTCATCACTGAAACAGGTCCAAATAAGTCCATATGCAGCATAAACAAAGACTGATTGTTAGAGTTAAAAATTTTGGGCTTACTGATGCGTGGTTTTGCGACCTTACAACAGGTTTTACCTCTCGAGGGATCTCAAGAGGCTTACAACCCCACCAGGAAGTGTACCTGACCGATGTAGTATAGTGTAGTGGTAAGTACGGGGGATTGATCGTTCTCCACAGGGAATAGTGTTCGTTAGGTATGAAAAATTACTCTAATAGGTCTAAGGGTGAGAGAAGATTCTTTTTATGTTTTTATATTTTTATGAAAGCAAGTAAAATCTCGGGTTTGAAAGAGTGGGCGGAATTAGTTGCTAGTCAACTAACCCAAATTACTACGAATGCAAATAAAATAAAATAACAGAAAATGAAAATGTTGGTGAAAACTTATATGGAGGGAAATGTGTTTACTTAGATTTCCTTACTCCCTAACTATCTTTTACCGGTTGATTAGTGTGTATTAGTCGCGTGGATGACGGGTGTATTCCTTAATACCAGTCGTGGGGTGGCGTACGTACTTCCCCAACTCTACAAGCTCCTACTTCACTCCTATGTCGAGCCGGCTAGGAAGCTCCTAACATGGGATCACTAGAATTGGCTTGTGCATTAAATACAACCATAAAAACCTTTAGTACGCATTGGTTCATGTTTCTTAAGACGTTCAAGCAAGTTACCGAATAGGAAGTTAGCCAGTTTTCTTAAGCCTAACATAGATAAACAATCATCCAATACAACTAATAACACACTAATAACCAATAATCAATAGCTAGGTTTCATTAGATCTAAGCAAACACAAGATAAATCTAGCCTAACATGTTAAACAAAAGACAAGAATAAGATAGAATCAAACAACACATAGACATATTGAATGATTAATTGATAACTTATCTTTAATGTAACATGGAAGATCTCAAGGCAAAAAGCCTTGAAAGAGCTGCCAAATTCGTCCTAGGGTTTTCACACACAAAGTTCCCCAATAAGTTCCACACTAATGACAAAGAATTGCAAAACTATATATAGATTTTTGGATCTGACGGCGTCACGTTATGGAGTGTGACGCCGTCACCTCGCCGCTTTTAGGGTTCTCGGATGACCTTCTTGACGCCATCCCTCTTTAGCTCTCAAAAATCCGTTCTGGCTTATCAAGGCTTGACGCCCTCAGACTATGAACGTGACGCCGTCCCTCTTTAAATTATAACGTGACGACCTTGATCAGATTAAAGCGTGACGCCGTCAGAAATTCCATGCAATTTCTCTGGCTTATCATGAGTAAATTTCACATCCACCACTTTTGCCAAGCCATGACGCCGTCCAGGGTTAATCCTGACGCCGTCAAAGGTAACTTCCAGCAAGATTTTGAGACTTTGTCGTTTTCTTCACTTTTATGCTCCAAAAACGTCTAAAATGCTTCCTTTTCCAGATTTCTTCTCAAAAGTACCTAAAATGACAAAAGGAACGATTTAGGGCAATATTTGATCAAATAAATACGATTTAGGGCTTAAATGACCCCTTAAAAGCGGTACACTTTTCGCTTCATCAAATACCCTTACACTTGAGATTTGCTTGTCCTCAAGCAAATGCGCTTTTATTCTAATCAAAATACAAGTTAGGGGTTATTTAATGCTAACATAAAAGTAATTACAACAAATATTCGTTCCACTTTAATCATAATAAGCACGGAGATTATAAACTAGCACCTCACAAGTAGTGTTTAGATACTCACATCTCTCAAGTGTCATCAAAATAAATCTCATAAATGAAAACGGATAATATCTCTCACTACCTGTCATAGCAAATAGATTACCATAGGCTTGGGAAAGGATCGAAAACCTCCTCCACTCGGCGTAAGCACCAAAGATAAACTATCAAAGAGGGCTTTTAAATGGGTTATAACGTTAGGTGAAAGGAAAAGGAAAACACGGTTTTGTTGGATAAGGGATATTTTACTGGTGGCGAGTTAAAGATCTTGATCAATTACATGTACTATACAATGTTGCTAAGCCAAGACTCGACTCAATCTTAAGCTAATGAAAGAAAATAACAAAAACATAAAATAAACATAAAATAAAACGGGATGGTAGTCCGTATGTTTTTTCTACTTTTCTTTTTCTCATTTTTGTATTTTTTTGATTTTTTTTTTTTTTTTTTTTTTTTTTTTTTTTTTTTTTTTTTGCATACACTTTTGCCCTACCATCCAAAATAATACATCATAGGGGCATTGCATTCCCCTTACACTTGAACTTTTACATAACTTTACAAATAACTATTCTAATGACTCGAATTAAGATAATTGAAAAACTTGGAGTACTTTTAAAATATTTAGCACATATGGGGGTAATAAATGATGATCTTCCCCATTACTCTATTACACTAGTACTTTACCCAATCGTCCCAATCGTCCCAAAACAATATGTACAAGGATATGACTCGACTTAGCAACCATGTAATCAACTAGATAATTAACTTGGGTTTAAACAAATGTTGTCACAATAATGCACTAAAAATGAGTGCATACAAGGTAGGCTAAGGCGATTTGGGTGTACATTTTAGTGGGGTGTAACAAATTCTTCCTTTAAGTAAAATGCTTAAAGGTCGAAATGAAAAGATAGGCTCTGAGGGGTGTACTAGGGGTATCGTGTACTAAAAATGAGTACAACGCAAAGGGTGTGGGAGAATTACTTGACCAATGTAGCCAATGTAATTATAACAAAAACACATGTGTAAAACAATGGGTGAATCCTAATGCCTCTTATCATGTAGTAAATCTAACTACACGAATGTAGTCTCACTTGTGGCCTTGGAATGGTCCTAACGCAAGTTCTAGAATCTAAGTGCTACCGGTACACACATCATAGCAAAATGCTTTTCCTACCAATTCTAGGGGCGAACCTCACATATTTGGGGGTGGAAAATTTTTTAGTGGTACGGTTTTTGTGCTGGTCATATAACTCCTATCCGTGAGACGCTTATTAAGATCAAAGTTTCACTCCTATATGTTGTAAAAAAATTTAAATTTGGCACTAAAATTACCCTAACAGGTATTTATCTCAGTTTTATTACACATCCACTATTAAACAAACAAAAATCAAGCGCAATTGTATTCTCTAATCGTACTTTTACCCCCCTTACAATTAAGATGAACATTGTCCCCAATGTTCAAATAACAAGATGTAAAAGTATAAAGTAAAAGAATGAAATCAAATACTCCCCTGATTCGTTCGGTGGATAATGAAGTAACACGGTTAGATCTTCTTCCAAAGAGAATGTTGAAGCTCCATGACTAATGCATCGCCATAAGCTTGATCCAAAAACATTTCCTTGTCCAAAATAACCTGTTAAACCTGAGAAAACAAACACGAAAACCTGCATAACATCGGCGGGATAAATCTATATATAAGGATATAATGCTTGTGGAATGATAATTTTGCAGATTCCTGGAGATTATAAGTTATAGATTTAATAAAAACTTTTTATGAAAACAAAACTTTCAAAAATTTTCAGAAAATTAAACCTGACGCCGTCAGGTTGTAACTCCTGACGCCGTCAGAAATGATCTGACAGAATTCTATGTTACGTTTCCGGAAAAAATTTTGGAAAAACCTATACCTTACTTCCTGGAATTCCTGCAAAACTTCATTATGACTCGATACAAGCATTTGACTCAAACAAATACTAATATGTATGTTAATTTATTATTATTACGATTCATGTTCATTTGTGTTCTAATAAACCGATTTAGATTTCCCTTACACTTAACTTTTGCAAAATACCTTTATATGTAGTTAAGACGAAGTTAAAAACAAAATAAAGCATTTTCACAAATTAGTTTTGAACATGAATCAATAATAATAAAATTTAAACACACATACGGAAGCAAATAAAATCAAACAAACAAATAAATAAACACACAAAGCAAATAAAGCTTGGGTTGCCTCCCAAGAAGCGCTTTTCTTTATTAACGAGTCTTGTAGCTAGACTCAAAGTCACGTGTTCTACGTGACTCCATCATTGGTCACGGTTCCTAGGCCATTTTCATTCCCGGTTTTATATTCCGGTCCCAATTTCAAACAATCCTTGTAGAAACCGAATATCCTTTCCATAACATAGTCTACTCCTTTATTTCTATCCTCATCATTCCTATAGTAAACCGCTTGCTTGAGCTCCTTCTCAACATTTGACGAGTGTTGGAATTGTTCTATCTTATATGGCATTTGGTAGTTTACCTCATCGGTCTCATCCTTAAATCTAACTATCCCTAAGGAAGGTTCATAAGTCATTCTAGAGACCTCAACAAATGGTTTTCCAAAAACCACTTGAGTTAAGGATGCATCGACTATTGGGTGGATATCTTCTACAATTACAAAGTCGGTGACATAGGTGAAGTTTCCTACATAAACCGGTAATCCCTTAACTCTTCCCGTGAAGTTACTCATCCATCCCTTGTCAGGGAACATCCTATACCCAAGTTGATTTTTCATTATCAAGTTGTAGTGGGCTCTAGTCATGATGTTTATGGGTGATCTAAGGTCGATGTAGGCTTTCCACACATGCAAATGTCCGATGTTGCATGGTATGTTGAGATTAGAAGGGTCGCCTATTTCTATAATTGGTCTACCTAGGAAGTATGGTGTCTCGGGGTCATCGAATAAGTTTGTATGATATGCGCGCTCTTCCTTAGTGGGTAGCCTATTGAAGTAGTCCTTATCATCATCTACTTCTTCAATCTCACTTGTCCTAACTTCCTTATCAACCTCGACTTTCTTATCCTCATCCTTAGGTTCACTATTATCCTCATTCCTTTCAATTGGTTTAATAGTGACAATGTTGACAAAGTGGACGTGTTTGGATGAAGAGGGGTCTTTTACTTGGGGTCCGCTATTTGTGTTCCTAGCGTCCTTATGTGGAGGTGATAACACTTGGTTATTGAGAGCTTTCAACAAGTTGTCAATTTTATTGGTCATCTCCGTTTGTTGTTGATTGAATTCGGATTCGAATCTAGCTATCCGAGCTTCTTGAGATGCCATAAATTGGGACATCAATCCTTCAAAGTTATTGGTACTACCATTGCCGGAAGGATTGTTGTTGAAAGTACGGTTCGAGTTGGAACCGCTTGATTGGAAACGATTAGGTGGGTTGGAAGAATTGGTTTGTTGTGCGTTTTGGTTTTGTTTCCACCTAAGGTTCGGGTGATTTTTCCATGAGGGGTTGTATGAATCACCGTAATGGTTTGGCTCGGGTTTGAAAGTGTACCACTTGTCTCCCGCTCCGTCGGTACGCGAGGATGCGTAGTCCACAAAAGCTTGTTCGGGGAGTTCCATGCAATCACGAGTGTCGTGGGGACCACTACATAATTCACATGAAGAAGTGATTTTGTTCACTTGGCTTGAAGGTTTAGGAGCCTCGTAGGATTTCATGAGAAACCTGACTTGGTCTTCAAGTTCTATGATCCTACGGTAGGAAGTGCTTGAATTGTTCGAAGGCAAAGATATTGCCTTGACCGTTTTATTCAAATCACGGGGATCACTCCAACTTTCGTTGTCATAAAGAGCAAGATCCTCTAGGAGAGCCCATGATTGTTCCGCACTTAGATCACGTAGCTTGCCACTGGCCGATTGGTCAATGGTTTGCCTCGTGGAGAGATTGATATGGTCATAGAAGATTTGGACTTGGAGCCAAAGTTCTATGCCATGATGAGGGACTTTTTGGAGTAAGTCCTTGAATCGAGTCCATGCCTCGTAGAGGGTTTCGCCTTGACGTTGTTGGAACATCAAGATATCATTCCTTAGCTTGGTAGTTCTTCCCGGTGGGAAAAACTGAGCAAGGAAACGAGTAGTGAGATCCTCCCAAGAGGTGATGGATCCTGTGGGTTGACGTTCTAGCCATTGACTAGCTTGGTCCCGCAGAGAGAATTGAAAGAGACGCAACCGGGTCGTCTCTCGAGTGGCAACATCAAGGTCTATAGAATCAACAATTTTGAGAAAGTCCTTGAGATGTTGATTAGGATCTTCGGAAGGAAGTCCATGGAATGCGCATCCGCTTTGCACCAACCGGATGGTGTCGGATCGCAAGGGTGTAACATTGGCTCCTTGAGTGAGCTCAATGGTGTTTCGATAGCCATGGTGGCTAGGACGGGAGTACTCTCTTAAAGTACGGGCTCTAGGAGGTGGTGGTTGTTGTTGTGGTGGTGGGATGTTGGGATCAAGGATATTACCATCTTCCATGATGTCTAATGGTAATGGTTACGAACAAAGAAATGAAGAAAATAGATAGACTAAAGAAAACCTAGAAAAATAAAATAAAAATCTCACTAGAAAGGAATCTAGTGAGTAGACCTATAAAATAAAAATTCAACCTAAACAATAACTATTCCCCGGCAGCGGCGCCAAAAACTTGATGCGTGGTTTTGCGACCTTACAATAGGTTTTACCTCTCGAGGGATCTCAAGAGGCTTACAACCCCACCAGGCAGTGTACCTGACCGATGTAGTATAGTGTAGTGGTAAGTACGGGGGATTGATCGTTCTCCACAGGGAATAGTGTTCGTTAGGTATGAAAAATTACTCTAATAGGTCTAAGGGTGAGAGAAGATTCTTTTTATGTTTTTATATTTTTATGAAAGCAAGTAAAATCTCGGGTTTGAAAGAGTGGGCGGAATTAGTTGCTAGTCAACTAACCCAAATTACTACGAATGCAAATAAAATAAAATAACAGAAAATGAAAATGTTGGTGAAAACTTATATGGAGGGAAATGTGTTTACTTAGATTTCCTTACTCCCTAACTATCTTTTACCGGTTGATTAGTGTGTATTAGTCGCGTGGATGACGGGTGTATTCCTTAATACCAGTCGTGGGGTGGCGTACGTACTTCCCCAACTCTACAAGCTCCTACTTCACTCCTATGTCGAGCCGGCTAGGAAGCTCCTAACATGGGATCACTAGAATTGGCTTGTGCATTAAATACAACCATAAAAACCTTTAGTACGCATTGGTTCATGTTTCTTAAGACGTTCAAGCAAGTTACCGAATAGGAAGTTAGCCAGTTTTCTTAAGCCTAACATAGATAAACAATCATCCAATACAACTAATAACACACTAATAACCAATAATCAATAGCTAGGTTTCATTAGATCTAAGCAAACACAAGATAAATCTAGCCTAACATGTTAAACAAAAGACAAGAATAAGATAGAATCAAACAACACATAGACATATTGAATGATTAATTGATAACTTATCTTCAATGTAACATGGAAGATCTCAAGGCAAAAAGCCTTGAAAGAGCTGCCAAATTCGTCCTAGGGTTTTCACACACAAAGTTCCCCAATAAGTTCCACACTAATGACAAAGAATTGCAAAACTATATATAGATTTTTGGATCTGACGGCGTCACGTTATGGAGTGTGACGCCGTCACCTCACCGCTTTTAGGGTTCTCGGATGACCTTCTTGACGCCGTCCCTCTTTAGCTCTCAAAAATCCGTTCTGGCTTATCAAGGCTTGACGCCCTCAGACTATGAACGTGACGCCGTCCCTCTTTAAATTATAACGTGACGACCTTGATCAGATTAAAGCGTGACGCCGTCAGAAATTCCATGCAATTTCTCTGGCTTATCATGAGTAAATTTCACATCCACCACTTTTGCCAAGCCATGACGCCGTCCAGGGTTAATCCTGACGCCGTCAAAGGTAACTTCCAGCAAGATTTTGAGACTTTATCGTTTTCTTCACTTTTATGCTCCAAAAACCTCTAAAATGCTTCCTTTTCCAGATTTCTTCTCAAAAGTACCTAAAATGACAAAAGGAACGATTTAGGGCAATATTTGATCAAATAAATACGATTTAGGGCTTAAATGACCCCTTAAAAGCGGTACACTTTTTGCTTCATCACTTACAAGTGGCTTTGTGTTGTTTGCCTTTTAGACAAGCAATGCATGTTTGATCATTTTCAAATCTTTTGTGAGGTAAACCTCTTACCAAACCATTCTTAACAATTTTATTTATGGTTTTGAAGTTAATATGACCAAGCCTTCTATGCCATTTCATTGACTCTTCCAATGTGGCCTTTGCAACAAGACAAGTTAAATTCTTTTTAGGAATAATATTCTTCATGTCTACACTGTACATATTGCCCTTTCTAGGAATTCTAAGAAGTACTTGACTTTCATCAGGCATCTTAAAATCAGGAGAAAGTACAAGACATCCAGTCTCACAGAAAAGAAAATTATTCTTTTTGTCACACATTTGTGAAACACTAAAAAGATTATAATTTAGCTCTTTTACATAGTACACATCTTCAAAATCTAAATTTCCGGTTTTGATTGTACCTTTACCAGAAATTTTACCACGAACACCCCCTCCAAAGGTAACATATCCTCCATTTAAAGCTTCAAAATCTGAGAGATAAGACATGTTGCCTGTCATGTGCCTAGAACATCCACTATCTGAGTATCCTTGATCCTCTTCCTGATCATTTGAATGTCCCTGCACACAAATAAGAGTGTTAGTTTCTTTTGGGGATCCAAGCCATTATTGACTTGGATCTGCCTCTTGCATCAATGTAATTGAATCTTTTAAGAATAGTTGATGCAACATTGGATTTATGAATCCAACATGCTGAGGCCTAAACAGCATTTGCCCTTTTTCCCTTATCAGCAGAGTGAACCACACACTTATCAGCAGAATCTTCTAACTTTGTAGTTCTACCTTTTGGTCTCCAAATTTGTTTATAGACCACTGCCTTTGATTGAATGGGACTTATAACAGTTGTAGGTGCATGTTTGAAAAATGTTTTTGCACCCTTAGCTGTTGATTTTGGGTTAATAGTCATAAATGGTCGAGCAGCAGAGTAAAATTTGCTATCAGCAGGATCATTTGGTCTATCAGCAGAATCAGATTTTGAGATAGACATGTTTTTGACTACTCTGGGGTTTTATTTCTTAGAACTAGAGTGAAAGTGAGATTTAGGAGTTTGCCTTTTGAGGTTCACTCTATGGTTTTCATACCCAGATACCCATTGGTTGCAGAAAGCTGCAAGATGCTCAAAACTACCACATGTGTAACAAGCTTTATTATAAAAAGCAAAGTCATCACCTAATTGGTTAGATTTGAGGTTGTTCCAATTCCTTTGGTTACCTCTGGGCTTGTTGGTGGTTCTGTATTGTTCACAATAGCTAACTGGTTGCCTAACATGCTTAATGTTTGATTTAGGCTTATCAGTATTATGTTTGACTATCTTAGGAACCTTTGTTCCTACTTTCTTAACCACTTCTGGTTTAGACATAACCTGTTCTTTTTCATCATCACTATCAGTTGTACAATCTTCAACAACTATAGCATCTCCTTTCTTAACAAAGGACACCTTGTCCTGATAAGTTAAAGTTTTATCTAAACTTTTACTTATCTTTTCTACCTTAAGACTCTTACTAGTCTTAGAACCATATTCCATGATTGGTTCTTGGAACTCAGCTAAGCCTGTATGTGCTAGGTCAACACCTGGAGGTGAAGGAACACCTCTATATGGTGGAGGAACAATTTTGTAACCTACACCTGAATTAGCTTTATCAATTACCTGAGCTTCCCAAATCTTATTCATTCCTTCTGAGGAATGTGCTAGAGTATCTATAGTTACCTTAACATTTTCTTTTTCAGTTTTGATTTCAGATAACTGTCTACTTTGATCATTAAGTAGTTCATCTCTAAATGCTATTCCTCTTTTTAAAGCATTTAAGTCATCAGTAAACGTAGATTCATTCTTTTTATAATGTAGAATCTGTTTTTCTAGAACTCCTACACACCTCTTGTGATTAGCTAAATTATGAAGGGCATCAATTAACTCTTCTCTAAAAGCATCAAATCTCTTTTTAATGTCTTCATAATTTTTAAGATTAGGACATGAATTAGTACAAGTAGGAATAGTATCTACCTCTGAATCAGAAGAAGCCATTAGAGCAAATTCAGTGGCCATAAGAGCAGCATTTGGTGGTGCATCCTCTTCAGTAGCCATAGAGCTCCAATCATATCCAATACCATCAATGGCCAGCATAGCCTTTGGCTCTTCCACCAGTACTTCCTTATTCCTCTCTTGTTTATACCAAGTGTTCCTATTATCCTGCTTCCTTGGGCTTCTACATTCTTTAGCAAAGTGTCCCAACCTATGACAGTTAAAACATTCTACTTTCTTCTTATCGAACCCAGCAGTATCATTACCATTTATGGTAATTTGCTTTCCAGTTTTCTGCCAAAACTTCTTAGCCCTCATGCTAAGTAAACCAACTTGCCACTTAATATCCATCTCTTCCAAATCATCACCATCAACCTGCTCAAGGTCTTCATGATTTAAAGGAGAACCACTAGCTTGACTGGTTATAAAGGCATAAAATGTTAGATCACCAAGTCCAGCAATATCCTTTTGTACACTAGTAGAAGGACCACCATAAGTAACATTAGAAACACTTTCAACTTCATCTACCTCCTCTGTATGACTAACACTAGGAACTGATAAGAGTGCAGCATTCCCAGAACTAGTACTATAATTTCCACCTCTCTTCAGACTCTGTTCAACAATTTTAAAGTTGTTGTACAAATCATTAAGCTTCATAGTTTCAATTTCTGGTTTGTTCATCCAGACAATAACATGAGTATGAAAATCACCAGGTAGACTTTTCAAGAACTTCATGTTGAGATCTTCCTTCTCAGTCTCAACACCCAATACAGCTAACTGACTAACAAGCTTGTGTAGTCTTGAAAATAGCTTATCAAGAGACTCATTACTAAAAGCAGTAAAGTTTTCAAATTGGTGCTTTAGTAAAGTCTTCTGTGTCTTTTTGGTAGTTTCATTACCACCAAACCATGCACAAATCTCTTCAAAAAGAGTTTTTGCATCAAGATATTTGTTAAAAGATAGCATTTGCTCACCAGGAATGGTCATAAGCAACAGGTTTCGTGCTTTCTGATCATTTCTCTTCTGTATCTTTTCATCATTGGAGACTGGTCCAGTATTTCTTTTTCTAACTGTCTTCCCTTCAACAAGAACATCTGAATAGCCTAAAGTGAAGGAATCACCATACTGAATTATGTCCCAAAGAGCATAATCTTGAACCATGAAATATTGCTCAACTCTCATCCTCCATAACTCAAACTCATTGGGTTTGATCATGGGCAACTTTGCAGCAACATTTTTTTGAACATCTTGTACATCCATTTCTTGTTTCTTCTAAAAACAACAATATCAACCTCTAGCTCTGATACCACTTGCTAGGATCCTGGACACACGATTAAGGTGGTTAAACCTTCTAACTTTGTGTGTATGATATGTTGTGTTAAAATGATTAAGTGCGCGGAATTCACTCAACCAAACTTAGAAGGTTGTGTATGTTATGGAAATGGAATTGTTATGTTTGTTAGTTAGCAATGAAACACATAAAGATTATCACTAAACGATTCAATATTATTAAAGATAATAATACGAGTGACCTTGAAATATCACTAGGGTTACAACCTTGAATCTTTTGTTTCTATCACTTGTGATATATTTGTGTTTGTTCTAACAGTTATGCATGTTCTAACGTATGCATGGACTAACTCTTAACACTTCTATATTTTTCACACACTTAATATCACTAGTCTAAGATCTCTTTTATAGTCAAAAGATCTTTACAAATTGCTTAAAGTCTTGACCGACTTACTTGGTTAACTTATCCTATTGAGTGTCAGTACATCAGATACAACATGTATCTATGTATACAACTTGTTAACTAAGCACATGGAGTAAGATATTATCTACCGTATATTGTTGACCAAAATACAATAAATATCTTTTTGATCTTATCCTTCCATCAGCAGAGTTGTTCACTATCAGCAGGAACAATCTATCGCTATCAGCAGAATCATCAGCAGAGTTGTTAAGCCTATCAGCAGAGTGAAATGCTCTATCAGCAGAATCAACATCATCAGCAGAAACCACTTTGCACTATCAGCAGAATTATACTTAGAGTAGAATCCGATATTAAACATCTTGAATATTTAATTCCCAACAATAGGGCCACAATGTAGCCTTAAATGGCAGTAGTTAATTTTATTAAATCGTCTTTAATTATCAGTCTTTTACTTCGTGTAATTTTACATTCCAGCAATTAATTCAAGCTTTATTCAAGTCATTTATCCTATTTTAATTCAATATTGCACTTAATTTCCAGTTTAATAAAAATTCTATGTTCTCAGTTAATTTATATTAAGCTTTATACTTGTTACAAAGCAATTAAAAGCTCTTTTAATTGTTTGAATAAGCTCATTAAAGCTTTTTATAGCTTTCTGTGAGTTTATTTCAGCTTTACTCAGTTTTGTCTTGAAAGTCAACTAAAGTCAACATAAGCTCAAAAATAAGCTGTCTGGTAAAAAAGCTATTATGGAAGGCTGGTATTTGATTTCTAGCTTGTTGACAACAAGCTAGGGTTGTTCTGATCTTGTTCTATAAGCCATACCAAGTTGTAAGCTTTTTATCAATTTTAGCTTAATTTCTATTGTCACTGTAGAATAGCTTATTTACAGCTTATTTTCAATATTTACTGCTTATTATTAGTTTATATTTATATTTCATCACTTACATCAGTTTTAAATAGCCTTGTCTTTATTCTACTTAAAAAATACTTAAAAAGTCAAAAATAGCCTTAAGTAGTATAGCTTAATATACTGCTTAATTTTGTTTTAAAAGTTGCTAATTAGTACTTATATAAGTTAGTGAAACCTTAGAAATCATAATTCATAGTTAAATTATAGTGGTTAGTTCAAAATACCCAAGACAGACCCATTAAGGGCTGTTTGGTTTAAGCTAGGTCAATAGGTCAATTAAGCTAGTCACTGCTCCATTACCATTTCATCAGTTTCAGTCATACTTAATATAGTTCATATAAGGTGGTTCTAAGTCCTAATTAGCTAATTTGATAGAAAATTTAGATTTGAGTGGACTGTGCAATTTTTAGACCATAAAATGACTAAATAAGCTCTTATAAGCCATAAGCTCTTTTGGCCCTCAACTTTGGCATTTCTGTAGTCCATTAAGTCCATTTAGTGAACACAAAAGAGTTGGTTAAGTTCCCTTAGGCCTAGGCTAGTTTTGGTTCAAAACTTGCATAGCAGCTACATTTTTCGAATTTTATAATCTGCATCAAATTTCTTTTATTTTTCATTTCTTTATCTTAAGTAGTTATAAGCTGAAATTTGGCACGCATATAGTTGGCCAGCTTGTGTACTTAGTCATATTTTTAGTTTATTTTTTAGAATTTTTCTAAACTGCTTTTTCGTAGCTTGAAAAGAGCCATTTTTGCCCTGCACTCTTAGTATATCAGCAGGCCATTTCCATTTTTTGTGCTTATTTGCTTAATCCCATAGTTTTTTTTTTTTGATAACTTCAGCCTATTTGTAGTAATCTCAGTCCCATTTAGCTTATTCCATTTCCTTTTTAGCTTATAACTCAGCTTATAGCTTATTTGCTTGAATTCTAGTTCTATTCTAGTCTTTAATATGGACTGTTGAGATTCTCAGCTTCATTCTAGCTTATTTTGAGTGTTTTAAAAATAATTCCTTTACAAAAGTTGTTAATATTAAGTTATTCATAAGTTGCAAAAAGAAAAATTAAAAAAAAAAAATAGTTTAAAAAAAAAATAGCATTGCTGGGATTCGAACCCTGGACCTCCCCCTTTGCTAAGCCTCAACACCACAACACACTACCAACTGCCCTCGGGACTTCTCTGGTTATAGCTTGCACACTTTAAATCTTATAGTCACTTTCCATTTAAGCTATTCGAACCAATTTAGCTTATTACAGCTTATTAGAATAAGCTGGTGCCCTCTTTGTATTTTTCCTAGGATAGTAATAGTATAAAGTATTTTTAGAAAAAGTTTCAGATTTTTCTAAATAGGTTTAGTATTTTTAATAATTTAATTAGTTTAAAATAGTTTTTAAATCATAATAAAAAATATAAAAATCAGAAAAATATAAATCTTTTTTCTAAAATTTTCTTTTATTATTTAGGATTTAAGAAAAATAAAATTGCACTTGTAAGATTAGTTTTCTAAATATTTTGGTCTTAATCCCCTTTTTAGATTTCTCGTTACGCGTTTTTAATATAATTTGTGTTAATCTTAATTTTCTTTTGAGAATTTGTTTCTCATTTGTTAATTAGAATATAAAAAAGCAAAATTCCATATCATCAGTCACTCTAATCCAAACTTTTAATGATTGCCCATTCACACCTCGTTGGGAAACGACCCGGGTAATCGCTTACCTGGTCACACACACACAAACGTGAGTTTTTGCAAGTTGATCTTTTTCCTAAAAGGTTAATTTGTCTTTATTCACGTGTATCCGTCTGCATATTATTTATATACGCTATTTATCACGGATCAGTGGTAACGATCAGTGACACTTGATTTAGTTTGGTTAAATTGATTGGTAAAATCTAGGAACAACATAACTAACGATAGAAAAACTATTTATCTTTAACTTGTTAATTATGAGCCGATCAAGTGTGCCCAAGATCTGCCTACAAGCTGTTTATTTAAATTTAGAGTAAATTACACCGTTCGTCCCTGTGGTTTGGGGTGATTTTCACTCTGAGTCCCTATTTTTTTTTTTTTTGCTTTCTGAGTCCCTCAATAGTTTAAAACGCACGCCATGGGTCCCTAACTCAAAAAATGGGTAACGCCGTATGTTAACAGAGAAGTAAGCAGGGGTAATTTAGTCTTTATACCTTATATCATATTAAATGTACTGGTTTCTTTGTCATACCATAACCCAGTTCCTTCCCCCCATAATTCCCTCACCTAACTTTTCTTCTTCCTCAAAAAACAAAACCCTTAATCTGAAAAGGGTAATGCAATGGTGGCGTCGACATCCCAATGGTCAATGCGTGAATCAAACGATTATATTGATGTCTATGAAGCTTACGGTATGAGACGGTTTTTAAGTTTTTCCCATCAATATTCGAAGAATTTTTTGGTTGTTTCAATGTCATTTGTTCTTATTATTGAATTTTGGAAGGAAATCACTAATTTCCCTCATTTTAAAGAAACCCTAATTTTTTTTTTATTTGTTTTTGATTTGACAGCAAATAGAGAGGAAAACACAGATGCTCTGTTTTCGTTAGTGATACATTATGCTGGGATGTTTACTGATTCACCTGGTAGGAGCTATGTAAATGGTGACTTTTCTTATTTTGACTGCATTGATATCGATGAGTTCTCAATACATGAGCTTAATGATATGGTTAAGAAATTAGGATTTAATGGTGAAACCATAATGTACTATAGTTTTCTTAGGCCTGATATGAACTTAGACAATGGATTATATGCTTTAGGAAATGATGATGATGTTAGACAATTGGCCAAGTACATTAGTGTTGGATATAAGCTAATTGAGGTCTTCATAGAACATGATGAGACTACTGTATACACTTATATAGAGGCTGCATATAACACACCATCTAAAAGGTGTTTCATTGTGGAACTGCCAGATCATGAGAAACATAAAAATGCACAACCTAGTAACAAGAAACATAGGAAATCAGTATCAGGCTCTTGTGCAAAGAAATTAATGTTAGAATGGAGTGAGGACAATGCAAATGTGACTGGTGAAGGTAGTTCTAGGAATGAAAATATAACTGACTTTGCCCAGGATGCATACTCTGTGCCTGATGATTTGTTGGGAGAAGATAACTTTGATCCTTTTTTTGGCTTAGATGATGAAGTAGATGTAACACAGGAAGTAGATATAAGACATAAAGAGAAAGAAAACAGTGATGGTGAAGGTAGTGAGAGTGATGTGTTAGTGGATAAGGAAAATGAGTTTGATGATGTACAAGTTGACATGGAGGATTTTGACAGAACAAATGCTAAGACAATGGGAAATGAGTATACAGCAGAAGTTAATGCAGATGAGGAATTGGATACTGAACTGGGAATTCATGGTATAGACAATGATGAGTTTGAGAGTGCTTCTGATGAAGATCCATTAGACAGGATAAGGACAAGAAAAATTAAAAAGATTAGGAGAACACAGAATCAGTTTGTAGATGGTGAACTTCAAAAGGTTAATTTTTATCTTGGGCAAAAATTTAGTAGTGCAGCTGAGGTAAAAGATTTGATTATTAAACACTCTATTGAATCTAGGAGAGAACTTTATCTAAATAAGAATGACAAAGTTAGAGTTAGGGCTGAATGCAAAGGGACAATACCTGTGTTTCCTAGTAGTCAAGATGGGCCAAGTCAGGTTGGGCCTAGTGGTATTGGGCCTAGTCAGGAAAAGTTAAAAAAGGTAGGTGGGAAACCTAGCAAGAGAAAGCTAGCAGACAATCAATGCCCTTGGGTTTTACAAGTATCCAAATTAAAAGATGAGACATGGAAGGTGAAAACATTTGATGATACCCACAAATGTCTACAATCTAGGAAGATTAAGTATTGTACTGCTGAGTTTCTTTCAACAGATATCACAGATCAGCTTGAGACAAACCCAGAAGTACCTGTGAGGGCTATTCAAGAACAGTTAGAAAAGAAATTTAGATTGGAGGTGTCTAGAATGAAGGCATTTAGGGCAAAAACTAAAGCAGTTAAACAAATTAGAGGTGATTTCACTCTTCAGTATAAACAGTTGAGGGATTATGTTATGGAGTTGCAACATACCAATCCTAACACAACTGTTAGAATAGGAGTTGAAAGTGAAGCAGACCATATGTGTCCAACAAGGGTTTTTAAGAGGATCTATGTGTGTTTGGGAGCTGCCAAGGAAGGGTTCAAAGCTTGTATGAGGCAATTTCTTGGCTTTGATGGAACATTCATGAAAGGACCCTTCCCTGGACAACTTTTAACAGCAGTTTGTGTAGATCCAAACAATGGTATCTATCCTTTGGCATATGGGATTGTGGAAACAGAATCAAGGACTCATGGACATGGTTTTTGGAACATTTGAAGGGAGACTTAGACTTGCAAGACAATTCAAACTTCACCTTCATTAGTGACAGACAGAAGGTACCATTTGCATTTTAACTTATACCATATTTTTTTGATACTTTAGCAGTTTGAAATGATTATTATTGATTTTTTTTATATTTTTTTATTTTTTGAAGGGTATCATTCCAGCTATTAAAGATGTATTTCCAGCAGCAGAACACAGATACTGCCTTAGGCACATTCATGAGAACATGAAGTTAAAATGGAGTGGAACTGCATACAAAGAATTGCTATGGAAGGCTGCAACATCTTTGACAGTACCAAGGTTTAATGAAGTTATGAACAACTTGAAAATTTTGAATAAAGAATGTCATGACTGGCTAGCAAAGATACCACCAATGCACTGGGCTAGATCACACTTCTCAGGTAAAAAAAATTTAAATTGTTACCTAAAATTTCATGTTTTACTATACTAGTAGTCTAATTAGCATATGTTTAACAGGGAGGGCTAAAACTGATATGTTGTTAAACAACATATGTGAAGTTTTTAATGGTCAGTTAGTTGATGGTAGGGATAGGCCTATAATAAGTACCCTTGAGTATGCCAGAGAATACTTGATGAAAAGGATTGTAAATGTGAAAAAAGTTATTGAGAAAAGTGATGGCCCACTTACACCCACTGCTACTAAGTTGTTTAATGTAGTGAAAGCTGAAGCAAGTGAGTGCAATGCTCAATTTAATGGGGGTCATCTGTATTGTGTTACTGGCCCTTGGGGGGATGTATGTGTGGTTGATGTGCAGAATATGACATGCAGTTGCAGAAAATGGGAAGTGACAGGGCTGCCATGTAAGCATGCAGTTGCAACTAATTGGAACATGGCAGCCAATAAGATGGAAGTGGGGTTGCCTGAAAGTTGGGTGCATCCATGTTATAGGCTACAAACATGGAGGGAAGTGTACAGTCACCACATCAATCCCATTAGACACAAGAGTTTCTGGCCAAAGTGTCCCATTCCAACCAGTATCCTTCCTCCAAAATATCATCCCCAAGTTGGTAGACCACATAAAGCAAGAAAAAAGTCTTTAGGTGAGGACATCCCAATGGTGAACACTGGAAAGCTTTCTAGGAAGAACAAGACAGTGACTTGTGACTTGTGCAAGACAAAGGGACACAACAAGAGAAGCTGCAAAGGACCAACAAGCAAAAAAAGGCAAGTATCTGAGAAGGAGCCTGCTGATGGTGGTAACACTATTAAGAAGACCAAAAAGACTGCCAACAAGGGAAAAAATAAAGTGTAATTGGCTGTGGTTATTTAGATATGATGTTTATGCACAAAACTATTGTAATTGTCAACTTTTCATTTGCTATGTCTGTACTTGAAGTTAGGTTATTTAATGTTGCAGTATATGCAACAAAACAATGTGTACCATTTTGCTAATCTAATATGTGACTGCAGTCACATGGTTATGTGTTTTCAGCTTGCAATTTGGTTGTTTAATGTGATGGTATACAGGTGTGTACATGTCTTTAATGTGATGGTATACAGGTGTGTACATGTCAGTTTCTTTTTTATCCATTTTGACTTAAGAAGTCAAACTTATTGTGCTGACTTTGTTTTATCAATTTTGACTTAAAAAGTCAAAGTTTCTGTGCTGAGTTTGGTTTATCAAGTTTTACTATTTTTTTCTCATTCCAGCTTAAGAATCTTAGCATAGTGGAAAGCTGCATACTACTATTTTTTTCTCATTTGTTGGTCAATACAGACAAATAGAAAGCTGCATATTCTTGGAACTCATACCAACCCAATACAAATAGACATTATAAAAAGGCAGTTTGGTGAGTCTCATTTGCATATCCACCCAAACTAAAAACATGAGTTCCAAGCAGTTGGTTAACATCAAACCAGGTTTTTTTCCCAACAATACTAACTTTATTTTTCCTTTTTCTCCAATACTGCTTACTTTCTTTTTTGTGTGTGTGCAGAGGTAATTAACATCTCAAGTAGTGAAAGTGATGAGTCATCTTATGAAGGTTCATGGGCTGGTTATTTCCCAAAAAACTATTCAAGTTTTAAAAAGGGTGAATCTAGCAGCAGTCCTAGCAACAGTCTTACAGGAAAATTTCTTGATAAGCTAGTTTTTGAAGACAGGAAGAAGGTTTTGGGCTTGCCAAATAAGGAGACTGCTGAATTGCTTAAAATCAAGCCCTTTGTAGCCAAAAATCCCATGGGTGGTTCAAAAGGGAATGCAAAAAACAAAAGGGCTTAGTCTGACTTAACTATCTAATGCTTGTATCTTGTATGACCTACCATAAAACTGCTGTAGTACTAAGCAATATGTAATTTGACTTTTCAAAGTCAATTTTCATCTATAATGAAGTATGTTAGTTAACTATAAAAGCAACCCATGTAAACACAAAAACAATAACTACATAACAACCCATTCATTCATTAAAGAGTACCAAAATACAAAACATAGGTTGTTGTTACAACTTAAACAACTAATAAGGCCAACAACTAACAAGGCCAACAACCTACAACATCTTACAGGTCTAAGATAATAGCTTCAACAAAACAAACAAGCAAATTCCAATCCAAGTCCTAATCAGATATTTCTTGACCCTATCACGATCATCTTGAACTTGTTTCAAATAGGCTTGAAGGTTGTTGATATTCCTCAAAAGTCCAGGTATGATTTGAACTGAACGCTGGCACATTGGGGGGTCCAAGAAATCAATGAACCTGCAATCAGAGTTCTATACAAGAAAACCCTTAAAATAATTACCCACTTTAATCAATAATCATTAAACCCTAAAAATCAAAATTTCAAATTAAAAACTTTTACCCTATTAGGACAAGCATAAAACCTTCGACCTGGATTCGTTGGTGTCCATGATGTAACAACCACTGCACGTTTTCCACAATGACAAAACACCATCTTCGAAAGGGAGTGGATTTCTCAACAGTGTGTGTTCTTGAATGTGTTAACGTCTGGGTTTGTGTGTTTGATTTAGGTTATAAACTCTTATACTTATGATATAAGGTATAAAGACTAAATTACCCCTGCTTACTTCTCTGTTAACATACGGCGTTACCCATTTTTTGAGTTAGGGACCCATGGCGTGCGTTTTAAACTATTGAGGGACTCATAAAGCAAAAAAAAAAAAAAAAATAGGGACTCAGAGTGAAAATCACCCCAAACCACAGGGACGAACGGTGTAATTTACTCTTAAATTTATGAACGAACAATGCTGCAGAACAAACATAAAACAATATGGGAGATTCATATAATGTAATTACAGTCCATCACTCCGTTTTCATATTTATTGTATCTAACATACATATAACAACTAGTTACATGCACAATAGACTTTTGTTCTTCAGATTCATATCTAATATTTCTCTCGAAGGGATCATAATATGAGACCGAAAAATGAGTATTGATCTTCCTTCGCCGCTATAAAGACCCAATCATCAAAAACCGGTGTAATTTAATTTCTGATTGTTCTTATGCATGTGTTTGAACTTAAAACTGAACCAGACTAAAAATGTCAAAAGTCGATGTTTCTTTACATTAGCTGGGATTGGTATAGCTTAATTAATGTATAGTAATTGCATGCAATTTTGATATATCATTACTAGTTCCAAATGAATGTCTCACTCTTTAGTCTGAATATTTGATTATATGAAAATCAACATTAAGTATATTAAATCTAACGATTCATGCATGTACAGGAAACAAAAAAAAAAAAAAAAAAAAATGCATAATATTCTTGAATTGATCGTCAAAGGTTAAACTTAAAAATGGATGGAAACTCGATCCTAAAACTAATAACATTCATACTTAATTAGGTTGTTTATTTTGTATGCCACATACATATATAAACTTTTTCGTTATAAACTAAGACCTTATAGCAAATGCATAAGTACTAGCTTGTTTTTGGTGTTCCCTTCTTGTGCATCTTAGAATCAGTTTGGTCATGCATGCTACATGTGTGTTAATGGGACCGGAACCACCAGTTTGGTGACCGGAGGTTATATGGCTACAAACGTAGCATATGACAATAAGGTAGAATATACTAATATTTGTGTACATATAGGATTGAGGTTCCAGCCTTTGGTTTACTCACAAACATTACATGAAAGGAAGAAGACATAAACATCTGATATAATATGATCATAAAATATGTTAATTATTAATAAGCTAGCGTAAAAACAGTTACGAACTTAACATTCTTTAATTGACAAGCTACCAACAACAAAAAGAAAAGATGATCTAGTAAGATTAAATCTACTTACCAAACTAAGAAGATTAACTATGAGTCATTGATTTTAAAATCAAATTAAGTTGGTACCCAAGCAGTTGCAAAAACCACATTATGTCCTTTCCATGTAAGAACAAGATCATCTTCTTCCTTCTTTAATCCCCATCCAGCTGCATGCTCATCAAGCATCCCTTTCACCTCAGTCACTATATCTTCACCGAATGCAACCCCATGAAACCCAGTGTTTCTCATTCGCTGAACCCAACGTCCTCTTGGCTCCAAGCGCTCAACTCTATGTGACCCTTCTTGTGCTATCACATTCTCTATCTTCCAACATATATCCGCTTCATACCATTGTCTTTGCTTGCTCCCTTTAGGTAAAAACGTGTCGACTATATCATATGGAATCCATAAGTAGTTAAAAGCTGACCTTAATCTGGTAATCAAGTTAGTTGATGTGAAATCAGCATCTTCATCTGCTAAAACTACTAGTGTTGGATTTAAACTCCGGATTTGTTTCAGGAACAACGCTCGTGGGGTTGCATCTTCGAATGAAAAGGGGATCGTTGGGGTTTCTTCAGGTATATAATGAAGCATCATATGACAGTTTATTATAAGTGCTTCGTTAGTCTCCGTCCCATGTACTAGTCTTTGAAGCTTTAGATGTTCAATTAAAGAAGCAAATCCATCTGATGAGCTTGAAGGAATTACAGTAAATTCCAATATTATGTTTCTTGAACGAGCAAAGTTTACTAATTTAACACCTAACTCATCATACGAAAGATCCAACATCGGAGGGACATCCTCCGTAGCTCCAGCAATCGTGAGCTTGAGGAGCGGTGGACCTTCTGATTTCCCAGCCATGGCATCAATCAAAGTTGGGATTTGCATGCAATGTGTTAGACTTAAGTCAACGATATGAACAGTTGAGTGTCCTTCAATGGCTTCAAGTATGGCTGCGTTAGCAGCCGTGAAACCAAACCGATGCCATGGAGTTAAATCCACAAAGCTCGCAAGCTCAATAATTGAAAACTTATGAGTCTGAATTGTAATATTGGAATTAGAGAGCGCAGCTGTAAGCATCTTAAACGTCCCAGTTTTTGCAGCCCGAGCAACCAAAGCACGTAGAAACCCACACGTGAGCCTTTGATTAGAGTCACCATCTGAAGGTGCGATATTATTAAGAACCCATAAAATTTGTTGAGAGAGAGTAGCATCATTGCTTTCAATAGCATTAGCACAGCGAACAAGCAGTTGTTCCATACAGTTGGCGTCCCCAAAGGTTCCCAGCGCTTTATTAGGCGCTGGAAACCCTGGCCAGTGACGTGTCCCTTGGAGTTGATTTGGATTCATGGGAGTAAAATTTTGGCATGGTTTAGTGGATTGATGTAGAGGTGGTGCTGGTAATGTCTCAGTAAACTGCATCATGTACTAAGTAATAGAAAAGGAAAAAGTAAATCAAGAAAATAAGAGATAGTGACTCGACTAGAGAGTGGTACCTCTGGGTTCTGGTTATATTGGGATATGAAACATTATTTGTAGTGTGAAATCAGGGTAAAAATCTTAGTAAAATAGACTCATCATGATTGTATGATTTCTTTAAGATTTCATGGCTAAAAATAGGGAGAAAATAGGTATGTTTTTATAAGGGCAAAGCAGCTTTAGTCTATTAGAAAATGATGTTGCATAATAGAGGTGTTTATGTGGGAAGGGCGGAAGGCTACAATGAGCGTTTAGAAGCACAGTTTGCAGAAAACTTTTCAAAGTGTGATTTTGTGTCTGATTACATGAAATTGTGTGTCATATAAAGGAAAGGAGGAGGGTGGTAGTGGTGTTGGAATTTGGTAGCATGTGAGTGTGGCCGGCCATGAGTTTGGACTTATGTAAGTGTTGTGATTTTGTCATTTAATGTGTAATTATGAAATGGATGTATAGATATTAGATATATTTATATAGATTGAGTGTAAGGTAATGCACTTCTCTTCATCTTCTTCCACTTCACGGGACCATGCGTATTATTTTTTCGATCTGACATAATATCTTTTGCAATAATTTTTGTCGATTTTTATCCTTTGTTATAGAGACCTTGAAGGTCCACATCATGTATACAACAAGAAACTTGGAACATGTAATATTTTGATTTGTGAAAAGTATAATAATGTTTGGTGTTCGTCTTACACTCTCGGTTTGGGGTTTTTCTCCTATAGGTCTCCTTTTATAAATATATAAGAGAAAAAGAATGTTTTAGGTAAAGGGTTTCCCGGAGAAAAAGGATGTTTTAGCTTGACCCGTTAATGGAACCGTATAGGCCATGAAGCAAGTGAGATACTCATGATTGTGTTGGTATGTGAAGAAAATGACGTATATTATAGACCAACACAATAATGGTAAGAAACCAAGAGGTGAACAAAACAGAAACAATGTGTGACTAGTGTAAGTGGTGTGTATGTATGTATATTAGTAAGGCTTATGCCTTTGAGGGAAAAGACCGGGGTTCGATCCCTGGCAATAGGAATAGGATTTCAATGTAATAGGATTTCAGTATAGAAAGTCAACTATCAAAAAAAAAAAATTAGTATGCTATGAATAAAAAAAAAAAAAACATCCACATATGATTACAAGCTATTACTCCCTCCGTCCCATATTAAGTGTCCACTTTTCAAATGAACAAAGTTTTAGAAAATTCCACTAACTACACTCTCCACCAATCAAATATCATTATTACCCACTAAAGTCTCTTCTCATTAATTGGAATACAATATGGACACCTAATTTGAGAAATCGCAAGATTCCATTGTAAACATTTAATATGAGACGGAGGGAGTATAAATTTAAAATTTAAATTTTCATCTCTCTTTATATTTAGGTTTAAAAAAGAGAATTAAAAGTACAGATAGAATGACATGTTTACATCACAACCTGCAGCCAATCCCCGGTCGCCCCCTGAGTCATTTCCAGCCATGCACACTGTGGGCTACACAAATTGCATCAAACATCTATTTTTAGAGATCCAATGCATGAATTTTATGGTCACAAACATTTCTTTTAATGGTCATGCATGTTTTCATATATAAATACTTAGGAAAAAATTAGCATGAACTTTGTAAAGTAATTAAATTAAAGGCTTTCTTATACATATAAATGGAACATATATATCTGAAACAAAAATTCTTTAAATGCGTAACCAAATTTCTTAAATGCGTACTAAGTTTACATCCAAAAGACTAATATTCTCCTTGGTATTTCGTCAATATAAACATGCATGTGTTGTGTCTATAAAGGATTTGCAGTATTATGAAATGATACCAAAACAATATTAACAAAAGTTTACTTCAACATGCATTCCATCACCGAAAATTTGTAGATAGAGCATACGACAATGACTCGAATTTTTTGATATCCAAATAATATAGGACAAACACTTTTTCACTTATATATGTTAAGATGTTGTACTTTTTAAACAATATTACTTTTGTAACTTTTATTCGTCTCTTATGGTATTCTGAGTTCAAAATTTAAAATTATGAGTAATTTGTATTCATTCATCTAGAATTCAAAGTTCCCCTTTTCATTTAAGACTAAACACATAACCTTTTGTGTTACTTCAAAGTTCCTTTTTTTTGTATTAAAAAGTACAAGTGAAAAAGTGGGCAAGTGTAGGTATATCTCAAAATTGTAATCACAGACGGAAGAAGGTGAACGCTTGAAAACAAATATTGAAAAGGGATTTACACAACTTTTAATGATATTCTACTATGGAATAATCCTCATGCGCACACAAACACGTCCATCTGGGCAATATCTATACATTCTTCGTGTTTTTATTGTCCTTTCTTCCCCCTTTTTTTATTCAGAATTTAGAGTTATTTGTTTAACCACTTAAGGAATTATTTTATTATTTGTTTATTCTTTTCATTAAATTATATAAAACTAAACCTTCGTGACTAAAATTATTGCATGTATGCTTTAAGATTTTTTTTTTTTTTTTTCCTTACTCAACACTAATGCTTGTAGAACCCTTTTACGGTCCAATTGTGATCATTGAGTTCTTCTACACTTACGTTAACAAGAAACAAATAAAACATACTATACAAATAATTTGTTTATTTTACTAATTATGATTCGTGCAGTACTGATATGATAAAACATGAACATCCCATAGATCCAAAAATCGAGTTGGAAACATAAATAACTTCAGACAAATACGCACTGGTTTGATATCTCATGGAACATCCAGAAAATATATACAAAAATTAAAATCACAAACACAAATAACTTCAGACATATAATATAACACGTCCACTTGAATGTATAATTTGTATACCTAGGAGTACGAGAAACGTAGAAATGTGTAAATCTTATCCATGGAAATATAAATGGTGACTTAAAAATATAGGAATGATATACACTCAGGCAATATCATGTGATTTTATGCATATACACACATGCATAGTTTTGGTGTGGGGACCATTAAAACGACAACATACATTCATGTGATTTTTGCTTTTCAACGGCCTTGCAAGTTAGAGCACAACGTGCAGTGAGCACGCATACCTTCTCATTTGGGGCTCATCGGGTGATACGTCACTTTAACAAATCTTCACAACTAACCCCTCTCACTAATAACTAACCACAACTTACTCATTTGGGGCCCACCACTTACAACTTTGATTTTTAAACGGTAATATATCCGTTTAATTCATGCTTGGACCACACAAACGTACACATTGTCAGGATATTTGCTTCATCGTGTAGACGACGAAGCTTTGTATGGCCAAAAAAAACGAAGGACGTTGGTGTGGTGGCTAAGCACGGCGAGGCTCCACCTGGACGGCGAAGGTGCACGGCGAGATTGCACCGGGTGCTCTTAGAATAGGTATTCTTTTATACAACTCATTTTTAAGTCAATTGAGTTTTCAACTGTCATGCTATGAAACATAAAATTAATACTCGCGCAGATTGAAGCCTGTAATGTAGTTAGTGTTATTAAAATCGCAATCTTGATCCTAGGATCAACTTAGATTTCAAACATGTGTTTGGGTAGAAGTATGATCTTAAATTAATATGACCGAAGTAGTTGTAGAATCTGAGGTGAAATTGTAAGATCCGATGGCTGTTTGATATTACTACCAATCTTATTTTACTTAGGGGCAATTTCATATCTTTTCAACTAAAATTTGAAACTTTCATATTTACTCAAATAATGCTTTTAAAGCATTAGACAAAATGCATTCAATGTTGTATTTTGGGTATATATAAAATTAATTTTGAAAAGAGGAAGAGATATGAAATTCTGCTTTTTTATTATTTCCAACTTTTTAAAGTTATCAAGTGGACTTGATCCCATCATAAATACTTTTAGGGCTGATATATATTGTCATCCGTAAATATAATTAAGCTTTTATTCATATTTTAGTTAAAACTTTTAGTGATGGCAATGTCCTCGCTAAAAATAATTATAATTTTCGTTTTCAATATATTTTTAAAGAAAAACATTTAAAGACGGTTTCGCCGCTAAAGGTATTTGACTTTTCGGCCCTAGAAGTGTTGTTCCCATTTAGATGGTTACAAAGATCAACTGATGTTAACTAACCAACTTCCATGGTTAGCAAAGTAAGTATAAACCCATTTAACAAAGATAACCAGTTTAATAAAGATTTACACAAGTATTTTTCGACGTTTAAATTTTTATTAGAAGTGAATAAAAAAATTTACTAAGATTTTTTTTCGGAATAACAAAATCTAAGTTGAATGACAATTGTTTGGTGATCTCCTCACAAACTCAAACATAAATCAAAGTTAATGTATAAGTAAGAACTATGCTAACCACTGAATACACTCATGAAATTAGTTCAATGGAGGATTAAATGTTCTTGAATGTGTTTCACATTAACTGAAAGAGATAGCATTTACTTCTTTACAAAATTCTCTTATATAGGCAAAGATCGAGGTGGATACCCGTGAGGTAATAGGGACGTGTCGAGTATTTAATTGTGTAGTAAACTTACATCATATGCTTCTATTCTTGTAATATGTCCAATCTCAATTTAAGGAAGAATGTTGACAATTGTTTGCCTCTTTATACAAACTCTTATACTTTCTTTGATAAGTTCCTCTCTACTTATCTTTCCAAAAAGGTTCCCGCCTAAACTTTAAGATACTTAGATTTGTTTTCTAAATATATAAGTTTAGAATGCTTTGGATTGTTGAGGAGATTAAGCGGAGTCAGTGAGTTATAGTCATTACACACTGACTCAATCATCTTCTTTCATGTTCAATACTTCACTTACCGAGTTCCACCTCAGGTTGTGGTGAAACTTTCTTAGCCTCTGATGAGGAGATCAAAGAGAGTCAGTAAGTTATTGTCATTACACACTGACCCAATCATCTTCTTTCAGGTTGAATACTTCACTTACCAAGTTCCACCTCAGGAAGTGGTGAGACTTTCTTAGTCTCTGATAAACACTGAAGATGACTCCCTGAATGTTCATTCATTTAGGGCCTTAATTTACGCTTATGGGTGTTTGGTTCAGAGTGTCTTTTAAATGAATTTAATATGTCAAAGGAATTGTAATCGGAATGAATTGAAATGTAATGAATTTTAATTGTAATGTGTAGCAACTATAATTTGTCAAAAGGAAAAAACAGACAAGAAGGGACGTGTCGAGTATTTAATTATGTAGTGAACTTATATTAAATGCTTCTATTCTTACATCAAATGCTTCTATTTTTGTAATATAAGAGAATGATGTAAGTTATTGTCATTACACATTGACTCAATCATCTTCTTTCAGGTTCAATACTTCACTTACTGAGTTCCACCTCACGAAGTGTTGAGACTTTCTTAGTCTCTGATAAACACTGAAGATGACTCCTTGATTGGTCATTCATTTAGGGACTTAATTTACACTTATGGGTGTTTGGTTCAAAGTGTTTTTTAAATGAATCATAATATGTCAAAAGAATTGTAATCGGAATGAATTGAAATGTAATGAATTTTAATCGTAATGTGTAGTAACTGTAATTTGTCAAAGGAAAAAACAGACAAAATTACTCATGTTTGGTTGGATGAAAATGCAATGTAATTTAAAAAAAGAGACTATTAGGCTCTGAATTGGACGAATAATCTCCTCATATTTGGATATAGAAATAGCCTACAGTGTAAGTAAGTATAACAACTTCTTCTTACTAACTGAGATAAAGTAAAGTAAATACTTAACTATTCTAAGAACAAATGAGACAAAGTATATCATCATTATTCATAGGTTAAGGCAAAAACAGAAAAAATACATAAGTCCTTTTCAGGCTTCTTCTTTAACAAGCCTCGGTCCTTCAAGAGTCTTTTTAGTCAGTGCAAAGATTTTGAGGATGCAGAGTTTTATGTGTCCAGGATGTGCATTTTAGAGACTCACTGAAAGGCTTGCTCACCAATGGCATCAGTAAAGAAGATTCCATGCTCAGGTTGCTCAATTACCTTACCTGCTTTGAATGGAACTCCCTCAGGAGCAATTATGTTGCAATGAAGACCACTAATGAAAGGTTCAGGCTTTGAGGAAATGGTGGATCTGTTCATCATCTTTATCTTTGGGGAAGTTTTAAGAGGATCCTGAAGAGTAAGAGGTTTTCTGGTATCAATCCATAGGAATATTTTTATTCTATGATCTCTTTAAATCATTTTCATAAGGTTGACTTCAATTCAATAACATTGGCCCATTTCTTCTTGTTAAGGACAACTAACATCATTTCCCATTCCTTGTACCCAAAGAGACCCTATTTGAACTTACTAATGACTTCATAGTTTGAGTCATCATTATCTCTGATAATGGTCACTTTTTGTGGCTTGGTATTTGCAATGATCATGATATCAGTTATTACCCCAGGCTTACTGTTCCAAAACACCAAACTAATCTATCTCCCAAACACGTTATCTCCTTTTTCTCTCATTTGTGTAATTAGTGTGCAGGACATAGTTGGAGGGCCAAAGTTGTTCATTCTATTTCTTGCTTATAAAGTCCAGGGGCTGCCATGTCAAAGAATAAAAGTTGAAAGGGGTCGGTGCATCTTTATTGCCGATATATTGGACTCATCTCCTAAATAAAATATATTCTTTAAACATTAGAGTTTAAAATCATTTAAGGGTATAGAGGGAGTTCTCTTGAGCACAGAATTTGAGAAAGATTTTGAAAAATATTTTTGAAAAATCTTGATCATGTGCTCAAGGTTTGATTTTGTTTTGCCATTAACAATGCGAGTCCTGATCAGAAATAATTAGAAGTCATCGTTGTAGCGCGGGTCTCGAACTGAAATGCACGAAAGCCGATAAGAAGAAAGTTTTGAGAACGACATGTTTTAGAAAATGTTTAAATGAACTCTCGCTCAAGCATCTGTACATGCCCGTATCATTGTTGAATGACATTTCTAGGTACGTACAGAATATTGATTTATACAAGAGACATGTCGTGAGAAGAATATTTTTTTGATTTTTGTATTTTATATTTTTTATGTCTTTTTGAAATTTTATATTTTTATATTTTGTTTTTGTTGGTTTTTCAAATTTTGTATTTTGTTTTCCAAAAATATTTACATGCGAAGCTTTAGGAAATAAATTCAAGAAGATTCGAGAAGACTTTCTAACTCTTCGGGAGTTAGGCTTCGCAATCCAATTCGACGAACTAAGTATTCAAACCGCTCTGTTGGGAGGGCTTTAGTAAATAGATCGGCAAGTTGGTATTCAGTCTTCACGAAAAATAATTCAACAGTACCCTCTTCGACGTGTTCCTTGGTAAAGTGGTAGCGGACTCTAATATGCTTGGTCTTGGAGTGCTGAACTGGATTGCACGAGATGGCTATGGCACTTTTCGAGTCACAATACATAGGTATGTGGTCGAAAGAGTAGCCATAATCGGTGAGTTGTGTCCTCATCCATAGAACTTGGGCACAACACGCAGATAGAGACACATACTCGGCTTCTGCGGTTGAAAGCGCTGTGCAGTCTTGTTTCCTTGATGACCAACCTACTAGCTTCTCTCCCAGAAATTGTGCTCCTTCGGATGTACTCTTTGCAGTAACTTGACAACCAGCATGATCGGCATCTGCAAAGGCTGTTAGATTGAACTCCGAATCCTTCGGATACCAAAGTCCCATGTTAATGGTTCTTCGAAGGTACTGGAAGATCCGTTTGACCTCTTTGAGGTGAAGTTCGGTAGGCCTTGCCTGAAACCGTGCTAATAAACAAACAACAAATTGTATATCGGGTCGGCTAGCAGTTAAGTACATGAGACACCCAATCATGCTCCGATATTTCTTCGGATCAATGGGTTTCCCATATAGGTCAGCACCAATTTTGGGTGAGGTGACCATCGGAGTACAAACAGAGTCACAATTTTCCATTCCATGTTTCTTTAAAATCTCAATTGTATATTTTGCTTGATTAATAAAAATACCATGATGGGATTGATGGATTTGAAGTCCAAGGAAGAATTTTAATTCGCCCATCATAGACATTTCAAATTTACTTTTCATGAGATTTGCAAAATGTTTTGAATGTTCAGGGTTAGTGGACCCAAAGATTATGTCGTCCACGTAAATCTAAACAATCAAAATGTCATCTTTAAACTTTTTGGTAAACAAGGTCTGGTCA
Source organism: Artemisia tridentata subsp. tridentata (assembly GCA_021014915.2). Classification (NCBI taxonomy): domain Eukaryota; kingdom Viridiplantae; phylum Streptophyta; class Magnoliopsida; order Asterales; family Asteraceae; genus Artemisia; species Artemisia tridentata. The sequence continues at coordinate 142,139,749 of CP139501.1, read as the reverse complement.
ATTGTTCCTTTGGTGAAATGATTTAACAGCAAGAAAGATGAGATTTCATCGTACCATGCCCGTGGGGCTTGTTTTAGACCATAGATAGCCTTTTTGAGCTTGTAGACTTAGTCGGGATGATCTTTGTCAACGAATCCATCTGGCTGACTCACGTACACCTCTTCCTTCAGAGTTCCATTCAGGAAAGCCGTCTTGATATCCATCTGATAGACCGTGATGTTCTTGTGAGCCGCGTATGCTAAGAAAATCCTGACCGCTTCAAGTCTAGCTACTGGCGCGAATGACTCATCAAAATCGATTCCCTCTTCCTGTCTAAATCCCTTAGCCACGAGACGAGCTTTGTTTCGAATTACAGTCATCTCTTCATCCTTTTTGTTCTTCCATATCCACTTAAGATCAATGACAAGTTTGTCTAGAGGTCTTGGCACTAAATCCCAAGTGTCATGAAGTCGATATTGGAGAAGTTCTTCCTGCATTGCTTCAATCCATGCATCATCTGACATTGCTTCCCGAATGTTTTTTGGCTCTTTTAAACTGACTGAGCAGGCAAAGATGCACATATCACAATCGGTTGCAAGTTGTCTTCGCGTCTGTACTGGCCTTGAAGGTTCACCAATGACATGTTCTATTGGATGGTCTTTAGTCCATTTTAACGTTGAAGGGTACCTTGAATCTAACGAATGCGTGTTTGATGGTTCATATAACCGAGAAGAAGATTCAGCAGATTCCGTAGCAAATGGGTTTTCAAATGGTTCTTCTTCTTCTAACATAGCATCGTTTTGATGTTGTTCTTCTTGATTTGGTGTAGTTTGAGTTTGCTCATCAACTGTTGGTAAAACAATCTCAATTACTAGAGTGGCAGGATTAGTTGTAGATGATATTGACGTGGAGGGAGTTGGTGCTTCAGCTTCAATTGTAGTAGATGCATCCTGGAGTGGTGGCGGTGGTTGTTGTTGAGCGGGTGCAGCGGAACGTTGTTGTGATGTATCTATTGAAGCTCCACCATAGTATTCATCATACATAAACTCGAAGAAATTATCCAGTTCTTGATTTGTAGGTTTATCAATGTTAGTTGACTGAGCTCCTTGGGGTGTGAGTTCTGAACTGATGTGTCCAGAAGTTTGACTTTGTGGTGCGGGTCCTAATCCGATACGATTAGAAGCCATTGGGTTAAGCGCGGGTTCTAGAGCGAGTCTCTCAGAAGCCATTTGTGAAATCTCATCAAATTTCACATTCATCGTCTCCATTACTCTTTTCGTTCTTCTATTGTACACCCTGAATGCCCTCAAGTTATCTGAATAACCAATGAAGATACTAATATCACCCTTAGCCTTCAGCTTCCCCAGATCCTCTCTGTCATTTGTAGGATAGCACAAAGCGCCAAATACATGAAGATAAGAGATATCGGGTTTTCTGTTGTTCACTAGTTCGTATGGGGTTTTATTGAATCTTGGATGGATTAGGGATCGGTTTTGAGTAAAACAAGCAGTTGAAATAGCATCAGCCCATAAGAATAACGGTGCACTGGAATAGATCAGCATTGTGCGAGCAGCTTCCACAAGAGTTCTGTTTCTTCTTTCAACTACCCCATTCTGCTGTGGAGTTCTAACTGCTGATGCCTGGTGAGTAATTCCATTTTCTTCAAAATATGTTCTTAACTCCTGATTCACAAATTCCGTGAAATTGTTAGTTCTTACGATCCTAACTGGAGCTTGAAGTAGAACTTGTATTCGCTTCAGAAAGGTGATGATGATTCCAGGTGCTTCGTCTTTTGATCTCAAAAACCTTACCCATGTATATCTTGAGTAATCATCGACAATCACAAGAATATACTTCTTCCCATTGATACTCTCAACTCTCATTGGGCCACATAAATCCATATGCAAGAGATGTAACTTATCAACCGAACTAGGAATGGTTTTAGGTTTATAAGTTGCCTTTTTGCTCTTGCCTTGTTCACATGATGGACATAAGTGTTCTTTGGTGTATTTGAATTTAGGGAGACCGGTGACGATGGTGTCTTTGGCAAGCTTTGTTATTGTGTCAAAGTTGAGATGGGTAAGGCGTCTATGCCACAACCAGGATTTAGTGTCGTCAGCTCTTGTCATAAGACAAATTGGTGATGAAGAGGCCATTTGGTTTATGTCGATAGCATAGAGATTGGTTCCACGATTTTCGGTTAATAGATCATCACCAACCAAGTTCCTAACGAAACATGTATTTCTTCGGAATGCAACCTCTAAATCCGCATCACAAAATTGTCCGACAGAAAACAGGTTGTGTCCCAATCCTTCGACATAGTAAACTCGAGTGATTAAAAAATTCCCAAACTGTAGATCTCCATAACCCAGAATAGCTGCTACATGATCATTTCCAAACCGAACTGTTCCCATGAACTTCCATACAAAGTTGATCAGCAGCTTCAGATTCCCGGTCATGTGCTTGGAGCAACCCGAGTCGACGATCCAAAGACCAATTTCGATAACCTGCCAATAACAGATGATTGTGCATTTGGAAACCGTTTATCATTTGGTTCCAAGGGGTTCCTTAGCCATTTTTATTCTACCATTTTCTAGACTGAATTCTCTACCCGTTGGAATCCATACGCACATCTTAAGATAGTTCCTAGGCAGCAGACTACTAGTTGTTTTCCTAGACTTTGCAATAAGTCTTTGAATGTATCTAGTCTTAGCTGTATTTTCTGAAGGAACATCTTTCTTAGCAGGCTTATCATTCACATGCACAACATTAGAAACAATATCATCACACACATTTTCAGACAAAGATTTCTTGTTCATTAAAAAAACTGGTTCATCACATGCACTAGAAATATTGTCTTTAATATTACATTCAGATGACAAATGTTTCTTCTTGGAAAGCGATAAAATCCTAGGGTGTTCTTCTACTTCTTCCGTTTTATTCTTGTTATCACTCTTAGAAGCAGGCGCAACTCTATTCCTTGTGTTAATACAAATATCGTACTAAAAACGTTATTTATATTTTACGATCTTTGCTTAAGTTTTGTTCATGACAAACACAAAGTATATCCCTTAAGCAAATTATAAATACTAGTTAAAGTCTTTTTCAAAACACATCTTTCATTTAACATGATCACTAATATTATATTGTATGCATATACATAAGTATTTCCTTAAATGGAAACTTTAAATTAAAAATTACAAAGTGACATCATGGTATACATCACAAATACAATCTTGGTAAGATTGTGTGATATCTTGATTAGATACTCAAGTTATATAGTTGACATTGGAAGATATTGATTTGACAACACAAAGATATGGAAATATTTGAAGAGATTTCATGAGATACATTAGCTGTCGAATACACGGATCCAATTCTATACAAAGACGGATCCCTTCTGAGGGATCCGCCGGATCCGTGGGTTGTCTACCAGGTTTGCCTATAAATAGCAGACTTGGCATTTGAACTAATCATCCACTTAGAAAAGAAAAACACATACATTCACTTTAGTTACTAACCACAATAGTTATATCTAAATCATTGATGTTTCTTTTGTAGCAAAGAAGATCAAGTTAACAAGCTTCAAACAAGCAGACTGTTTGCAAGTTGTAGTATAGGTTCTGTGTAAACACTTTAAGTGTTTCTTATCATTTGTATCAGTTAGATCAGTGAGTGTGGTTAGTGCTTTAGTCCTCAAAGCACAAAGAGTGTAGGGAGTGGTTGTACCCATGTAAAGAACTCGACATCTAGCTTAGTGTCGGTAAAGTATTTAGGCGACGTCAGGTTGGTTCTGCCTAGTGAAAGAACCCGGTGTTTAGCTTAGTACCGGAAAAGGAAGTAAGCGACGTGTAAAGGTTTTCTCCACCTAGAAGGGAGTTTGTTTCTTAGTGAAAGATATCTCTCGAGTAAGTAACTCGAGGAAGTGGAGTAGGGCAAGGATAAGGATCTCTTGCAAGCCGAACCACTATAAACACTTGTGTTATGTGGTTTAATCTTTCATCTCTTTACCTTTCGTTTATATTGTGTGATAACTTAATTTGTGATTGTTTCCTTTGAACTAACAAATAACAAAAAAAATTAAACTCGAAAAACGGGGAAAACTATTCAACCCCCTTCTAGTTTTCCACAATTGGTATCAGAGCAGGTTACTCAAGATTTTTAAAATAAATTGTATTTTAAAACTTGAAACGATCAAATCGATTTTGAAAACTTTAAAGAAGGGAAATCCTTGCAAAGATCACCAACCTTTAAAACAAATAGCTTTCCGGAAAATCCATTTTTGAAATGTCAAAACACTCAGATCTAGAAAATGAAACTTTTGATAGTACTTTAGCTAGACACAATATTTCACCTAAAGCTCTTGATGAATCCATTTCTAGTAAGTATTTTAACAGGAAATGTCTAAAAGATCCTAACCCAAAATGGAAAGCTAAAGCAACTAATATTGAAGATTCTACGGATCATTCAAGGATGACACTAGACGAGCTCATAGGATACCTCAAAATTCATCTTGCAACAATGGAAAAAGATTCGGAGATACCTAAAGGCAAAAAGGAGATAATAGCCTCTAGCACTATAGCCAGATCTAGTGAAGGTAACAAAGATATGCTAAAAGACAACAAAGTGGATCTTATGGCTAACAAAACAGAAAAGGTACCCTCTGACTCTTTATACATGTTTAATAACTATGACACATTAGATATAGAACAAATAGACTGAGTAAGCTCATTATAAACGTCATAAACAAAAATAAGATCTTGAAAACCAAAGAGGAATACTTGATAAATAAAATACATAAGTTGAAAGAAAAAGTTAAAAGTTTGGAAGACAATATGGAAACTAAGTGTTGTGTATCATGTCAAGAAATAAAACTTAAATTAGAGTTGCATAAACTTACACTAAGCAAATACATAAAACAAAATCTTAAGTTTCAAAGATTCAATAAACACATAAACTGTGCAGATGACACTATGAGAATTCTTAAATCATCTCATGGTAGCTTCAAGCCTGATTTCATGAAAGATGGTCATTTAAGTAATTTTGAGAGTCACACGATAAAAGAAAATAAAATCACACCAACTGAGTTGGTAACCCACGGATCCCACGGATCCAAAACTTTGGATCCGCGTAGTATTAACAAAGGATCCGTGAGTACAGTTGAAAAACAGAAAAATCAACATTCAAGAAAGACTAATTCTATAATGATCAAAGATAGAGATGTAGTTAAAACAACAGTAGAATCATCTTCATACATAGGAAATGAGCTTAGTAAACAAATACCATTTGACTATCTCGGAGATATTAGTGAACCATGGTAATATGTTGTTTAACCTAAAACGGACCCATGAGATATTGGGGACCAAACACTCAAGTTTTCTTTAGGTATGCTTAAAAGGATTTGGTCTTTATAATCTCACTTAATCCCAAGATACATTGATGAATACAAAGGTATCTTCTCAAATCACAAAAGTGCTCATCTCGATCAATAGCACTCTTGGTATTAATCATCAAAAAGGTATGAACTCTCATAACTCTACTCATGATGATTATTCTCATAGATAATTCATGATTTCATAATTATTTCTTTGTGGTATGATTAAATATTACTACCTATGTGATAATAGAAATTCTATGTGTATAAGATAGTATGATTACTAGGAAAAGGTTTTTAAGCCTTTGCTAAAACCGGATATATTACCTCAAGACAAATGTTGTCTCATATTCTTGTGCTATATCTCAACACTTAGGTAATACCCATACATGGATAAGTTCAAAGAACTTGCAAGGACTCTAACCAAGATAAAATTTAACCAACACACTTGTGATTATCACATCCATGAAAGTTCCTAAGTAAGTTCTAACTTAATTATTCATAACCTTGAGATATCTTGAAAGTACTTAGGAAGAAAATTAATTTTAGGAAAATCTCACCATATTATAAAGGTTTATCTCTCCAAAACTCATAAAGGTAATACATAGGTCTAAACAATGTTGTTTGTGATAATGTTCAAATCCCATCCATTAGAAAACATTGAGATTAAAATAATTTAGTTTTTCTCTAGAATCTAAGTAAGCTTGATAATATAAAAATTCTAGAAATAAGAGCATAAATCAAAGCTATCTAATTAAATTTGAAAAATTAATTTACGAACATATAGGAAAAGCATATTCTCCTATTCCCGTACACACTAGCTTGAGCAAAACATCTTAAAGTTATGAAAACATAAAACAAACTTAGTAGAACCCACTCTTCGTTAAGAAAAATTTCATCTCCTTATCAAGATATGCTATGATCAAAAATCATGCATGATAAGTAAAACTTCATTCTAGATCTCTAAGTGCCAAACAACTAGGAATAAAGATGTTTTCACTCATCTCAAATCATTCACATGAAAAACACTCATATTAAGGATCAAAATAGTAAATTCATTAGATAACCTTAAAAGTAGTGATACATTAAGTAGAATATGCTGTCATATAACTACAACACCAAACCTTGTGTATGACTATCCTTCTTAGATCATAAAATCATAAGAATTAGGTGAATCTCTAAACATGTTGTGTACCAATGTGAGACATTGTACCACAAGTCACTAAGAAACTAACGTTCCTTGATACTTAAGTGGTTGAGGCAAAGTGTGGAGAAAATACCTGTAGTTTATAACTTTAGTCTCTATTACCAATCTTCTTCTGTTTCATCAACCTTGCAACCATTCATCTCAGCTAATACTTAGCTCGACTGTTTTATTTTTATTCCCAATGTGAACAGTGGATACAATATGTTGTATTGAGAAAGTCTCTCAAAAAGGATTACAGTGCTAAATCCTCGTACAAACACCTCATAAAAGAAATCTCCGTTCCTTATAAAACATATCAAAATTTAGAAGTACTCAAAACATTCGTCCAAATCTTAGTTTAACCAAAAACAAAAATATCATAACCTTGTTCTGATCCTGCGGATCCAATTAATAACAAGGGCGGAACCCTTTTGAAGGATCCGCCGGATCCGTGAGTTGTAAAATCAGACCATGGATTACCAAACACTCCTTACTGCACTACACACTTAATTAAACCTTCAATATCAACTCATAGTCGACTCTCACCATCCCTAACTCAAAAAATTAGGTCATTCATCTCATATTAACTCGTGCTTGATCACTCACTGTAAGTTCACTAATTCATTTCAATTAGGGTTCATGCATTTCAATAATACATTATTATTAATTAGACACTACAGATACCTTTCTTCTTGATAAAAGTTAATAGGAATTCCATCTTGTTAAACTTTTTAACAAATCAATACAACCTAATCTTCTAAACAATTAAAATAAGTTTTCTTGCACATTGTAATAATTTAACAAAAACCCATGAGAAATCTTTTCATGACTAGGTAAAATGAATTTCAAACATTGCTAATACAAAATCAAAACGTCAAACAGGAATGTTTGGGGTATAAAGTGTTTTGTCACAAAACGTGTATTTTCAAACATCATAATAGGTCAAAGATAAACATACCTCCATATTAGTCCACATTTCATGTATCTTAGATTATTGTAACTAAAATTATAAAATTGTCTATGACTAGGAAAATCATGCCTCCTGCCACTAATTACGATCACAAGAAAACTAAGAAGTACCTACCCAAACATCATCAAACAAAAGGACTCACAGAAGCGCAAGTCAAACTTTTCAAAGCTTTAGAAAATCGGTATGTTCATGAGGGTAGAACCGTAGACTCTTCATTTTTAGAAGAAACAAACATTCGTGAACAAATGGCCACCATTCAATTTGACTCACTTCTCGACATAGATGAACCTATCATTCCTCGATTCATTCTCGAATTTTATGCCTGAGTAAAACTTGTTTCTGATGACAATGGATCATTTACCATCAACTTCAATGTGAACCAAAACTCCTACAATTTTCCTTTAGACCATTTCGGGAAAGTGTTACGCATTCCAAGTGAAGGAACATGCTTCTACTCTAACAAATGGTCCCTAACCATTCTTAATTCAAACCTAGGACGGGAACATCCATATGACACACCCCTAACTCCTAAAGAAATTATCCGAGATCATCTTTTCAAAACTAGAACCAATCCAATTAAGAAACTTCGGGGCAAAGATGTCAATCGAGATCCATTTGCCATGGAACTCAATGAACTCAAACCTGAGTTTAAGAGACTTGAAGAAATTCTTAGATCAAATGTCATTAGTACTATTGGTAACAAAGATCATGTGAATGCTGGACTGTGCTATATGCTCTATTGTATTTCAACTCGTCAAAGATTCAATCTTGCTTACTATAACGCCAAAAGGATGGTTGATATACGTGTCCTAGGGAAAACCACATTGCCATATGGAATGCTACTCACTCGTTTGTTCAAAGCTTTCACTCCTATCCTTCCAAATTCTGTTGGTTTTGTCACAGATTACCCCGAAATCAAACATACCTTTGTCCCTCTTAGTGACCATAGAGTGGCAGTAGGAAAAGGGAAACGAGCTTGTCTCTCATCTTCGTCTTCATCAGCTAGTGACGAAGATGGACTACCTAACTCAAAGCTCCCGCTACTAGACTACTTGAGTCAACTTCCATCTCTAAATAATGAATCTGCGGAAAGCCGACAAACAAAGGGAGTTCTAAAGTGTGCAGGACGATGGATGATGAAACTCCGAAAAGATCAAAAGAAAATACTCAAACTATTAAAAGATAAGCGAGAATAAATGATTGTTTGGAACAGTTGTCCTTTAGATCCTATATGGTCATATTTCTATGTTTGTTAAGACATGTCTTTAGTACTTTATACTTATGTGTTTTAACTCTACTTAAACTAATGATAACATGCATGGTTATCAATTTTCCAGACTTATGCCACTGTTTGGCATAACATCGTTCATGATGAAGTTTAATGATCAGGTTTATTTTCATACATGATTGTGTCTTATTTTGTGTATGTGAACTAACTGAATATTGCAGATTGATAACACTCGGGGTTATCAATTTTCCAAGACTAAGCCTATGTTTGGCTTAACTCCTACTACGGTAAGTTTCTAAGAACGGATTAATCTATGATCAATCGTGTGTTAATATTATCACATTTAGCTATTTTGCTATACATATTAGTTGTTAAATAAGTTCTAGGAGAATTTTCGGGTTTTCGTCGAAAAACAAGAAATATGATAAGTCTTCTGTTTAGTTTTAGTATTTGGGAGACGGATCTGGCGGATCCCTAGATATGGTTCCGCCAGGTGTTATCGTTGGTTCCGCCATCCGCCAACCTGCGGATTAGGCGGATCCCAAAATATGGCTCCGCATTTTATACAATTTGGATCCGCTGGTTACTCAGTAAAATTCTAAAACCCTTTCGACTAATCCCGATTCTTAGATTTTAATTTCTAGTACCATTTAGAATTCATCAACTAATCATAAATCTTCTTAGAAGGATTTAGGAACTCTTAGAAAATTAAGAACGAAATTTCCCACCAAAATCTAATTTTTGAATTTTAGGTGTGAGTTACCAAACTGATACAAACAAGGAACCCTTTTTAGGGATCCGTCAAATCCGTGGAAATATCAAATCATAAGATTTTCCAATATCTCCTTGTATTTACTGCAAATCCACAACACATTACTCAACCCAAGCTCAATGGATTGACTTCCTTGATATGACCTGCACAAATCTTTGTTCCAAACCATTAGAAACCATTATGAAATTCAAATAATATTTCCCTGCAAAATTTGATTTATCTGTTCTATCCCATCACACACAGACTGCACTTACTCCTATTGAAATCTGTGAATCAATCAAATTTAACCCTTTTGAATCATTTTTCTGCACACTCTTATGTCAACTCCATTTCTATGGTTTGACTTTGTCAATAGGACAAACAACTTTATCTTGTTTCAAGTCCTGGATATTCACACTCATTTAATCCAAACACCAATTTTCATACAATTAGGAAGTATAAATTAGAACCTTAGAGATGATCATAGCACACTAAACCTCCACAAAATTCACATATCATCTCTAGGAAGTTTTCAAACAACCTCACATGTCTAGACCATACAGACAACGGTTAGAATTAGCGTCAGACCTTATTGGTATGCAAACCCACTTCGTAATGTAACCTTTCCTGTCATATCCACAGACACCACAACAACTCCTATTATGACTCCCATAGTCAACATATCCTCTTCTTCAAGATCAACTTCATCCGCTACTAATTCATCTAGTGCAACAACATCACCCATACACAACACTTCATCTTCTAGAATCACATCAATTATCACCACACCAATTACCACCACACCTACTATCTCTTCACCGAATGTCTCCACAACAATTGTCTCCTCACCACAATCATCATCTCCTAAAGAAAGAATCTCATCCCCATCTTCAAGCTTACTAAATGTTCCATCACATAACATACTTACCATACTTCAACACTTGGATGAATCAATGTGGATTAATGATACAAACACTCAAGATGACAACAATCTTGACTCTAACCTCTACGACACTAGTGATTTAGAAACTAAATGGCTTGCCTCTATCATCTCATCATCAAAACAAGCAAATTTCACTCCATAGAAGTTTGTAGTATCATCGCAATAATTACTCTTAAGATTTTATCGTCTCTAGGAACCTTCATGTGTAATCTTATGTTTGAGACTTTTGTCACAAACAAATTTTCAATGAATGATTATGCTTTAATATAATTAATAGTTATCTAATAGTATCTTGACACTAAAATTGATTAATCATGACTCAAGCTTGCTTACACTTTTTAGGCATACAAGATGAACACCTTTGGTTTCCATAAGATTAGTCAATACTATCATCATAAATACTCGTGCACAATACTTTTAAATCAAGAATCACTTCTATCACCACCACTACTCCTCCGCTCGGTAATCTCTTCCATGATTTTAGCATGTGTGAAAGAACCGTCCACATAGCTCAAAGGACAAACACTTTTGGTGCACAAGCTCCAAAATAAAATGAGGTTCATTTTGAATCACATTCTTGAGCATCTAAACGTCATATATCATCCTCCTAAATATAAGCTTTCTAGATTAGTTATTTAGGACCTTTTACATTGTTGGTTTAGGATTTTTTAGGATGTCTTTCAGTAATTGTAACATCATTGTGACTTTTATCACAAAATTTTCAATATATATGAATATATTGAAAACCTTTGGTTATGAGTGATCAACATATTGCATATTATCATTATCCTTATATAGCTTGTTGTACTTTATATCATTGCTTTAGGTACAAATAATGATCAGACACTTACTTTGACTTTTTAAAGTCAAAACATTTAGAAAGGCTTGTTTGGAAGAACATTTCAAATGCATTTTACTTCTTCATTGAAGTTATTCATTACTAACACCTCATTTGCAGCATATCATACCCTTAAATAAGTATACGTTGGTACTCGAATAATGGGGAGTATACATCGAGGGGGAGCATTTCATAAAAATTTCATATTCTAACCATTTGTTTTGTAGGTTCATGCATCATTTACTTGTTACTCCATTTAGGGGAAGTATAAAACAAGGGGGAGCAATTAAAGTTCTCAAAATCGCATTCCGCTACGCACCTCTTCTTTTTGTTTTGACAAAAAGGGGGAGAAAGGAAAAGGATTAAGTTTGCATAATTAGATTCATACTAAGTTATTCATAATAGTAATCAAAATTTGAATAACTCAAAACTTAATCTATATTTTTAAAAGGACTTAAACTATATTTACTTGTTTGCTTAAAAATATACTTTAGGTTTTGTCATCAACAAAAAGGGGGAGATTGTTAATACAAATATCGTACTAAAAACGTTATTTGTATTTTACAATCTTTGCTTAAGTTTTGTTCATGACAAACACAAAGTATATCCCTTAAGCAAATTATAAATACTAGTTAAAGTCTTTTTCAAAACACATCTTTCATTTAACATGATCACTAATATTATATTGTATGCATATACATAAGTATTTCCTTAAATGGAAACTTTAAATTGAAAATTACAAATTGACATCATGGTATACATCACAAATACAATCTTGGTTAGATTGTGTGATATCTTGATCAGATACTCAAGTTATATAGTTGACATTGGAAGATATTGATTTGACAACACAAAGATATGGAAAGATTTGAAGAGATTTCATGAGATACATTAGCTGTCGAATACACGGATCCAATTCTATAAAAAGACGGATCCCTTCTGAGGGATCCGCCGGATCCGTGGGTTGTCTACCAGGTTTGCCTATAAATAGCAGACTTGGCATTTGAACTAATCATCCACTTAGAAAAGAAAAACACATACATTCACTTTAGTTACTAACCACAATAGTTATATCTAAATCATTGATGTTTCTTTTGTAGCAAAGAAGATCAAGTTAACAAGCTTCAAACAAGCAGACTGTTTGCAAGTTGTAGTATAGGTTCTGTGTAAACACTTTAAGTGTTTCTTATCATTTGTATCAGTTAGATCAGTGAGTGTGGTTAGTGCTTTAGTCCTCAAAGCACAAAGAGTGTAGGGAGTGGTTGTACCCTTGTAAAGAACTCGACATCTAGCTTAGTGTCAGTAAAGTATTTAGGCGACGTCAGGTTGGTTCTGCCTAGTGAAAGAACCCGGTGTTTAGCTTAGTACCGGAAAAGGAAGTAAGCGACGTGTAAAGGTTTTCTCCACCTAAAAGGGAGTTTGTTTCTTAGTGAAAGATATCTCTCGAGTAAGTAACTCGAGGAAGTGGAGTAGGGCAAGGATAAGGATCTCTTGCAAGCCTAACCACTATAAACACTTGTCTTATGTGGTTTGATCTTTCAACTCTTTACCTTTCGTTTATATTGTGTGATAACTTAATTTGTGATTGTTTCCTTTGAACTAACAAATAACAAAACAAATTAAACTCGAAAAACGGGGAAAACTATTCAACCCCCCTTCTAGTTTTCCACACCTTGTATTGCTCTTAGGCTTTGGTATGCTGCTCTTATAGGTACTTTCTACTCCTGTAGAAGGTAAGGCACACTCATTAAGATTTATCTTGTTGTCCTTTGAATCAGTGTTAGCTTTCCTAGTCTCTTTTGGATTTTCCTTAACACTTTTTTCTATCGCCCTATATGTTTTAGATGTAGAGGTAGATGCAATAGTGGTATTAATCCTATAAAGTCCTGGTGCTATCACATTTGGTGTTTTGACAACTACTTTCTCTTTTGCTTTTACATTGGGCAAGGGTGAAGGAGCAGATTGTGAAATTGACATTTTTGGTTTTGGAATAATTTCTTCACCCTTCCCTTTTTGACATTCAAGCTGAGACTTCAAAAGATCAATTTGTTTTTGCATTTCTTTGTAAGAACGTTCATACGACATTTTATCATACTTGCATTTTCCTTTTTCTTATCCAGTTGTTTAAAATATGTGACATTTTCTTTTTCAAGCTTTGCAAGAGCATTTTCACATTTTGAAACAATTTGAGAAGTCTCAGCTCGAATCTTTCATCATCTTCGACAGAATACATTTGATAAATAATGGACATAATATCAGCTGAAAGAGCTTCTTTAGAGAGTGCGTCATTTTGTTTTTCCAAAACTTTGATTTTTTCAATGTTTTCATTGGCTTCAATTACCAAGGATGTGTGGTCCTTGACAAATTCAGTTACTTCTTTGATAATTGCGTTCTCAACATGAATTGCTCTTGCATGTATGCCAGATACAATGGGAGTAATTTCTGTTTTGAACATCTTTTTCTGTTCAGTTTGAAAACTTGAAAACCAATCGTTGATTTTAGTATTAGTTTTGGTTGCCACAACATCTTGAAGCATTTCAACTCTCCTTTTAAGATCGGCTAAAAGTATTCTAGCTTCACTTGCGGAAGTGTCGGTAGAGTACATTTGTTCGATGTTAGAAAGGTGTTTTGACACAGCTTTGAACTTTGTGGCAGCCACTGGTTTTTTGAAAAACAAAGGTGACTCCTTTTTAACAAGATGAACACCAACAAGTTTTTTTGCTTTATTATAATCAATTGGTTTGATTTCTCTATTTAATTGTCTCATTTTGTTTCGACTCTCTTTCGTAAGCTCAATCGTTTCATACGAATCATAACAAGTAGGTGGATCATGCACATCATTTATGAGATTACCATTAAATAGCACATTCTGTTTTTGCTGAGCTTTCTTGAAATAACAAGGGTTTCACAACCGAGAGCCATTTTCTTTCTTGTATATAAAATCGGGTTTTTGTCGTTAATTAACATATTAATCGTTTGAGTTGAATGACTCGTTTTTAAAAGCAATTCTTCCAACTTTTTAATAGTTTCCTGTTTGTCATGTACTTCATCAAGAAGTTCATCTTCTCGTTTTGAAAACTTTGAATGGAACTCTTTCTTTTCTTTTTCAAGATCAGAACAAGTTGATTTTTGTTTAGAAAGTTGGTTGGTTAAATCAGAAATTTTTGCTTTTAAGGATTTAATTTGCATGTTCAATTTAACATCAAGAGTGTCGTATTTGATTTGCAAATGTTTCTCCCTTGAAACAGAATCACTGTAACCATTTTCAAGTTCTGACAGTCGTTTGTGGTGAAATTCAAAAGCTTTTTCATTCACGTTGTATTTCTCAAGCTCAGTGGTCAATTTTTCATTAGCGGCCATAACATCGCTATTGATCTTTTTGACCTTTTCAATTTCAATACCACAATTTTGCAATAATGATTCAAATAAAGCATGTGTTTCCTTTTCAGTCTCAGTATGCTGTGACTCGAAGTCATCGTTAGGATTCATATTTGGAGTAGCCAAATTAGTATTACTACAACTTGAGGAGTCCAAATATGTATCATAAATGAGAGTAGGAGTCGCAGGATGCTGTTCTTGTTGAGTTGTCATATCAAATATTTCATTATTGTGACATGTAGTATATGTAGGTACCTCAGATATCATATTAGCATCATAAGCAGGAGGTGCTTCAGAATCCGTGTCATATTTAACCTCTTGAAGATTTGCCATGAAGATGCAGTTGGCATCGATATCCTCCAAATCCTCTGAGTCATCCATCAGTGCCATGAAATCATTTTCCTCAGCACTTAACTGAAACCCTGCCTTGTCCTTCTGAGCTAAGAGCAAAGCTTTCTGAAGATACTCAGGATCTTTCTTTTTTGGCTTGGAGGGACAGTTTCTTGCCATATGACCAGTACCTTGACAGTTAAAACATTTCAACACATTTCCTTGATTCATATTCCCAACATTCCCAGCAACTGGAGCAGCAACATTCCCAACCTGATTTCCCATATTCTGACCTCTTCTATTTCCAACAACTTAACCCAACTGATTCTTATTACCCATAAACTGACATGTATTTTGATTTCCCATATACTGCCCTATATTTTGATTACCCATCTGAGGAGCATATCCTTGTTGATTCCCATAACCTCCAACCATTTGTCCTTGATGACCCATGTTGAAACCCGGTTGAGCAAACTGCCTGTAGCGAGTGTTCGATGCAATCCTTTGATTGTTGTTGGTAGGTGTGGAATAGCGTCCTTGGACAACTCTTGATAGAAGGGTGAATGCTTGAGACAGTGCAGATATGTCATCATTAGGATTGTATGGTGATTCTGGGTATTGTTGTTGTGGAATGACTTGTTGTTCATGAGGATAGAATTGTTGTTGTGGGAAGATAGCAGTTTGTGGAGAGTATTCATGTGGCATGTAGTTCTGAGTGGGAGTTGATGATGATGATGTGTTTACTGTAGATGGTGACTGAGCAAGTAATGCTAAAGGATCATGTTTTTTGGCAAGCATTTCTTTCCTAACCTCATCTGCCTCTTTCTGGTTTTGTTTCAAGAAATCATAGAGCTGATCATAATTCACTTCATGAAGGTTCTTTGTCTGATTAACAATTGTAACATATCGTCCCCATTCCTCTGGAAGGTTGTTAAGAAACTTGATGTTTTGGACAATCTGTTTTGGTGTTAAGTTGTTCCTTATGAGCTCATTCATGATAGTGCAAAACCTTGTGTAGTAGATTTCAATTGGTTCAGCTGGAGTGGATGAAAATTTCTCCCATTCAGTTAGAAGCTTGTTTTCAATGTCTTGTTGACCAATTTCAGTTCCATGACATAGCCTCCTAACTCGTTCCCACATATCATAAGCAGTTTCACAGCTGTCAACATCACAAAAAATCTCTTGGGGTAAACCAAGTTGAATTAGGTGCATGGCTAAGTCATCTGCTTCAATCTGTTTCCAATCCTCTTCTGTGTATTCTTCTTCTTTCTGAGTACGACAAGATGGTGGAACAGGAGGATTTTGATTCAGATCACTAGCTTCTTGAATCTCACGAGGTTTGAAAGGACCATTCTTGATGGAGTTGATCAGAAGTTTGCCTTGTCCATTAGGTTTTTTTTTCAAGCAACGAGGCATACGGCTTGTCCATGGAAGATAACTACCTTTCTCTAGCATAGGAGGACGGTTTTCAGCACCAGCTGCATGTATGTCTTATTGAGTAGTCATTGTTGTTGTTGTATGATAAGGTTGATTGATTCAGGATCGATGCAAAGAAATAGGTGTTGTGATTGTTGAAGATAAAGCTTTGATGATGTTGTTGATGATCTTTGAGTTTACAATTTAGATAAACAAAGCAATTTAAATAAAGTTACTAAATTTGACTAGACAATAATTTAAACAAAAACAAAAGATTACAGAATCGACAAAAGTTATGTAAATTAGAATTTAGATAAAATATCAATTTTTATAGAAATTTCAATTTGACCAGAATTTATACAAATTATGGTAAAATTTCAATTTAGATAGAAATATCTAATTTATATAAATTGATAATTTATATAAAACGATCTAACACTCTTATACAAGAGAGTAGATATCCGATTGTCGAAGTATTTTCTACACTTATACAAGCGCAAAAATACCGAGTTCACTTTTGTTGTTGAAGAAATCACGATCGAAGCAAATTTGGAAAAGTTATTTAAGTTGAACAAAGTTTATGTATAGTGCAAGGGTCAAGACTGCCAAATGCGAAAGTTCTTTGTTGTCCGAGAAGTAATCGCGATAACCCTTTGTTGTCCGAGATCTGAATAGCGAAAATTCTCTGAGCGTCAATTGCGATAGAAACTTTGTGAAATGCGATAAACTGCGAAGTCTCAACTGCGACAATTTCAGCTTGATGAACTGCGATAAACAGCCAAGTCTCAACTGCGATAATCTCAACTGCGATAACTTCAGCTTGATGAACTGCGATAAACAGCCTAGTCTCAACTGCGATAACCAGTCAAGTTCCAAATGCGATAAAACCCTAGCTTATCGCACTTTGAAATGCGACAAACCCTAACTTATCGCGATTGGGGCACTTCGAATCAACTTTCTTGTACAAGAAAGTGGATTATCAAGGACGTTGTGGGACCCTTTTTATCAGATTTCTTGTACAAGAAATGATAAAAATGAATGAGAAGCAAGCAGATTCGAACTTTGGACCTTTGATGATGAACTTTTTATGCGCAACACTTTACAAACCCACGTTAAACTCAATCAAATCACGTCTTTTGCCCTTAAACACACGTAAACCACAAAAAGTTACAACCTTTTTATCCAATACGCACCAAAACAACAAAAAAACTCCAACCTTTTTGCTTAAAATACCCACGTAAATTGCAAAACAAACACAACGAATACCTAAATCTATGTTTGGCGATTGATACCACTTATAGAACTAGAAATTACCGAACCTTAAACAACAAACTAAAGCTATATTAATACTACTCTTAACAATAACGTGACACTCTAATGATAAAGAAGAATAGTAAAGATGAAAAGAGAAGATGATGCGTGTAAATAAAACTCTAGTCGAATGCTTATATTGCCATAATAGAACTTAGAGAAAATTACAAAACACACACACACTCTCACACCTTTACAAGACTTAGAGGCACACAAAGTGAGTGTGAGAGTGTGGTATTTATAGGAGATGGGATGGCCTTTGTTGCCCTAAAAGGCCTTGGGTGGGCTTGTGTTGGACATGGGCTTATGTTCTTTACTTGAGCATTTTTATTACAAAGTCCAACACAAGCTTTTACATAGCATGATAATTCCACACGACACACTATATAGAATACACACAAATGACCATCACTTTCTAAAAAATATAAAAGCTAACAGTGCCTTTATTAGCAAGTGAAGAAATATTCTAATGTAGTAGCATAGCCCTTATGTGATGACTAGATATCATCTTCATACTATAAATCTAATTAGAAATTGGATATAAAGACATTAGTAGCTTATTATAGTGGTAGCATGATATTTGTTAGTTTTGACCCTTTTAGCAATTGGCGGTTTAGCATTTAGATAATGCTTAATTATGCTTATGTTAACTTAGATTAGTTATGTTTACTTACTAAGTCACAAGGACTTACCGTTCTCATGTCATGTCTTATGTAGGTATGTGAAGTAAGGTTCGGGGCTAAAAGAAGTAGAAAAGTTGAATTTTGAAGGAACGATCACATTCTGGGTATAGGTGACGAGTGTCTCTTACAACCACTTTGATATTTAGCTTGTAAACGCCCCAAACTATGTTTATTATGTGTTTTGGACAAGTTGTCTAGTTGTAAGGAGTGTTCAACTCCGTAAACACGTTTCCGCTCATGTTTATGTAGGCAAACATAAATGCTATTTAATGTATGTTTAACGTTTCTACAAAGTTTCATGTTTTAACAATAAGTGCAAGTATGATTTTCCGGAAAACATCGTGTTTAAAAATGTTGCAGACTAGAAGGGTTTAGCCGCAGGTCAGATCCAATCTGACCTATGGCTAAAATCCAGCCGCAGGTCAGATCCCATGACCCCGGCTAAATGGCTTTTTTTGCGCAAGTAAAAAAGAAAATATGTATCAAACTAAAACAGACAGAGCAAACCGTTACGAGTGAACCCTCTTTGCGCGCACCACCCCACTAATCGACTTTGGTTTTCTGGTATACTTACCATTACGCGCACACACATTCTTTTCATATTTATCTAATACCACCTCGGCGATATAAACAATTGAGGCCAAATATTAATATCTTCTCAACCCAGTCATACCATATGTGGCTCACTCTTACTCACAAATGTGTTGTGTTTTTTTTGTTGTTCCTTTTAATTTTCTCTCTCAAATACACACTACACACCACTCATTTTTATCTCTTGTTACTCTCTTATTAAACCAATAAAACATAAATCATATTTCATTTCTTCATTTCACTTATCTTTGTCTTAACCATTTTCAAAAATACATACTTCACCTAAATCAGTATCAAATCTCAGTTCTCTATCTTCTTTAGAAATCATAAACATCAGCTATATTAATCTTATGTTAGTTGTTTCATCTCCAACACATCTAACTCAACCACAAACATTCATGATATCAACACTTCACCTAACCAGTGTGATTGCTTGTTTTTCGTTGCGCGCACACACCTCTGAAAAGTTATCTGCACGCATTCAATATGTTTCATTTTTTATATACTTGATCATGGTTACGTGTCAACACCAGACTGGTCCATGTGGAATAGAGAGAGCTCGCATCCGGTCTTGCGCGATGTGTAGACTTTGGCAAAGGGAGTTATTTGTGTCGAGTTTGGTAAATGGAGTGGGTATATGTCAAGTTTGGTAATTGGTTTATTTTTTTATGCATTATTGTAAGATAACATAAGCACCTCTGTATGATATACTCCCTCCGTCTCAATTTATTTGTCAGGAGAGAGAAAACACAAAGTTTAATAAAAGTGGGGCCACTTTAATTTTCAACCACTAAAATAGAATATTCCTCCACTAGATTCTCTAGTTTTTACTAAATAAGGAAAGTGGACAAATAATTTGAGACATCCATAAAAGAAAATATGGACAATTAAATTGAGACGGAGGGAGTAGTAAATTATTAATACAACACACTTTCAATTTTAATTTGGGTAAACACCATAAAATAACAACTTACTTTCTCTAATTTTCCGAGTTGAAACACATACTTTTTTTATTACTTTACTTACCAACGTACTTTCAAATTTTGTTCCGACTTCACCCACATACTTTTTTTATTACCTTACTTACCAACGTACTTTCAAATTTTGTTCCGACTTCACCAATATGCATAATGAAGAAGACAGGGGTATTATAGTCATTTCAGTGATTACTTTAATATAAAATGGTTATATTGGTGAAGTCGGAAAAAAATTTGAAAGTACGTTGGTAAGTAAGGTAATAAAAAAAGTATGTGTTTCAACTCGAAAAATTAGAGAAAGTAAGTTGTTATTTTATGGTGTTTACCCTTTTAATTTTTATATTCTGTTTATTGAGATCATTGCTTAAATTAATTAAAAGTTGAAAAAGCATAATATGTTTTTTATGCTAAACTTTTCTCCCTTTTGCCCCTCCTAAAAACTGAAGAATTGTCACTATGCTGTTTGGAACCTCTCTCATTTTCAAACATAAATTTTATCATCTTCATCTTGATAAACTCTGTTAAAAAATCTTCTTTATATAATCATATAAGAATTGAACGTAAAACCCTCTAACATCAGTGTTTTAAATTACAATATTGTAAAGGCTCAACCACCTGTTACCTCATATCTCTATGTAAAATTGAATGGTTTAAATTGTTAAGTTGTGCATGAGGGTTCACTACAAAACACTAGTTAAATTTTCCACATTTTAAAAGCCAATTGGCCACGGTTAAAAATGTGTAAAATTATAAATTCCACACTTGCAAATATGTGGTAATAATGAGTGTAACAAATTTTGCTACACATATAAATGTGGAGATATTATCCAAATGTCTATGGTTAAAAGTGTGGAAACACTCTTTGAATGTCCACACTTAAAAGTGTGGCAAAATTGCAAAAAGATGCTTACAATTAAAAGTGTGAAAATATTGTTAAATATTCACACCTAAAAGTGTGGACATATTTTTGTGGCAGAAGAAAAAAATAAAAAGAAAATACATACAAATATGTATATTAGAAAACCTGATGCAGGAAGAAAATAGACCAAAACTTAAGCAAAGAACAAGATATTTCAATGCTATTTATTAATCAATCATTTAGCATGTTTTCGAGTAACGTACAAGTAAAAACCAATTAACAATGAGTATACACATTTTCGGTTTCTTTGATCAGAAGTTTTTCTACGAATCGGTGGAGATGATTCCTGACGTGGAGCCTTGTTATGTCTTCCCAAATCTGAAGGCATGCCTTCTTTCCCATTACGTTTACTTTCAGCAGGAACATCTTTCACGGATTTTACATTTTCTGAAGTACACAACTCAGCCGCAACTCCACTGCCAATTTTGCTCTTTGTTTGAGAGGAATCAACTAGAAGTCCTATGGACATTGTTCATTCTCTTTGGCAAATCATCGTCATTGTCGTCGTCATCATCGTTACTCATCATCATTCGGTTGATTGAGGATGATGAGCTGTCTGTTTTCTTTCCCCTCTTAGAAGCAGTGGTGCCCCTACCTCTTCCCCTAGGCGCAGCAGCTCTTTTGCGACCCTTACTTCGCATGCTCTCGTTATCATCCTTAAAACAACAAAGAGAAACAATGTATCAAAGCTTTACTTAAAAAAATGAAAAGGAAAACAATATTACATACTACAGTAATTAATACCATTGTGGCAATAATATATTAGCCGACTGTTTGCTGATATATGAAACGAACAGAATTTCAGGAATTAAATGAAGCTTGAGTTGAGGTTAAGATTATTCATACCGAACTGTCCTGAAGGTCGTTTATCCCATACTGCACTGGTTCATCGTCTGAATCAGAATTAACATTTTCTTCATCAGCAGCTAAACTTTGAACTGCAGCAGATGTGGTAACTGATGCTGATCTGCAGAAAAAGATGGAACATATAAAATGCAAGGTTGAACAAATGACTCACGCAGACATACCAAACTATAATACACCTGTATAACAATAAGCACTGTAATGACAAACTCTTTAATCAAATTTACAATCAAACAAATGACTAGAAAGTGCTTTTGTGTCAACCTGGCCTGACCCATTTTGATCCGTACTATAAAAAACAAGTTTTGCCTAAAGCCTGTTTTGAACTATTACCCAACCCCGCCCATTTTGCAACCTCTAATAAAACAAAAATTAATAATGCTAAGATTAGCAGACCTTTCTGAACGACGGAACATTGTAGATGCATCAAGAGTCGTCTGCTTCAAACTACTCGATCCTCTACCTCGCCCTCTTCCCCTTCCTCTTGAAGTCTTTCCAACTTCAGAAACTTCACGAGCAGACGACGTAAACTGTTGCAGTGACCTTTTTTTGCCTCTAGCAGTAGACATTGTACCAGTTAATTGTGTAAAGTACTATAACTGCACAGAACTTGAATAATAAACCTATTGCAAAGAATAAAAACACGTTTTTAGTACACAAGTTACCATTTCGATAGTAGTATAAAAACCAGATATTTCTTAATTCACAAAAGGTTTGGGAATTAAACAACCATAAACATTAGTCTAAACAACCATAAACATTGAAGATACATTTATAGACCGAATTGGGTAAAACAAATCTTCTTTCACCCAATTACTATGATATTACTAGACTA
The DNA here is from genome assembly GCA_021014915.2 of Artemisia tridentata subsp. tridentata. Classification (NCBI taxonomy): domain Eukaryota; kingdom Viridiplantae; phylum Streptophyta; class Magnoliopsida; order Asterales; family Asteraceae; genus Artemisia; species Artemisia tridentata. Next base: position 142,117,176 of record CP139501.1, on the reverse strand, counting down.
AAAGCTTAAACTATCACCCAAATAATAATAAAAGTAGCAAGTTAACACGCATAGGATCCACTTAATCCAACAAATTAACGTCATCAACCTAGTCTATCTATCTTATTACTATCCATTCGAGTTCACGACTAAAAGCATAGCATAAACGGGTAAAATGAATGAGTATTTCGGCTACATGGGCAATATATAGTTTAACAGTAATATGTTCTATCATATTCATAAAAATATCTAGATTTCACACACACGCACACATAGACCGTCAATCAATCCTTCTAACAGCACATCTAATCACAATCACCTACAAAAAAAACCTTGAATACACAGAAGAAACAAGCCTTCTTCGTCGTAACAGAAGCATGAGCTACATATAATCTAACAGTAACATCTTCTATCATATTCGCTTTTATTTTCGTTCATTTTTCCCAGATTATAGCAATATCATCAATCAATCACCTGATCCTACCGCTACAAAAACCTCGAATAAAACCTAACTCTAAGGCGAGTACACAATCATTCTTCTTCACAGTCGAAGCATCGACAATAAAACCTAAATCTAATAATTCAAACTAATTCACAATCACGTCATTGCACTCACCTACAAAAAACGCAAATAAACCTAACTCTAATCACAATTTGCAAACCGAAGCATCAACTATATAAAAAATTTAATAGTAACTGATCAACTGATCCTACCGCAATAAAACCTAAATCTACACAAGTACACAAATCCTTATTCGCAACCGAAGCATCAGCTATATACAGTTTATAAAAATATCATCAATCAATCACCTGATCCTACCGCTACAAAAAGCCTCAAATAAAACCTAACTCTACACCGCGTTTTTCGCAATCACATAGTTCAATACTAACATCTTCTATCAATTAAAACTCAATCACAATCACATCACACACAATTAGACACACATAAGTATCATCAATAAAAGTATTAGAGTAAACCTTCTTTTCAACAGATGACGTCACAGGCGGAACACCGACGGTAGACGACGGAACTGAAGCCGGTAACACTTGACGCTTCTTAAGTAAATTCTCTTCTCGTTTATTCTTACGGATCTCAACCATATTATCTTCTCTACGGCGCCGTCCGTCTTCTGCATCGACGGCGACTTTGTAACGGATGCGACGGACTTCGGTTCGAGCGTTAGGTCGGAGAGACATGGTGGTGATGATGATCGGTTGGCTAATTGATGGTTGGAGAAGAAGATGAAACCCTAGGTTGAGTGTGTGTTTGTGTGTGTGTTTTTAGTTGATTGTTGAGAGTGTTTAGTTTTTTCATAATTACTGCTATTCCTTATTTACTGCTATTCTATTACACTTTAAAAGAGAATAATACTAGTAAATAAGGAAATAGATAGAGTTATTTTGATTTTGTTGCTTTTTTTTATAAGTGTAGTTTTTGTTTCTACAATTATAAATGTGGCTTTTTTATATCGTTATTTTTACATTTATAAGTGTAGCATTTTTTAAGTGTTTTCTTACACTTATAAGTGTGGCCTTTTAAGAATTTATTTTACTTCAATTATAAATGTAGCGTTATTGTAATTCTCCACACTTATATACGTGGAGTATTTTTTAAAAGATTTGTAACACTTATAAATGTAGCAAAATTATGATTTCATATAAAAAAAGCCCACGGTTGACTATACCGTGGAGAAATAAGTGTAGAGAATACAACTTTTTTTTGTAGTGGTTGATTTTCTTCGAACAGACCTAATTGTTGCTATCAGGCCAGGAGAGTCCAAGGCGGGAGTCTAGTAGAGTCTGCTCGCTTCTACGATCAAACTTTGGTGTCTTACATAATCATTTACCCTCATTCATTCCTGTATATACATGTCCATATGTCATGGCTATGTACCAAGTTAGTGGTTATAAGACTTTCAGCTGTGCATGTAACACAATTATCTTGATCATCATGTGAACCAATTTAAAACCTTGTCTCTGTCTACGTTAATTTTATGCACATCTAATTCTTGCTGCATTTGTTCATGCATATATGTGCATGTTTTATCCCAAATTTCCTAACACAAATTAAACTCTATCACAACAATATGCATGGGAGTATATAAGTATACTTATCATACAAAAAAAAAGTAGTTAGACTACATAATAGCTCCAAGGCTGAACGAGGTCACATTCTCTCTAGGCAATTGTTAGATGGAAATGTTCGTGTATGCCAAAGAGACCCACCTTCCAAATAACGCCAATATAAGCTACCCACAACTTTACAAGATTTCATAAAATATTCCCCCTTTAATATTATTTTCTCATTGTTTAGAAAGTTTCACTAGTTCTCATAAAAAGGACTTGCAGAATAAAGCTGACTCTCTTTACCTCATCAATATTCCAAATGTCGTTTACTTCATGAAATTCTGTTACATAATAAACACGCACAACTTAACATAGACGAAGTTGGTCGACTCTATTTAGTTCTACATTTAGCAATGCTTTTCATAGTGTTATTGAGTTAAAATTTATTTGAAAAAAAATACAGATAACTTTATTAAGAACTGGATTGGGGATAAATTGTTTATCGCACTTGATTTGTCTACGTTTGACTTGTTCTTGTGGACAAACAGGACATCTTATGTAAAACTCTTAGACGGAGCAAAAGAGATGTAAGAAGATTCGTACTTAGGCGCATAAGAAAATTCAAGTGAAGTTAAAAAGATGGTACTTATTGATTTCTTCGGTGCAAACACAAACAAAATTTGATTATATGAGTAGTATTTATGAGGAATAATAGAATGGAATTGATTAATGGATGGAGAATTTTGAGATGGATTCCTGAAGTTGAGGTACAAGGGCTAAAAGACATGAAAGGTAGAAATAAATAAACAAATTTTTTTTGGAATTTAATTGCAAAAGAATTCTCTTACTTAAATAAAATTCCGTTTTATTGTTTCATAAAAAACAAACACTTTACCATGTGCATAAAGATGCCCGAGCTCTCTTTTAGTCTTAACGAGAGATCAGGCTGCCGCACATTGCGGCGAAGTCAATTTAAATCTAATATTCATTCTAAATTATTTTTGATATTTAGCGCACTGTAGTGAAGCCAATTTGTAATAATAATTAATCATATGTTAATTTGGCGGTAATAATAATAGTTATTGTCTTTTTGTATTTTAAATGATAACAAACCATATGTTAATGTTAATACTTTTTTTCATAGTATAAGTTAGGGATTATCTAAATTTGATATTTGTTCTAAACAACACTATTACACAACTTGTGACATATTTTATAAGATAAAGTCATACTAACAATCAAGTAAATATATTATCCACGAACATAGTGAACCATAAAATCTTTATGCTTTTCAAGGGCTGAGCATGGACGATCGAAAACTGAAATGGACCGCCAAAACCGACCGAACCAATAAAAACCGAATCATACACCCCTTTGATATTTTATTTGAAAGTTGAAACTTGGAAATGAACAGTTGGGTTTCATAGAAGGAAAAAATATATATATATATATATATATATAGTGAGTATATATATATATATATATATTATATATAGAGTGAGGATCACGTGCAGATTTTTTATTTTCGTGTGGACGTACGGACAGATCTGGACCACCCGTTCCATATCTAATCTTTACTTTTTGTAAAAAAAAGTCAAGATCTAACGCTATCTTCATCGTAACAATTGACCACGAAAACGATTTTTTTATTTTTTATTCTTTTGAGCGATACTTACTATTGCTATCTTCTTTTATTTTTTTTATTTTTTCAGATTTTTTTAAGCACTTTTAGTTTTTTGATTTTTTTGATGTTCTTGATATTAATATCACCGTTCGCCAAAAGTTGTTTTTTAGTTAATTTTTTTTTATGAATATGCAATATTTACAGTGGATTTTAGTGTTAACTTTTCAAAATTAACGTGAAAAACATTGATCTTCACCCTCTAAAGTTAATATGATTATAAGACTAACAATGATATTATAAGACCTACAGTGATATTAAGCTTTTTTCACATGTAAGACCAACTGTGATATAAAAAAAGGAACATTGATATTAGTAAAAACTTAATATCATTGTTGATTTCATTGCGATATTTAGCTTTTCATATCTTAATATCATCATTCATAAAAAAAACATATCAAAGTTAAGTTTAATATATGAAAGCTTAATATCATAATTCTGTTTACTGCACATATCAACTAAAAAAAGTCTGAAAAAAATTGCAACATACTATAAGTAAAAAAATTATGATTCATTGAAAAAAAAAAATAAATTAATATCACTCTTAAAATGAACCGTGAATATAACGTAAAAAAAATATAAATTTCCAGTTTATTCTGAAAAGAATTGACATGAAACTATATGCATTTTCAAGCAAAACCCTTGAAAAAGTTTTTGAAAAAAAGCTTATATTCATAGTAAAAAAAAAATCGTTAAGTTTATGATAAAAAGTGATATTAGTAAAAAAAATCTGAAAAAATTCGACAAAAAACCTAGACAAAAAGTTAGTAATAATCACCGAAAATTATTATAAAAAAACTTAATTTCCTAGTACTAATTAAATTGTGAATTTAAGGACCTAAAGTGATATTAGTAAAAAAAATATGAAAAATTTGAGAAAATAGTATAAGTAAAATAAATAATAATTGCTGAAACAAAATTCAAAAAAAAAAATTGTTTTACATGTAAAAGGGTACTGTGATATTAATGATTTTATTAAAAAAGATTAGATATTTACGATATTGCCACTCCGCCTTTTTGAGATGGTTAACTAGATGGAGGGCTGAGATTCGTCCATACATCCGCACTAAAATCCAAATCCGCACATGATCCCTTCTATATATATATAATCCCTTATATATATATATATATAGGGATAATATCAAATAAAAAGATGATTTTTGGTAAAAAGAATAAGAAGAATTTTGTACTCTTGATTTAAAATCGATGGATGAGATTAACTTTCATTCTAACTAACTATTAAGGGTATAAAAGTAATTTTACATGCTAACTATAATCCTAAAAACCTATATAATAAACCTTAGTTTTTCTTCTTCTTCCCTCCACACCAAAACACACACTTCCATGAGATAAAAAAAAACACACACTTCCATCTCTCCCCCGCACCGTAAAACACACAGTTTCACTCCACAGTTAAACACACAATCTAGTATAATCCATTAGGGTTTGTAAAACCAATCAAAAATTAGGCTTCTTCAAACCGTTCCACAATGTTCAATCAAATTAGGGTTTGTAAAACCAATCACAATCTTCAGTGAATTATTAATCGGGTCTCAATTAATCGCATTTGTGTTTGTATTGTCAAAAATTATTGGGTACTCATAGCTGAAAAGCTCAATCAGTTCCAGATGCCATCGATCCATAACAACGAGAATCTAGGTATGTGTGTTTATACGATTTTATGATTAATATGTATGACTTTCAATTAAATAACTAACAAGAAACGAACATTGATTTGGTTGATTTTGTTTTGCTATGGTGCATCAGCTTTAGCTTTTTCTTTTGTTATTAGTGTGTTTGATACATAATTTTGTGCTATTAGTGTAACCTGATGCATATTTGTGTTTTTAGTAGGATTTGATAGGAAAATTAGTGAATTTGGTACATAAATTTATGTTACTAGTGTACTTGATATATACATTTGTATGTATCTGTAGTAAAATTGTATGCACAAATTACTGTTTCAATTGTAGTTGATATAAAGTGTGTATTTTTAGTGTAATTTGATGAAAATATGTATTTTGTAGTGGAATTTGATGCACAAATTAGTGTTCTTGTTGTATTTGATCCAAACTTATATATGTAGTAGAAATTGATGCACAAATCAGTGTTATTAGTTTTTCATACATAAATGTGAGAAATTAGTGTTAGTGTTCATCTAATAATGCTTATTTTGGTCCATAGGTGTTGGCTAAAGACATGGATTAACTACGAATGGCCAAAACGTTAGTTATTGTGATGGAAAACTTTTTTTTACAACCGGATGTTCGAGATATCGTGAAACCATTAAAGGATAATCTGGTTAGAAAATTTTGTTTTTTAGTGAAATTTGATGCAGAAATAAATGTATTTGCAACACAAAATTGGGTTATTAGTGTTCTTTATAAAAATTTGTATTTGTAGTAAAATTTCATGCACAAGTTAGTGTTATTTTTATTTATAAATATCAATCAACTATCCTATGAAATAATGTTTCTGGAGTCACTGAACTATTGCGAAAAGGGCCTTTTAGGGTATTAAAGTATTAGAATAAGTTAGGTTCATTTACACTAAATCGTGTCAAAATTTACGAATATGATGATGATGTCGTTGATTTAACATTTGTTTGGTGCTTAGAATAGAAAAAATGTAAATGAAAAGTATTTAGAATATAGTTTTTGGTAGTCAAATGTAAATACACATCCACGCCTCCTAATTTTAGCTGCAGTTAAGAGAGAAACGATTTATATGTCTACAATGTAGTTTACTTTATTTGTATGTTCTTTGCACGTTGAAATATATTTTGTAATAATTGTGTATTTATATGTTTGTATATTGATAATCTATATACAAATAATTTCAACCAGCTGTGCCAACATGCTAATGGAGACTACACACTTGTTTATTTGAGGGGTCATTGTTATAAATGAAGCAGCAGAGATCAACGATGCAGACTTTGGTGGATGAATTTACATGTTTCTTTCTTTTGAACTTTTTATCTCTTTGTTTCTTGGGCTTCACTTTGCTTAAATTTTGTGACACCCACAAAAACGGGTCAAAGCAGAAGATGATGTCGCTGGGTTGCTACTAAATATCATTTGATTTTAAAATGACGAGTACATTGTTTCCCTTTTCATTATAGTCACACATAGGGTTGTTAGTCGGGTCGGGTTGGTCGGGTTTGGATCAATTCGGGTCGAGGCTAAAAAAACATACCCGGACCCGACTTTATTTAAAACCCTGGTTAGTCGGGTTTGGGTCTATTTGGGTCTCGGGTTCTAAATAGAGTCGGGTTTGGTTAGTCGGGTTTTTAGCCTCGACCGGAATTGACCCGAACCCAACCAACCCGACCCGACTAACACCCCTATGTGTGGTTATAATGAAAAGAGAAACAATGGTATAATGGTCATTTTAAAATCAAATGATATTTAATATGTATTTTATGGTTTTAATTATTGGACATATATGATAATTTTAAATTTTAGATTGGATATACATGAAAATTTTAAGTTAGATTTGACATATATGTAATTTTAAGTTTTAGATTGTGTATATATATATATATATATATATATATATATATATATATATATATATGTGTGTGTGTGTGTGTGTGTGTGTGTGTGTGTATTTTTTATGTTAGATTGGATATATATGTAATTTTAATACAAAAGAGAGATATATATGAAATTCTCCCATCATTATAAAGACACTTTCCATTCAATGATATATCTTTTAAAAAGTAACTTTAAGGATCATTTTAAGATAAAGACACTGACGTGACGTGGGTGATAAACAAAACATAAATTGCAACATAAACTGAACATATTAACCCAATAAAGCATATATTCCATAGTATGCATTTGTTGGGTTTTAGAGTTGCTGCTGCTTGTATGGTTAAGACTGCTAATGGGAAATGCTCTAAGTCATTGCTGCTGCTGGTTAAAATGATTACAACTGCTTGTGTATTTTACTACTGCTAGTGTTGTTGAAGATGTTAAAAAAAATACACCAAGTGGTTACTACTACTAGAGTAAATGTTACTGCTGCTAGTTCAAAGTTAAAACTGCTATCAGGGTTACAACTGCTGCTGAACTTGAAGGAAAATATTCTAAGTAGTTAGTGCTGCTAGAAGAAAAGTTAGTAGTGCTAGTACAAACTTACTAATGTTGAAGAGTTAAAGCTGCTAGAGTTAGAGATACAACTGCTAGAGTGTTTAGTTAGTACTGCTTATGAGATAAACATGTATAGTCGATTAGATAAATATAGAAAAGATTCTTTTAAGATTTATCTTTTATAGCAAGTAATTGTAAGCCGACTAGGACTCCTTAGTCTATAAATGGAGGTCTTAGGGCATAGAGATATATACGTGATTCTTTAGAAAACTTCAAGGTTGTAAACCCTAATACTTTTGAGTATTCGTATTATTAATAATATTTAAGTGTTTTGTTTGATATTAACTGTTACTGATTATTCACTGTTAAGTTCTTCTTAAGATTAAAGTTTATATTCTACATAAACTTTAATATACTTAAAGACAGCTTCTACATAAGTTGTATTGGATTTATTCAATATTACGTAACCTTTACAAGCTAAGGGAATTCGATCAAGTGTTCAACTGGGATCAACAACTAGTATCGGAGCTTGTGATCTAGAAGCTGTGAATCAAGAAGAACCTGTTTAAACTCATCTTACTGAAGACATGGAGTCAGAGTCTACACACATGATTACTACATCTAAGGTGCCAATGCTCAAGTCTGGAGAGTATGAGCTATGGAGAATGAGAATAGAGTAGTATATTTAGATGGTTGATTATTCTATGTGGGAGGTCATAAAGACTAGCAATCAACTACCTAAAACAGAAACTAATGCTGATGGTGAACAAGTTATCTTGCCTATTAAAACTGCTGAAGAAAAGGCACAAAGAAGACTGGAAGTAAAGGCAAGAAGCACTCTCATGATGGGCATTCCTAATTGTTAGGAATTAAATATGAGTTGATATTGACAAAATATGAAAGATGGAGTAAACTTATGAAGACAAAGTTAAAGGACTAATATTGTCATATTCAGAGTCTTTGTAACCCTAATCTCTAGTTTATAAAGAGATGAGGGCGTAGGTTTTATTAACAGTTCTTCCATAATGTAAAATCCAGAAAAGTGTGTGTGTACCTAGGCGTGAGTCTTTGTTTAGACGCCTAGGGTTAGGGTTTGTAGTTTGTATAAGCTACAAGAATCGTTTGACTAACCTTGTTCAATAATAATGAGTCGTTTGATTATTCCGCTGCGTACTATATTGTTGTTCATTATTATTGTGTTAATCCTAGATGAGGTCTAACAAACCTCGAGCAATCGATCTCCACAAGTCGTATCAGAGACAGGTTGCTCATGATATCTAGGATCAACTGGTTTTATTATCGACAGACAGAAGCAGATTTGCAGATGGTTTTATGATCGGTAAAAGTTCTTCAAGGTAATCGATTTTTATTTTTTTTATTTTTAAGGGTATCGACAATAAAACCATTACACGATTTCATTGAATATCAAATAAAGTGCTTTGCTTTGGTTTGTTGTTTAATGGGAATTAATTGTGAGTCAGTGGAGGATTTGCAATTGGTGAATTGCACATGTAATCACACGTGATACTGTTGGAGCTCAGTATTTTAGTTGGTCAACTGCTCTATTGGTTTCTGATCGGTTATTCAATTGTATTCTCGTACTGCATTAATATTATGTTATCATAAATGGAGAATGTGCGGTATACATTAATTGAAGATTGAATAATGGTTTGTCTTCAATGTTTTCATTGGTCGATGCATTCAGTCAAGGAAATGTTTTTGTGGAAGATTACTTAATTCGATTAATGGGATCAGTATGGTTGTCGCTTACTGATTGGCTTCTTATTTGATCATTGTTTTTGATATCTGACGGTTTTTGGTCAAACAGTTTCTCCTGCTCACTTTAAAAATTAGTACTGCTTATTGGTTTATACGTAGCAGTTGGTACTGCTAGGATTTCGAGTTAGTACTGTTGATTTTCTGAATTAGCACTGCTCTACAACTGTTTGTACTGCTAGCTTTGGAGGTTAAATAGTTTATACTGCTGTTTATAAACTTTGTACTACTGTTTGGTACTGCTAGAGCATGGAAGTATAAAAGTGAGGGGAAGCATGTTCAGTTGATTTTGGAGATTGGGCACACACACAGGGGAAGTAACACACACAGACGATGTTTGGATTTGATTTTGGTTTTAATGGCTCGAATTTATTTTATTTATTGGTGATGAAGATTATTCATTACTTATTTGAAGGTGAAGTGGAATTATTTGGGTTTATGTTCTTATTATTTCTACGAATTGACGAACACTTGAAGGAGTTACGTTATTGTGCTCAGTGTTCAAATTGGCAAGAGATTGCGATATCCCTATACATCGGATTGGGTATACGTTCGCAGTTATATTTAAGACATGAGTTTGGGTTATTCTACTTCAGCATCGGATGGGTAATGGTTAGTTTTCTTCTTCAATACATCGAGGTTATGCTATATTGAGGTGAAGGTTTTTCTACTGCTAGTTGGTATTACTACTGCTGATTTTGATTTCTACTGTTTCAAGTTCATTTATAGTGCGGAAAACTTAATGGTGGGTAATTTGAAACATTGGAAAGATGGATTGGACGTGTAATATTGATTCGTGGTTGTAAAGATCAAGGTTGCTTATTTATGTTCCCTATTTGATGATGACAAAAAGGGGAAGAAGATTTATTGAAGATTGCAGCTTGAAGATCCTTGATGATATGCATGGCTTAAGGGGAAGAGGAGGAAGACAACATCTTTCGTACTTGGTTTTGTCATATCAACTAGCGGAAGATTGTTAGGAATTAAATATGAGTTGATATTGACAAAATATGAAAGATGGGGGAAACTTATGAAGACAAAGTTAAAGGACTAATATTGTCATATTTAGAGTCTTTGTAACCCTAATCACTCTATTATAAAGAGATGAGGGCGTAGGTTTTATTAACAGTTCTTCCACAATGTAAAATCCAGAAAAGTGTGTGTGCACCTAGGCATGAGTCTTTGTTTAGACGCCTAGGGTTAGGGTTTGTAGTTTGTATAAGCTACAAGAATCGTTCGACTAACCTTGTTCAATAATAATGAGTCATTTGATTATTCCGCTGCGTACTATATTGTTGTTCATTATTTTTGTGTTAATCCTAGATGAGGTCTAACAAACCTCGAGCAAACCATCAGTTGACTTTCAACCACATCAAGGTTGCTAAATTGTTGCTAGAAGCAATTGAGAAAAGGTTTGGAGGGAATGCTGCTACCAAGAAGACCAGGAAGAACCTTTTGAAGCAACAATATGAGAATTTTGCTACTCCAAGTTTTGAGAATCTTGATCAGACTTTTGATATACTTTAGAAACTTATTAGTCAACTAGCACTTATGGAAGTCTCAATTCCACAAGAAGATATAAATCAAAAGTTTATGAGAAGCTTGTCACCAGAGTGGAATACACATACTATAGTATGGAGAAACAAGGCTGATCTTGATACAATGAGTTTAGATGCTCTATATAACAATCTTAAAGTTTATGGACCTGAAGTCAAAGGGTCATCTAGCTCATCCTCAAGCACACAAAACTTAGCTTTTGTATCCTCCTCCAATAACAGTTCTAGCAATACTAATGAAGCAGTTAATACTGCTGTGAGGATCAAACACTTAGGATGTTACTCCTTTATGATGTGTTTAAGATACTTTGAGATTATGTAGTTAATTATGCGGAATCTACTCAACCACACTTAGAAGAATTTGTTTGATGTAACAGTAATTTAGTATGAACAAAGAACACAATGTTTAACTTCAAACGATTCAATATTATTCAAGAATAATACGAGTGATCTCAATATCACTAGGGTTACAACGACCTTGAATCTTAAGAAAACTTGTATGACTTGTACATAAACATCTAACCTAGGATCTCCTTTTATAGACTTAAGGAGTCCTTTACAAGATAAGTATTCTACCGTATATTTCTAACTAATTAAGATATACATAAGATCCATTCCATACTTATCCTTTACATATCTTCTAAAACAATTTTTCATGCCAGCAGTACCTTCATTACAACTAGCAGTACTAACTTGACAGTTTGTATTATTAGTTGTTTCTTCAGCAGTCTTCTGTTATACACTAACAGTTTGTACTGTTAGTGTAATTCTCCCAGCAGTACTAAGTCAGAAACATTTAATTCCCAACAATCCTCCCCTAAACTTGTGATTTACCCCAAATCATGAAGTTTCTCTGAATTAATTGCATACCTTTGAGAACTGTGAGGACTCTTCCAAACACTATCTTCTGGACTTTGTATCTTCTGCCTGCTGATAGATCTTCCTTACTAACTCCCTTGCCATTTCTGAGTCTTCATCTACTCTGAGTATGGTAGCTTGCATAACAATCAAGATTCCTGCTCTCAGTAGATAGTCCTTCTCCACTAGCATGTAAACTTCTACTCCTGATTTTGTAGAAACCTGATGAACACCACAGTTATCAAATAACCTCCAAGTAGTAGCCAAATCATGAGCTTGGAATATCCACAATGAATCATTAGCATCTGGCTCATATAACCTTTTTAGCTCAACCCATAGCTCCTTGTCCTTATCATCTGTAGGATCTGCAGACCTAAACCTTTCTTGAACTAAGCTCCAAAGCTTATCCAAATCTTCTCTGTCAAAGGCTTTTATCATGTCTTCGAAGAACTTATGAACTTCAAATTTTCCTCCGACCCTGATGATCTTCCATCCCTTGATTCTTCCATCTGAGTATACTTTCCAATCAATAATGGGATGCTTGGCTGGAATGGGATCAACATTTAGAGCTTCTGGAATGACCACCATCATTCCATGGATTTGTTCATCAGTTAATAACTCTTCCTCTTCCTCAGCTGATTCTTCCTCAACTGGTTCTTCCTGAACTGATTTTCCTTCAGTTTTCTATTTCTTAGACTCTTCTAATTCCAACTGTGCTGCTGCTCTTTTTTCACCATTGCTAGACTCAGTCTCAATTGTTGCAGTTTCATCTCTTAAGGACTTCTGGATTCTTGTATGAGCACTGATGTACAATTTTTCTATTTCTTCATAAGACTTTCCTATGAACCATTTTTCCTTCCAGTAATTCTGATGTTTCAAATAATTTTTCATATACCCCAGTTTTTCTCTTCTTGAAGGAGGTTTCTTCTTATAAGTTTTCTTCTTTCTTCTGATCTACTCCAAAAGATCATCAATGGCTTGATGCTTTTCTTCTCTGGTGAACTGTGACCTTTCTTCTTCTTTAATCTTTTCAGCTAGCTTCTAATCAGCAAGAACCTGAGCAGATGTCTCTTCTTCTTCAGTCTGAACCTTATATTCAACCATAAATCTTGCCATCCTTTCTTCATCAGCTACCTTTGCTAACTCTTCTTAATGAAATTTCTGAGCTAGTTCCTCATCTAGGGCAATCTGGGCTTCATCTTTCTTGGTTGACTTCTGAGAATATGGTTCTTCTTCTGTCATTATTGCCTTTCCCTTGTCTAATCTTGCCTTCTTTGGTCTCCTTGTGTATACTCCACCAGCAGTACCTTAAGATCCACCAGTACCTTCTTCTTGTACACTAGCAGTACCATGTATGGCACTACCAGTACCTTCTGTAAAACCACCAGTACCTTGATCCATTTGCTCTGTTTGCCTCCCTTGGGTATCAAACTCCTCTTGAACCAAAGAGACATGGGGATCATCATCTAATTGAGCAATCTTCCTCCCCTATTTGGAAGATTCCTCACCTTGATCTGCACTTGGACCCTCTGATGAACTTGATGAAGAAGTTGAACTAGTTGATTTTACCAAATGAGCTGACCTCTTTCTTTTAAGTGTCTTGACCTGGTCCTCCAACTTCTTGACTTTGAGCACCAGCTTTGTATACACCTTGCCAAAAACCTTCTTGTGAGAGATTAGATCAGCTTCCAAAGTAGCAACTTTCTTAGACAATTTTGTACAAGTTTCCATCAATTCCTTGAGTGTCTGTCTGCCCTCGGCACTTCCTGATGTGTTACCTCCAGGGAGAGGTGCATCATGGGGCAAAGACTCATAGTCCACCATATGGTGAGCTTCTGAGCCACCCAAATTTTCCGGTTGGCTTGGGATTCCACCAATAGTACTGGGTTCAAAGGAACTTGGTACTGTTGGTGTTGCCATGGATTGGGTCTTAGCTATGTTACTTCAGTCCTGCCCAGCTTCTAAGCCTGAGACAGTAGAAGCAACCCTTTCCATACTGACAAAGTCAGCCTCATCTGCTAAATTAGGAGGGGTAGGAACTCTGTGCTGAGGTAAATCAGAGTCCTGTCTGGATAATGACCTATCTGGTAATGAAGTTGGTTGTGAAGGTGATTGTTCTAATGTTGTGGGTTTATGTTGGGAGTCAATTGGGCTTGTTGATCCTTCACCCTGTACCTGTAGCATTGAATCAAAAAGTGGAACTTCTTCCCCACTATACCCTTTTGAGGCCATCCTCATATTATTGAAAAGTTTTTGGGCAAGTTCGGGTGTTGGATAAACATTTTTGTGTGGAAGAAGTTGATTTTTCCTCATGTTCAAAATAGTTTGAATGAACCTGGGATACATAAAAAAATTTGATTTGCTTACAACATTTTTAACCATTCCTTCAAAAATGAGTTTTGAAAAATTAAAGGTTCTGTCAGTAGCTAAGCAGATGAGAGCAGTTGCAATATTGCTACTGAACTGTTCCCATGCTGTTTTCTTAGGACTGAGACAGTGAAGGATGGCGTGTATTAAAAACCTCAATTATGGGGCAAAACAACCTTTCTGAAAAGATAAACATTGTGATTGGATGTTGTACCCCATCCTGGTTAAAGTCTCAAAAATCTCAGTGTTTGGCAGAAAACTAATACCATTGTCATCATTCAGATGGAGATGCCTCCTGAGTGATGATTCAATAATAGTGATAGATTTACCATCCACTGTGGCATTTAACTCTTTTTCACCATTTTCAAATGTTTTGACAGTAACAATCTGCCAAAACTCTTTGATTTGGGAGACATAGATAGTGGGATTTAAGGTTAAAGAATACCTTATGTGAGAACCATTTAAAAAGTCCACTATCTGATGGAAGTATGTGTCATCCTCTGCGTTTTCCAAATATGCGACCATGTTATGTTTGTCAATAAAGGATAAAGAAGCCATTATTTTTTAGTAAAAGGTGATTTGACTGCTGTGAATAGTGTAAATTTAGGTTAGAAAATAGATGAAGAAAGTGAATTGAGATATTTTGATTGAATTATTAGGGTTTCTATTGGACCGACTTCAATAAAAAGATAACTTTTCATTGAAGATAAGGTTAATAAAATAGATAAAAAGTAAAAATATCCAAATAGGAAAACCCTGAAAATAAGGAATTGAGCAGTAAAAATCTCAACTAACTCTCAACGGCTATTTTCAAAAAGCTGTTATTTCGCACTAGTACTAATGACTATCCAGCAGTACAAACTTAAGCCTACCAGTACTAACTTTAAGCCTGGTAATACAAACTTTTTAGAAAAATTTGACTCAGCAGTATGAACTCAATTTTGATTGAAAACCATACTGCTAACAACCATTTTGAAGGGATTAAGTGTAAGGACAGACAATTAATCATAATTTTGGTTTAATGCAACCTTTGGTTGTGTGAGAACTAATGATTTCAGTTATAGATAATTTCCTGTGATCAGATAAACTCATTCAAAGACTTTTCTTGACAGGGTTTCCAGCTCGTGGCAGTTGTTGCCTCTAACAAAAATGTGTTAGATTCACGTTTGCTCGTTGTTCTTTCTACTAGATGTCCTTAGACTAACTCATTATACAAAAGTATAAAATAGTAGAAAGTGAGTTATGTCAGTTACTGTCTGACTAACTAAGCCATCAATTCAATACAAAACATCATAATAAGATCTCAAGAAAGAATTTGTCACACCCACAAAATCTGGGTTTGCAGCGGAATGGAATTCCGGGGGCGTGATGCTCATGGTCAGAAAGTACAAGGAATAAAGAACGACCTCTAAGTGAGTCATTTTAAAACAAGCGTTTGATTTAAAGTTAACGTTTTACAAAACATAGTTATCAGAGTTCACCATCAAAATGTAAGATTTTAATACATGATCAAACGCTAAATAATGCAAGAAAATCTTCATCATGATGTGCTTCCAAAATGTGACTCAAAAGTGCTCCATACAAGAGGTGTATCAACATCACCTAATTACCTGAGAATAAACGCTAAAAGGGTCAACAATAATATTGGTGAGAATCATAGGTTTAAGTAAACAGTATTGCGGACCACAAGATTTCAGTAGCAAGACAATACAACAAATATAATGTCACAACCAAAAATAATAAATACAGTGCCTAAGCTCATGACCCCGAAGCTCGACGTACTAGTATGCTATCAAGCACAATAATAATAATGCCCCAAATAAGTGTTTGCCAGACACTCGAAAATAATCCGAATGATATGCGTTCGTTTAACCAGTTGGCGCGACCAACCCGGACGGGGTTTCAACCCAAATAGATCTATTCATAACATCCGCGCTTACAAGTAATTAATGGTTCATGATTCGTAGGGGACTTTAATGGCAATGTGGTAACTTAGGCAAAGTAACAGTTTTAGTACTTGTGTCCGTATGTAAAAACAAGCATTGTATTCCCACCCCGAGGGTTTAGAAATCATGTATAAAAATGTAAAATCGGGGCTATGAAACTCACCTTAGCAAAAGCAATTCCTGATTGGTAAGTTTGTAAATGGCAATTTAGTCCGATAACTCTAATCGCGACCTAAATATTACATGTGTCTTAGGTTCGAAAACAAGGCCATGCACGCAAGTTCATACTCTACGTTATCACTTGTACATGTTGTTGGAATATTTGTCGTCAAAATTTATTTGCGTCATTTTGATCATTTATTTAGAAAATTACCACTTTAGAAAACGTAACTTGTTTATCTTGCGACCAAATTTTAGTCGTCATGTTAATGGCTATTCCAAAAATCTCTAACGCGCCTAAAAAGTCTATATAATGTTCTACCATTTCCGTTTACGCCATTTTAGCCAAAATGTACTAAAAAAGGTCTAAAAATCCAATCCAAAAATCCTAACAGCTTTCTAATAGAGAAAATAATAGGCTGTCAACGTATATGTTGACGTAAACATTCATTAGGCCATAACTTTTCGTCGTAGCTTCGTTTCTTAAGTTTGACCTATCCCTGTGAAGGTATTTAGGTATACTATCAGCTTTTCAAGGTCTCGGCTAGTATAGATACCATTTATCATCAGTTTTTATCTTTCAAAATTCTGGACAGATTCTATTATTTTCTGAAAATAGTGTTTTCGTCGTAAAAATTGAAACTAGCGTATTTTTTTCGTTACAGGCTCGTTTTAACTCATTCAAGCGGCTACATTTTCGTTATTGAGTCTATTTTCTATATTTCTAATCTAATAATACCCCTGAGCTACTGATTTTTCTGTAATTATCAAAACAGGACAGATTGTTTATCAAAAGTGTCAAAACTATAATTCTAATCTTCTAGTCATTTTAGCTACTTAACCACAACTTCAATTCTAGTCCTAGTTCCTCCATCAACTTCTCAAAATAATGATAATGATCTAACCATTAGCATAACAATATTCTAAGGTCAATGTAATAATCATCAAGAATGTTTTAAATATACAAGTTTACTAACATACATGTTTATAAGGTTTATTACCACTTTCTTATGAAGAGTTTTATTAACTAGTTTTCTTGTAACCAAAACTTTTTAAAAACATAATCTTTGTTAAATGATCATTGTAAATGTAAAACTTTATCAACATGTACCAAGTGATAACTAAGTATACACTTAACTAGCAAGATCACATAAAGAAAACATGAAATTTTGTATGATTACTTACAAAAGTAATTAGTGAAATGTGAGTTATAAAACACTTGATCAAACTCAAGATTAATGCTCCAAATCCTTGTTAGAATGCCCTAAGTATACTTGATCTTAACCACAACAAAGTTTCTCCTCTCCTTGGCTCCAAGAGTGGGTCGAATTGTATGTATAGAATGGGTAGGGATTATTATTATTATTTTTTTTCCTTTGGCTATTAGAAGTTAAATGAGGATAGTTTTAGGTCTATTTATACTTGAACCTTGTCAAACTTCGAATAGTGAGTCAAGACTCATTTATTTAGCTAGGAGGGGGGGGGGGGGTGGGGTGGGTCAAGGGGACAATTTGGAGGTCAAGCCTCCAAGTTGTATAACTAGTTCCATGTTTTGTGGATGTTGGTGGCTCATTAAATGAGCTTGTGTATTTTGTCTAGCCAATTTATTTTAGACCAAGGGAAGAGGGGGGGGGGCAGCAATGGGTAGAATTTAGGATTAGATGAGTAGTTTTGATACAAAAGTGTATGTGTTGTATGTATTGGGTGTTAAAAATATGTATTGGTTGTTGTTTCGGTGATTAACGAAAGTTACACGTAATTAAACGTAAGTTGTAAAGAATTTATCTTGGGCGTAAGGAAATATTTTTGGAACTTTCGTAATCTTTTTGGAAGTATAAAAATACGATAGAAATAATCGTTGAGAGAATTTGGTATATCGGGTGTTAAATTTTGAATAACGAATATATTTTGTTGAATTGACAAACGTAAGTAATTTAAGAAAAGGAAATTGTTTTAGAGTTTAAAATTGTGAGCTGGGGTAGGAGCAAGGTACTGGAGCGTTGTGGACTAAGTATTACCTAAGTCCTAGTGTACTTGGAATTTATTCTAGGTATTCACGCCAGTTCAAGTAAAAGATTATATGTAAATTGTTTGCATATAAATGTCAAGAAAATAAATTCGAGTTTGTTGAGTAGTATTGTCCTGTAAATTAGCGGGTTGTGATAGTCTACCACCCATAAAAATGAATCTCGTCCTCGATATTCAGCCAGTGTTGGTCATTGGAGTGTTATAGGTGAAGTGGTGCGGATATTTTCGACGGATCTGGTCTTCTCGTTCCCAAGTGAACTCGTGTAAAACCCAAAAAAATATTAAAATCTGAAACCACCAAAATACCCTCTAATTTTGAAATTTTAAATAACATATAAAACCATACAAAAGACATATTATTTGTGTTTAACCTAAGATAATTTATATCCTAAGTTACCTAATACTATGTAGCTAATAAAACTTACATTATAATTTAAAGATCACCAAAACAATGTTCCAAATCCTAATCTATGCTAGGCGACATTCTATGTGACCAATACCTCAAGAATTTCGGCCAAAGGAATAAGAAGGGATAAACATACATTAAATTTGAATGATATCTCAATCCAACTAATTTAGGTCCTTCCTTATTAAACCCAATCAAAACACACGGTTTGTTATAAACCATTTATACTGAAAATTTCTTGAAAACCCTAAAACTCTTCCATCAAACAAGTTTGGCTGCTACTCTCCTTCTTTTCATTCTTGTTCGATCCAAAGGCAGCAAAGGAGTGTTCTTGATCGTGGTTGGAAGGCTGTTCGAAGAAGGTCTTGACTAAAGTTCTCTGCTGGAAAAGTGTGGGTGTTCGATCTAGTGTTCTTGTTCCTTGATCACGCTACAAGGGTAACGTGTATCTATCCTTGCTCAATACCACTCTTCTTGTTTAATTCTTATTCTATCCTTGTTGAGTCTTGTCGAATTTATATGCATAAGATCATAAGAAGGTTACATAAAATCATAGAATAACTCACATAAAACAACAAGTTGAAACCCTACATAAATCGACCCATGTTCATTATTTTGATTCAAGTTGTTATGATCATGTTAAAGACCATATATGACTCGACCCATAAGTGTTTTATATCATTCATACCCGTTTTTTATTAATAGATAGGTCATTGGAATGTTTGCACATAAAATAACGAACCCTAGTTACTGTCCAGGAATATTAGGTCAACTTGATTCGATTGTATCTTGATGATGGTAACGTGCTTTTGTGTGTTTCTGGGGTCTAAAAGTAAGTTTAAGAAAAGAGATTTCTGAATATATAAGCCTTGTAATTTTTAGAGGTTGGGAAGATACACATTTTGATTTTACAAGATCAAGTGTCAAAACCGGATTCGTATGTCTGGAAAAACAGTCTGTAATTTTGATTTTTAATTTCCAAACCCTGTCAAATTAGAGGATGCCCTTTTACGGGAGTCATATTTCATATGTTTAGTAGTTACTCGAATTTTTGTAGATTTTTCTAAAGTGTCTAGATGGGGTGTCAAAATACAAACATTTCGGGTGTTAAATCTGATCATAAATCTGGACGAGTTTGCTTAACAGATTTTTAGACTATAGTTATGCTAGCTAATAAATTCTGGGAAAATTAGTGTGAGTTCTAAAGGCATTGAAGTACATGTGTGAATTTTTGTGGATTTTATTTCTAAGTTCTAATGAGGTTCATAAATTCGTCAAAACATGACCAATTCGTGTATATAAACTGTCAATAGTATAAAAAGGTTTTAAAAGGGTGTGATGTGTATATTTACTAAACTAAAGGGTTTAAATTGTCATTTTCCTAAACTAAAGGGATTAAATTGTGAAACCATGTAACTTTAGAATATTATATTTCATACCCTAATCTTACCATAATGACACTATAATCCCTAAACTTGTTCTATTTGCACAATAAACCCTAAAACTTATGAAAACTACACTATGAACCCTAAACTTATATAAATGGCATTATGAACCTTAAGCTACTAATATAGTCACCTTTAACACCTTAAATTGATTAAATGATAAACTTGAATGTTAATAACTAATGTTTCTAAATATGGAAAGTTACTATTTTTGGAAAGTTACCAAATATGGAAACCTGCTAAATATGGAAAGTTACCTATGATAAAACTAAAATGAAACCTTTATGATTAAGAAACTATGAAACTTATAAGTGAACTTATGATTATTTTAGATTGGGTGAAGAAGGAGTGATCCCCTGCTTCCATTCATTTCTATTGCTTTGATTGTGTGCTTTGATAAGGTACATATATTTTTTCCCTTTTCAGTTGGGATATTTCTATCGATCCTATGCCTGATATGATTCCCTTATTTGACTCATGACTTTCATTGTATGATTGTCATTCTTTTTTATTCATTCTGACATTTATTTAAATGGCTCTGCTCTGCTATACTTATGTTTGCCATGCTTATTGAGTTACTATCTTGTTTCTCTTGCCATGCTAGATTATATTTGTTGTATGCTATGATAGATCTGTGCCTGAGCTAACCTAGTTGTGGAGGTACCATGACCATGTCTTGGATGGCACCCTAGGCATGACACTCCCGTAGAGGTGTGATAGATCTACGACGTTCCCCCTTATGTTATGATTTTGTGTGCACTATTGGCCAACTTTATATGTGTGACCAGTCTAGTACTGTCATACATACTTATGTTAGGGAGCGTATGGATGCATCCTAGGTTTTATGTTTATATGATTATGGAGACCAGGTGGTGTGTGCCTTACACTCCTTCTCACACTTTTATTACTTAGAGGTCTCCCCTCTTCGTATACTTGTATTGCTTTAGTATGATTTGACAGATTATGTATTTAGTTCCTATGGCACATCCTTATATGAACTTTTCCTTTATTTCATTATTCTCTTGATTCATTTTCTATTCAGTTCTCATGCACTCTTGATTCTTAGTCCTCTTTAAGATTCGTATGACTTTCATGATTATGCTTTTTGTTTGTTATTCTTATTCCTTCGTTGCTTGTGCTTATTTACCATTATGTTATGTTACATATATCTGTTCACTGGGCTTTTTAAGCTCAGCCGCATGTTTTCTTTTCCTATGCGGCAGGTAATAAGAGGGGCGACGGGCTTGGGAATGATAGAGCATAAGACTTAGAGACCTATTTATTTATCATTTCGTTGT
Organism: Artemisia tridentata subsp. tridentata; assembly: GCA_021014915.2. Taxonomy (NCBI): domain Eukaryota; kingdom Viridiplantae; phylum Streptophyta; class Magnoliopsida; order Asterales; family Asteraceae; genus Artemisia; species Artemisia tridentata. The sequence continues at coordinate 142,095,516 of CP139501.1, read as the reverse complement.
CCATTGTTTCGGACTTTCATTTCTTTCAGTACTTTGAATATTATTTTACTTTGGTTTTGTTTGGTTAACCCACTATACATTTGGGATTATCTTTGGATACCAGTCTTGATGTTTGAGACTTGGTTATTTATTTAAAAGACTTTCGCTTGCATAATGTATGCTTTGTATGACACCATAATGTGATATCTTGGCCTTGTCGGGTCGGGGTGTTACAGTTATGGTATCAGAGCGACTGGGTTTGACCTGTAGAACCTTAGAAATGACCTGTGAGGATATTGGGTAGACACTAGGCTTTTCGTTTGACGCGATATCTTTCTTCACATTTTGACCCTTACGCTTGTTTTGTTCCTTTTGTCTCTTTTATGACCTTTCAGATGGTGAATACTCGTCGGAATGATGGACCCTCTGGTGTTGATGTTGATGCAGCAGTGTGCGAGCTATTGATACGGTACTTCCCAGTTTGACTGCACGCATCACGGATGAGATTAGGAGGAACACCGCTAGTGGTAGTGGTAATGGCGGTGGTGGTGGTGATGCTCCACCAGTGTCGATTCATGTGTGGTTGGAGCGTTTTGTTAAGCAGAAACCACGTTCGTTCAGTGCTGCTACTTCTCCTGTGGAGGCGGAGAATTGGATATCTCACATTGAGAAGATATTCGAGGTACTTGGTTGTGATGATGGGTTTAAGGCACGTTTGGCTAGTTACAAATTTGAGGGAGATGCCCTCAGTTGGTGGAAGGCATATCGGATGGCTAAGGGTGGTGATGAGTTTGTTGCTGGGTTATCATGGGCTGAGTTTCGGGAGATATTCTTTCTTCAATACTTCCCTAGGTCAGAGAAACAGAAGTTTGAGCGTGACTGTCATCATATTTTCCAGTTGGATAGGGAGTCGAGTGCGGAGTATATGAAGAGGTTTGTGAGACTTGCGGGTTTCTTGGGTACGAAGGCTGGGACTCCGAAGGAGTAGGCTATGCATTTTAAGTGGGGGTTACGTGATGAGTTGCTTGAAGGTGTTCTAAATACAGATTTTGCTGATGTGGCACAAGTTATCAGTGCTGTCCATAATAAGGAATTGATGCAAGAGAGGTCTAGACGTGGAGTGTAGAGGACTCATGAGAGTGATCATCAACAGGTTCAGGGTAATAGTCAGAGGAATGCTACTTCGAGGGGTAATGAGTTTCGGGGTAATGAAAGGCGTCGTAACAACAACAGTGGGCAGAATCAGCGGTCAGGTCATGACCAACAGTTCAGGGGTCAACAGAGTCGTGGTATTCAGTAGGGTAATCGTGGTACTACTTCTTCAGCAGGGTAGAGGAATGTGGGGGAACAGCTTCCACCTCCTCCTATTTGTGTTGAGTGTGGGAAAACTCATCCTGGTCGTACTTGTTATAAGGCTACTGGTGCCTGTTTTAGTTGTGGTGAACTTGGGCATCGGGTTAGGGATTGTCCGAAGGCGACTGGCACCAACCGTGGGAATGGAAATGGTGGGCAGCAGGCTTCTAAGGGTCGAGTTTTTGCACTAACCAGGGATCAGGCTGCGGGTACTTCTGGAACTGTCTCGGGTATGCTGTATTTATTTGATCGTCCAATTTTTGCTTTATTTGATACTGGTGCTACACATTCTGTGTTATCTTCTACATCTGCTAAACACATTAATACAACCGCAATACCATTAAACTATGCTTTATCTATCTCAACACCAATGAAAAATTCCGTGACCATTACTCATGAATACGTGAATTCTCCTCTTCTTTTTGACGATAGAGTTCGCTCTGCAAATCTTCTTCCACTAGATATGTACGACTTTGATGTGATTTTGGGTATGGATTGGTTGTCGGAGCATCGAGCTACGATTGACTGCCATACCAGGCGTGTGATTTTTGGTGATCCTTGTAATCCTGAATTTGTCTACCAAGGTTCTCGGCTTGGTAAACCTATTAAGATCATATCCGCTATGAAAGCTTGTTCTTTGCTGACACATGGTTGTGAAGGTTTCCTAGCTTCGATTAAGGATTCATCTTTGGAGATTCCTAGTATGGAGAGCCTTTTGGTTGTTCGTGAATTCCCAGATGTATTTCCTGACGAATTCCCAGGTATGCCGCCTGAGCGTGAGGTTGAATTCTCGATTGATTTAATTCCGGGTGCTGAACGCATCTCTAAGGTTCCTTATCGTATGGCTCCTGTTGAATTGAAGGAACTGAAAGAGCAGTTGCAGGAATTGCTTGAATCTGGTTCTATCCGTCCCAGTGTTTCTCCGTGGGGTGCTCCGGTGTTATTTGTTAAGAAGAAGGACGGTAGCATGAGATTATGTATCGACTACCGCGAACTTAACCGTATCACTATTCGTAATCATTATCCACTTCCCCGCATCGATGATTTGTTTGATCAACTTCAGGGAGCGAAATTCTTTTCTAAGATCGATTTGAGGTCTGGATATCACCAGCTACGTGTGAAGTAGCAGGATATTCCTAAGACCGCGTTTCATACTAGATATGGCCACTACGAGTTCTTGGTCATGCCGTTTGGGTTGACAAATGCTCCAGCTGTTTTCATGGATTTGATGAATCGGATTTTTCACGAATACTTAGATAAGTATGTGATCGTGTTTATTGACGACATCTTGGTTTACTCAAAGACTAAGGAGGAGCATGAGTACCATCTCCGTGTTGTTTTGGAGACTTTGAGGCAGGAGAAGTTGTATGCCAAGTTTTCCAAATGCGAGTTCTGGTTAGGACAAGTTGCATTCTTAAGTCATGTTGTTTCCGCAGATGGTATCACCAAGGATCCGGCTAAGGTTGAGGCTATCACCAAGTGGCCAAGACCGACCAATGTGATTGAGATCAGGAGTTTTCTTGGACTGGCTGGGTATTACAGGAGGTTTTTTGAGGGTTTTTCTCGTTTGTCGTTACCGTTGACTCAGCTTATGAGCAAGGGAGAGAAGTTTGTATGGACCGACGAGAGAGAAGCTAGTTTTGAAAAGTTGAAGAAGAGACTTGTTTCTGCGCCGATTCTTACTCTACCATGAGGTTCAGGAGGTTATCAGATCTACAGCGATGCTTCGAAGAAGGGTTTGGGTTGTGTTTTGATGCATCATGGGAAGGTGATTGCATATGCTTCTAGACAGTTGAAACCGTATGAGGTGAACTATCCTACTCATGATCTTGAATTAGCTGCCGTTGTCTTTGCTTTAAAAATATGGAGGCATTATCTTTATGGTGAGAGTTGTAACCACTGTGAAAAATCCCTCATTTAAATAAACTATCTCTTAGAATATTTATCCTTTTCTACGTGTAATTTTTTTTTTTATTTTGATTGTGACTATTATCTTATATGACGGAGATCACATCTCGAATAACCGTGCTTGCAACTGATTTCGTATTCAAGTAAGTAAACATCTTTAATCTGAAATGTTATGAGATTCCACTTATCACTTTACGTTATTTCGCTAATGTACATTTAAAATTAAACATTCCTTAACTAATAATAATTTTATAAAACCCTAAACTACCATAACAACATTTATGAACAACAAAACCCTAGAAATATTAAAATATAATTTATTTAAATAAAAACCCTAACTCTATTTTATTCCCGATAAAACCCTAATTTCACCTAAGTGTTATTTTATGCATTCATCTCACAAACCCTAATTTATTTATACAATATTTTTACAAAATAATATATTTACAAGTTATTTAAACTAGTGTACAAGTCATTTATGCACAAAACCATTTATTTACAAAAACCTTATAAAAATCCCTTTTATAATTATTTTCAAGCATAAAGTACAAACCTTACATGCATAATTTTTAAAAATTATATTTTCTAAACTCACTAAATATTTTTACAAGTCTTTAAACCTAAAGTACAAGTATCTAATGCATATAAACTAAAAATTTCATTTATTTACTTTTAATTTAACAAAACTTAACATATAATTTTCATAACTTAATAAATTATAAAAATTACATTTTTCTCATATTCTAAATTATTGTACAACTAAATTAAGTCAAGGTACAAGTCCTTTAAGCATAACATCTAAATAACAATAAAAATCTTATAAACATTTAAAAAATACTTATTTAAATGACATTTCATGTAACATTTTCACATCATAAATTATAAAAATAATTTATTTATTTATTTAACATATGTACAACTCCATAAACTCAATGTACAACCCTTTAATGCACAATATCATAAAAACTCATTTATTTGTATTTAAACCTTAATAAAAATTACATAAAAATTATAGAAAATTAAGAAATAATCAAAAATATATTTTTCTTATTTTTCTTACATTAGTACAAGTCTTATAAGCTTAGAGTACAACTACCTAAAGCACAAAAACTATTTTTCTCTATTTATATACAATTCGATTAGGATTAAATTAGGTCTTATAGATTCAAAAATTATTTCTAACTAAGTCTTAAACTTAGGAACCTTAAGTCTACCTTAAACCCTAGTTTACAAGTCAACAAAGCCATGGTACAACCCCTTCAAGCACCATTCGATCACTACAACCCTAGTTACTCCATTTAGTTTGATTCTAACTATGAAATAACTAATCTTTAGCATTCCTTAAACCCTAAGAGAACCAAATGGCTGAACCTTAGGCTTCCAACACTCCCTTCTTCTAGAATAAAACATATGTGTATGAACCATAGCCTTCCACATCACCTACACCCTCCCCCTCCCTTGTGGCGCCACCATAACCACCCACATCACCACCTTCAGTCACTAGAATCTCCAGGAACTCCTCACAACCCGAGCTAGACTCCTCTATAAATAGAACACAACATAGAACCCTAAAAAGCCATAAAACCATACGAATCACCACAAACAGCCTTACTCCACTTCACCACTGATCCCTATAGCCTAGATTAAGTTCAAATAACCCAAGAAAGCAGTAAGATAAAGGTAGAACCAGAGGAGAGCTTGATTCGATCCATACACCAAAAATATGCCCTAGTCGAACAAAACATTAAGGTATACCTATGACCCTTTTAAATTACTCTTTCATACTTATTTTAAGTCCAAATATATACTAGAACATGTCTTAAAAAGGTTATAAGCCCAGAATTTGTAAAAACCTATCTTTCTCTATTTTTGATCTTATCGAGTGAAATAATAACAATAATTACGTATAGAAACTTTAACAAACCTAGGATCATAAAAATAATTTAGGAACTCTTTAAATATGTTAGACTAACTATTTATAACATAAAAACACTAGGTCTAATAATCGGATTACAAGAAAAATGGATTTTTCTTCTTCTTTTGTTCCTGTCGACACAGCAGCAGACCTGCTGCTTTCGACACTAATTTACCCTATCAAACGAACTTCTAAAATTTTAGTTTTCAACATGGTTAAAGTAATTTTAAAGGGCTAAAAATAGGAAAAAGAATCAACGATTTTCGTTGAGAAACGAAGGAGAACGAAGCGTTTGAAGTTGGGTCATTTTCTGTGGCGAGTAAAGTAAAAATACGAGTTTCTGTTTTAAATTTTGAATTCGTGGGTTCGAATCTGGCCCCGAGACTTTTCAAAAATACTTTTAAAATAATTATAAACATTTTAGAAAAGGTTTAGCAAAAGGTCTCGGCTTGAATCACTAAAAATAAATTGTTTTTGAACATGGGATGTCGAGTGAAATGATTTAGAGACATAGGGACTGTTTTTGCCAAAACTCTATAATATTTTCTGGTTTGGACTAAGTTTGGGATCGGGGAATCCCTAAGGGGTAAAAACAGTATATTTTGAAACTAAAAAGTATTAAGTGTCAATTTATAAAAGTTATAAAGGTCAAGGGTAAAAGTTGTCAATTTCTTAGAGTTTAGGGGTAAAGTATGTAAACCCTAGAAACCTTAGGATGTAAAACGTAAATATACTAAAAACTTTAATATAATTTAATAATTATTATTAGTATAATTATTATTATTAATATTAATAAGTTTAATTAAAAACTTAATATATGTTTCGAACCATAATTAACGAATGAAGTGTCCTTTTAACGAACGGATGAAACCGAATTTTACAAATAAGAAAATATAATAAAATATTACTTTTGAAACTACATATTGGTTCAGTTAAGTATTTAATCAACAAACCAAATAACAAAACGAATAATAAATATAATAAGAAACAATTACTGAGAAACTTGATATAACCAATTCAGGTTGCAAGCCGGAGACGTTTATCAACTTTGTTTAGCTTTTGTTTTCCATCCAGACTGCTCAGGTGAGTTCATAGTCCCACTTTTCTTATATGTTTTCCAAACTTGTGGGGAGATACATGCTATTAAACCGAACACAAGTATTTTCCTGATTGTTATTGCAATAAGTTAACCGTTGCCTATTTATTTTAAAAGACCCTGTTATCATGCACCATTAATCACCTGCGGGTGAGCGCGACTATAGTGAATAGATCTATTGGCAGTTGACGTCCCATTTGTGTTGCTGGCTAAGTGACCAAATGCATTATATTTGAGTTTAATAAAGAGTTTCAGGCAGACTCCTACCCGGGGCAAGGTTACCTACATTTAATTATGGGGTAATTTTTAACCTGTTAATGCTTTGCGTGTCATGAGGCTTAGTGCAATATTCCGAACTGTGATATAACTGATTTCTCTTATTTGGCTTGTGTTCAAACTGATTATAACTTTAAACGCTATGGATTCACTCAACCTTTGTGTTGACTTTTTAAGCATGTTTATCTCAGGTAACTGGAAGTACGATTTGGCACGGAGTGGCGGTGGACTTTCTTTTAAAAGAGTGTCCGTTTTGTTATCATTCAAATGAATAATGTATCATTTATAATGTATTTCGAAACATCCCCCTGGGACCTATCTTATGTACTCTGATATTAAATAAATGAATGATAACAATTTTTATTTAAAAACGTCTCTTTTCGAGTCGTTTTCTATTTCCATGACTGTGAACCATGAAGTAGCACCCCAAGCTTATATTCCGCTGCGTAATCCGAAAATGGGGGTGTTACAGATTGGTATCAGAGCTTGTGGTTATAGAGAACCAAATGTTTTCAAACATTGGACTATAACCGATTTTCACAAACTTAACTAAAAAGTCCTCCGTGCCACAACGCCACTGAAACGTTACTTGTATGTGTTTATTCTAATTATTAGTTACATAGTAAAATGTTTATAATTACCGGGTGGTTACAGAATCCTGACTTTCCCTACCCATTCTATTCCTCTTATGTCGGACTCGGATATTGAAAAATATCACGATAGTACCGGACATCATGATAATACCTACATCCTCGTCACCACTACCATATCCACTTTCCTACATATATATACCGTCAGTTTCTACATCTTTACTATCTCCACTATCAACTATAAATTTCTATTCCCTTATCTGTCCCAATTAAACTTAGTGAAGAAGCTAGGACCATTATCACCCGATATCATACTTTACCCCGATTACCAATTCCCGACTTCCCTATTCCATCGCGAGTCTTTGAGGTAAGTAAATGTTCGCAATCAGCACAAGAACGACAGCCGACTATCTTTACCCTGCTGACGCAATTAGAATGGCAAGAAGAACAGAACGAGATTGCGTAGGTCATCCCGACAAGCTGTCTCTACATCAAGGGTATAATATATGGAGCTGAAGATTCAGAGACCATGAAGCAGAAGATGGACGAGAAACGTAAGAAGGCAGAGGACCGTCATGAGCAGCCAAGACGAGAAATACCTATGACGAATTGAAGATGTTAAAGGAGAAGAAAAGAAAAAGAAGAATGAAGAACTGACGACAGCTCAGATGAAGATCACTATTTTGGAGAAAATAGTGGGAGATATGAAAGAAAAATATTAAGAATATATATATATCCTCGTCAGCATGATCGTCAAACTGAAAAGTTGACTCAAAAGAGTTTCTGGTAGCCACTAAAATCAGATTTATATCTACCAGCTTTTGTACAATATCTCGGCCATGAGATATATAGCACAAATATGACGCTTGTACTAATTTTGTTATATATATAACAAGTTAGCAAGTTATTTATGACTATATGTGGTTTTGATTTTTGCTGTGTACGGTATCGGTTAATGTGGGCCAGTGATGATCATCTTACATACACGTATGATAGTATTTGGACATGTTGTGATTTTATAATTAACATGGATTTTACCTTGTTAATTTAACATGGTCAAATTTTAAACGTGTGTTTTCTCATCGTATTACTAGAAATATGCCTCGCACTTCCCCGAACCACCCATGTCCCAAGCTGCTATCCGAAAGCTTGTTGCAGATAGTGTTGCTGCAGCCCTGGAGAGTCAAGCAGCAGAATTTGCTCGTACTGGAAACACTAGCCGACCCAATGAAGAAATCGAGCCAGCAAATGTTCACAAGTGTACTTACAAAGATTTCATGAATTGCAAGCCAACTTTCTTCAAAGGAACAGAAGGAGCTACAGAATTAGCTCGTTGGTTTGAACGTATGGAAGTGGTCTTTGTAAGGAGCGGGTGTTCTGATGACTGCAAAGTTGCCTTCGCGACAGGGACTTTGTTAGATGATGCCTTGTCTTGGTGGTCTGCTACTTCCCGGACAATGGGAATAGAAGCAGCTCATCAACTCACGTGGGACGATCTCAAGAAGAAGATGCTAAATAAGTATTGTCCTCGTACCGAAATCAAGAAATTGGAGGATGAATTCCACCCGTTAGCAGTAAAAGGAACAGATATCAAGGCTTACAATAGGAGGTTTCAGGAGCTTGCTCTCCTATGTCCAAATATTGTGCCTGATCTGGAGAAGATGTTAGAGAAGTATACTGAAGGGTTACCTCGAAGCATCGAGGGGAACGTTATTGTTTCAAATCCTCAATCGCTGGAGGAAGCAATGACCACAGCCCAGAAGCTGATGGATCGTGAAATCAAGAGAAATTCCATTCAAGCAAATGATGATCACAAGCGGAAGCTTGATGATAGAAGGATCTCCCATCACCACAACAACTACCAGCACGACCGTAACAACCAACAGAATCGTCGAAAAGAGACAGCCAAAGCCTATACTGCCACACCTGCTGAGAGAAATGGTTATGTCGGAACAAAACCATTTTGCAATCAATGCTCGTTGCACCACTACGGACCATGCACCATTAGATGCTCAAATTGTCGAAAAGTTGGACATCAGACCAAAGACTGTAAAGCAACAAGAGCAAATCCACAGCCAGAAGCTATAACTTGCTACGGATGTGGTGAGAAGGGGCATTACAAGAGCCGGTGCCAGAAACCAAAAGCTGACCAGAATAATGGTGCCCGTGGAAGAGCATATGTGCTAGGAGATGGGAACGCACAGACGAACCAAGACTAGTGCAAGAGAGTAAGAACTCGTTAAGATTCCGACCATGTCAAGGAATGGCATCCCTATGTAGACAAAAGAGAAATTCCTGTTATAGCTAAATAAATCGTATTGTAAACTTCCTAAGCATGTTTCCTATTGTACTCTACTTTAGTTACGATGGACGTAACTTAAGTGTATTAACTATCTTTTCTACCGTATGAAAGCTCTATCTTGTAATATTTCCATAATAATTAAAATTACGTTTCTACTTCACTTGCTTTGTTCGTAGTCACACACTGTCATCTCACTAGAAATTTGATTAACATTAGTTTTTACCATTCCGTGAGAATTCCACTCGAACCCTAAAATTTGTTTTAAGGATATCCCATTTGTACCTAAAATCCCTAACCTATCACTGGGCTGAACAAAACATTACATCATTTGGTCCTCAATTATACATAACCTGATCAACTATGTATAATTCCGGAAGAATCATGTAATGAATTGGACAGGCATTTTAAGCATATCAAATTCTCATCTCAACCAAATCGTTGAACGATTTTCCTTTATCACGTTCTCTATCTGGATAAGATAGAAATCTGAACCTAACTATCCCTATACATCAATTTTCTCAACTTTCCAACCAACACATGTCGAATCTCGGGACGAGATTCCCTTAACGGGGGGTGACTGTAACCACTGTGAAAAATCCCTCATTTAAATAAACTATCTCTTAGAATATTTATCCTTTTCTACGTGTAATTTTTTTTTTATTTTGATTGTGACTATTATCTTATGTGACGGAGATCACATCTCGAATAACCGTGCTTGCAACTGATTTCGTATTCAAGTAAGTAAACATCTTTAATCTGAAATGTTATGAGATTCCACTTATCACTTTACGTTATTTCGCTAATGTACATTTAAAATTAAACATTCCTTAACTAATAATAATTTTATAAAACCCTAAACTACCATAACAACATTTATGAACAACAAAACCATAGAAATATTAAAATATAATTTATTTAAATAAAAACCCTAACTCTATTTTATTCCCGATAAAACCCTAATTTCACCTAAGTGTTATTTTATGCATTCATCTCACAAACCCTAATTTATTTATACAATATTTTTACAAAATAATATATTTACAAGTTATTTAAACTAGTGTACAAGTCATTTATGCACAAAACCATTTATTTACAAAAACCTTATAAAAATCCCTTTTATAATTATTTTCAAGCATAAAGTACAAACCTTACATGCATAATTTTTAAAAATTATATTTTCTAAACTCACTAAATATTTTTACAAGTCTTTAAACCTAAAGTACAAGTATCTAATGCATATAAACTAAAAATTTCATTTATTTACTTTTAATTTAACAAAACTTAACATATAATTTTCATAACTTAATAAATTATAAAAATTACATTTTTCTCATATTCTAAATTATTGTACAACTAAATTAAGTCAAGGTACAAGTCCTTTAAGCATAACATCTAAATAACAATAAAAATCTTATAAACATTTAAAAAATACTTATTTAAATGACATTTCATGTAACATTTTCACATCATAAATTATAAAAATAATTTATTTATTTATTTAACATATGTACAACTCCATAAACTCAATGTACAACCCTTTAATGCACAATATCATAAAAACTCATTTATTTGTATTTAAACCTTAATAAAAATTACATAAAAATTATAGAAAATTAAGAAATAATCAAAAATATATTTTTCTTATTTTTCTTACATTAGTACAAGTCTTATAAGCTTAGAGTACAACTACCTAAAGCACAAAAACTATTTTTCTCTATTTATATACAATTCGATTAGGATTAAATTAGGTCTTATAGATTCAAAAATTATTTCTAACTAAGTCTTAAACTTAGGAACCTTAAGTCTACCCTAAACCCTAGTTTACAAGTCAACAAAGCCATGGTACAACCCCTTCAAGCACCATTCGATCACTACAACCCTAGTTACTCCATTTAGTTTGATTCTAACTATGAAATAACTAATCTTTAGCATTCCTTAAACCCTAAGAGAACCAAATGGCTGAACCTTAGGCTTCCAACACTCCCTTCTTCTAGAATAAAACATATGTGTATGAACCATAGCCTTCCACATCACCTACACCCTCCCCCTCCCTTGTGGCGCCACCATAACCACCCACATCACCACCTTCAGTCACTAGAATCTCCAGGAACTCCTCACAACCCTAGCTAGACTCCTCTATAAATAGAACACAACATAGAACCCTAAAAAGCCATAAACCATACGAATCACCACAAACAGCCTTACTCCACTTCACCACTGATCCCTATAGCCTAGATTAAGTTCAAATAACCCAAGAAAGCAGTAAGATAAAGGTAGAACCAGAGGAGAGCTTGGTTCGATCCATACACCAAAAATATGCCCTAGTCGAACAAAACATTAAGGTATACCTATGACCCTTTTAAATTACTCTTTCATACTTATTTTAAGTCCAAATATATACTAGAACATGTCTTAAAAAGGTTATAAGCCCAGAATTTGTAAAAACCTATCTTTCTCTATTTTTGATCTTATCGAGTGAAATAATAACAATAATTACGTATAGAAACTTTAACAAACCTAGGATCATAAAAATAATTTAGGAACTCTTTAAATATGTTAGACTAACTATTTATAACATAAAAACACTAGGTCTAATAATCGGATTACAAGAAAAATGGATTTTTCTTCTTCTTTTGTTCCTGTCGACACAGCAGCAGACCTGCTGCTTTCGACATTAATTTACCCTATCAAACGAACTTCTAAAATTTTAGTTTTCAACATGGTTAAAGTAATTTTAAAGGGCTAAAAATAGGAAAAAGAATCAACGATTTTCGTTGAGAAACGAAGGAGAACGAAGCGTTTGAAGTTGGGTCATTTTCTGTGGCGAGTAAAGTAAAAATACGAGTTTCTGTTTTAAATTTTGAATTTGTGGGTTCGAATCTGGCCCCGAGACTTTTCAAAAATACTTTTAAAATAATTATAAACATTTTAGAAAAGGTTTAGCAAAAGGTCTCGGCTTGAATCACTAAAAATAAATTGTTTTTGAACATGGGATGTCGAGTGAAAAGATTTAGAGACATAGGGACTGTTTTTGCCAAAACTCTATAATATTTTCTGGTTTGGACTAAGTTTGGGATCGGGGAATCCCTAAGGGGTAAAAACAGTATATTTTGAAACTAAAAAGTATTAAGTGTCAATTTATAAAAGGTCAAGGGTAAAAGTTGTCAATTTCTTAGAGTTTAGGGGTAAAGTATGTAAACCCTAGAAACCTTAGGATGTAAAACGTAAATATACTAAAAACTTTAATATAATTTAATAATTATTATTAGTATAATTATTATTATTAATATTAATAAGTTTTAATTAAAAACTTAATATATGTTTCGAACCATAATTAACGAATGAAGTGTCCTTTTAACGAACGGATGAAACCGAATTTTACAAATAAGAAAATATAATAAAATATTACTTTTGAAACTACATATTGGTTCAGTTAAGTATTTAATCAACAAACCAAATAACAAAACGAATAATAAATATAATAAGAAACAATTACTGAGAAACTTGATATAACCAATTCAGGTTGCAAGCCGGAGACGTTTATCAACTTTGTTTAGCTTTTGTTTTCCATCCAGACTGCTCAGGTGAGTTCATAGTCCCACTTTTCTTATATGTTTTCCAAACTTGTGGGGAGATACATGCTATTAAACCGAACACAAGTATTTTCCTGATTGTTATTGCAATAAGTTAACCGTTGCCTATTTATTTTAAAAGACCCTGTTATCATGCACCATTAATCACCTGCGGGTGAGCGCGAATATAGTGAATAGATCTATTGGCAGTTGACGTCCCATTTGTGTTGCTGGCTAAGTGACCAAATGCATTATATTTGAGTTTAATAAAGAGTTTCAGGCAGACTCCTACCCGGGGCAAGGTTACCTACATTTAATTATGGGGTAATTTTTAACCTGTTAATGCTTTGCGTGTCATGAGGCTTAGTGCAATATTCCGAACTGTGATATAACTGATTTCTCTTATTTGGCTTGTGTTCAAACTGATTATAACTTTAAACGCTATGGATTCACTCAACCTTTGTGTTGACTTTTTAAGCATGTTTATCTCAGGTAACTGGAAGTACGATTTGGCACGGAGTGGCGGTGGACTTTCTTTTAAAAGAGTGTCCGTTTTGTTATCATTCAAATGAATAATGTATCATTTATAATGTATTTCGAAACATCCCCCTGGGACCTATCTTATGTACTCTGATATTAAATAAATGAATGATAACAATTTTTATTTAAAAACGTCTCTTTTCGAGTCGTTTTCTATTTCCATGACTGTGAACCATGAAGTAGCACCCCAAGCTTATATTCCGCTGCGTAATCCGAAAATGGGGGTGTTACAAGAGTAGTGATATATTCACTGACCATAAGAGCCTGAAGTATATCTTTACCCATAAGGAATTGAATATGCGACAGAGACGTTGGTTGGAGTTGTTGAAGGACTATGACACTAATATTCAGTATCACCCTGGAAAAGCCAATGTTGTGGCTGATGCCTTGAGTCGTAAGTCGGGAATGATTGCTAGTCTTGACTTTGAGCCGAGGATTCTTAATGACTTAGAGCTTATGGAAGTTGAGCTGTGTGTTCGGGGTCATGATGGTTTTTGGGCTAGCTTAAAGGTGGAGTCTGATTTGATGTTGAGGATTAAGGAAGCTCAAAAAGACGATGGTGAGTTATGGGCTATTGTACAGAATGTTGAGGATGGTAAGCAGTCAGATTTTCGTGTGGATGTGGATGGTGTTGTTTGGTTTGGTGATCGTCTATGTGTTCCGGATGATTCTACTCTTCGTGAAGTTGTGCTTTCTGAGGCACATAGTTCTCCGTTCTCTATTCATCCAGGTTCGACTAAGATGTACCATGATCTTAAGCAACATTTTGGTGGAATGGGATGAAACAGGATGTAGCTTTGCATGTGGCTAGATGTATGACCTGTCAGCAGGTTAAGATTGAACATCAACGTGCAGGTGGTCTCTTGTAACCTCTCGACATTCCTACATGGAAGTGGGACCAGATATCTATGGACTTCGTTACCGGTTTACCTCGTACTCTTCGGAAGCACGACGCGATTTGGGTCGTTGTTGATCGTCTGACCAAATCTGCACATTTTCTCCCCATTCGTGTTGATTATTCTGTGAGTCGTTTGGCTCAGGTTTTTCAGCAAGAAATTGTTCGGTTACATGGTACGCCGTCTTCTATTGTGTCCGATCGTGATCCTCGTTATACGTCTCGTTTCTGGAAAGGGTTACATAAAGCTTGGGGTACACGGCTTAAATTCAGTACGGCATTTCATCCTCAGACTGATGGGCAGTCGGAGCGGACAATTCAGACCTTGGAGGATATGTTGAGGTCTTGTGCTTTAGAGTGGACAGGTCACTAGGATGATTACTTGTGTTTGGTGGAGTTTGCTTACAATAATAGTTGGCATGCTAGTATCAGAATGGCTCCGTTTGAGATGTTATATGGACGTAAGAGTAGGGCGCCGGTTTGTTGGAATGAGGTCGGGGAACGACTCATTGAGGGACCAGAATTAATTAGGATTACTAATGAGAAGGTGGCAGTGGCCAGAGAAATGTTGAAGGAAGCTCGTACTAGACAAAAGAGCTATGCTGACCGTCATCGTCGTAATCTTGTGTTTAACTCTGGTGATCGTGTTTTCTTGAAGGTTTCTCCTTTCCGAGGCGTTAAGCGTTTCGGTATGAAAGGGAAGCTTAGTCCACGTTATATCGGTCCGTTTGAGATTCTTGATCGGGTTGGTGAGGTATCTTATCGCTTGGCGCTACCTCCCCAATTATCGCATGTGCATGACGTTTTTCATGTGTCACTTCTTCGTGGGTATAATTATCATCCGCTTCATGTTGTGTCTTGCCCGTTCGATCAGATTCGGGAAGATCTTTTGTATAGTGAAGAACCTGAGGCCATTTTGGAGCGTCAGGAAAGAGTCATGAGAACTAAAATCATTCCATTCATAAAGATTCTTTGGAAGAATCATCCTGAGAGCGAGGCTACTTGGGAGACCGAAGAATCGATACGATCCAGTTATCCACATTTCTCTTTGTGACTTGGTACGTATTCATTTTGATATCAATTTCAATTTCGTATTTCGTATTGCTTTTTCAACTTCGTATTTCAATTTCGCAGACGAAATTTTCTTTTAGAGGCGAAGAGTTGTAAGACCCAAAAAAATATTAAAATCTGAAATGACCAAAATACCCTCTAATTTTGAAATTTTAAAAAACATATAAAATCATACAAAAGAAATATTATTTGTGCTTAACCTAAGATAATTTATATCCTAAGTTACCTAATACTATGTAGCTAATAAAACTTACATTATAATTTAAAGATCACCAAAACAATGTTCCAAATCCTAATCTATGCTAGGCGACATTCTATGTGACCAATACCTCAAGAATTTCGGCCAAAGGAATAAGAAAGGATAAACATACATTAAATTTGAATGATATCTCAATCCCACTAATTTAGGTCCTTCCTTATTAAACCCAATCAAAATACACGGTTTGTTACAAACCATTTATACCAAAAATTTCTTGAAAACCCTAAAACTCTTCCATCAAACAAGTTTGGCTGCTACTCTCCTTCTTTTCATTCTTTTTCGATCCAAAGGCAGCAAAGGAGTGTTCTTGATCGTGGTTTGAAGGCTGTTCGAAGAAGGTCTTGACTATAGTTCTCGGCTGGAAAAGTGTGGGTGTTCGATCTAGTTTTCTTGTTCCTTGATCACGCTACAAGGGTAACGTGTATCTATCCTTGTTCAATACCACTCTTCTTGTTTAATTCTTATTCGATCCTTGTTGAGTCTTGTCGAATTTATATGCATAAGATCATAAGAAGGTTACATAAAATCATAGAATAACTCACATAAAATAACAAGTTGAAACCCTATATAAATCGACCCATGTTCATTATTTTGATTCAAGTTGTTATGATCATGTTAAAGACCATATATGAGTCGACCCATAAGTGTTTTATATCATTCATACCCGTTTTGTATTAATAGATAGGTCATTGGAATGTTTGCACATAAAATAACGAACCCTAGTTATTGTCCAGGAATATTAGGTCAACTTGATTCGATTGTATCTTGATGATGGTAACGTGTTTTTGAGTGTTTCTGGGGTCTAAAAGTAAGTTTAAGAAAAGATATTTCTGAATATATAAGCCTTGTAATTTTTAGAGGTAGGGAAAATACACTTTTTGATTTTACAAGATCAAGTGTCAAAACTGGATTCGTATGTCTGGAAAAAGAGTCTGTGATTTTGATTTTTAATTTGCAAACCCTGTCGAATTAGATGATGCCCTTTTACGGGAGTCATATTTCATATGTTTGGTAGTTACTGGAATTTTTGTTGATTTTTCTAAAGTGTCTAGATGGGGAAACAAAATACAAACTTTTCGGGTGTTAAATCTGATCATGACTCTGGACGAGTTGGATTAACGGATTTTTAGACTATAGTTATGCTAGCTAATAAATTCTGGGAAAATTAGTGTGAATTCTAAAGACATTGAAGTACATGTGTGAATTTTTGTGGATTTTATTTCTAAGTTCTAATGAGGTTCATAAATTCGTCAAAACATGACCAATTCGTGTATATAAACTGTCAATAGTATAAAAAGGTTTTAAAAGGGTGTGATGTGTCATTTTTCTAAACTAAAGGGATTAAATTGTGAAACCATGTAACTTTGGAATATTTACATTTCATACCCTAATCTTACCATAATGACACTATAATCCCTAAACTTGTTATATTTGGATAATAAACCCTAAAACTTATGAAAACTACACTATGAACCCTAAACTTATATAAATGGCATTATGAACCTTAAGCTACTAACATAGTCACCTTTAATACCTTAAATTGATTAAATGATAAACTTGAATGTTAATAACTAATGTTTCTAAATATGGAAAGTTACTATTTTTGGAAAGTTACCAAATATGGAAACCTGCTGAATATGGAAAGTTACCTAAGATGGGAAGAAAACTAAAATGAAACCTTTATGATTAAGAAACTATGAAACTTATAAGTGAACTTATGATTATTGTAGATCGGGTGAAGAAGGAGTGATCCCCTGCTTCCATTCATTTCTATTGCTTTGATTGTGTGCTTTGATAAGGTACATATATTCTTTCCCTTTTCAGTAGGGATATTTCTATCGATCCTATGCCTGATATGATTCCCTTATTTGACTCATGACTTTCATTGTATGATTGTCATTCTTTTTTATTCATTCTGACATTTATTCAGTTCTCATGCACTCTTGATTCTTAGTCCTCTTTAAGATTCGTATGACTTTCATGATTATGCTTTTTGTTTGTTATTCTTATTCCTTCGTTGCTTGTGCTTATTTACCGTTATGTTATGTTATATATATCTGTTCACTGGTCTTTTTAAGCTCAGCCGCATGTTTTCTTTTCTTATGCGGCAGGTAATAAGAGGGGCGACGGGCTTGGGAATGAGAGAGCAAAGGACTTAGAGACCTATTTATTTATCATTTCGTTTTCCATTGTTTCGGACTTTCATTTCTTTCAATACTTTGAATATTATTTTACTTTGGTTTTGTTTGGTTAACCCACTATGCATTTGGGATTATCTTTTGATACCAGTGTTGATGTTTGAGACTTGGTTATTTATTTAAAAGACTTCCGCTTGCGTAATGTATGCTTTGTATGACACCATAATGTGATATCTTGGCCTTGTCGGGTCGGGGTGTTATAACTCACGACCTCGTTGAGAATTCCAGTGAACTTTGACGATAGGAATTCTATTGTGCTTTAATTGCTTGACATTACGATCCATAATTTCCACTGGCTCTTCGATGAAATTAAGCTTGTCATCGAGTTGAATCTCGGATAAACACTTCTTGAGATTAGAAACATGAAAGGTGTTGTGCACACTGCTAAGCTCTGGCGGAAGTTCAAGTTTGTATGCCACTGGACCGATTCTTGCGAGAATCTTAAATGGTCTAATATACCTAGGGTTCAATTTCCCATGCTTCCCAAATCGTATCACACCTTTCCAAGGCGATACCTTCAACATTACCATGTCTCCAACTTTGAATTCTAAGGGTTTACGCCTCACATCGGCGTAACTTTTTTGACGATCTCTTGCGGCTTGCAATCTGTTCCGAATCTGAACAATCTTCTCGGTTGTCTCGTGAACAATTTCTGGACCGGTAAGTTGAGCATCTCTGACTTCAGTCCAATAGACTGGTGATCGGCATTTCCTACCATAGAGTGCTTCAAATGGTGCAGCCTTTATACTTGTTTGATAACTATTGTTGTAGGAAAACTCAATCAACGGCAAGTGAGTATCCCAGCTATTACCAAAATCAATCACACAGGCATGGAGCATATCTTCGAGTGTTTGGATGGTCCTCTCACTCTGACCATCGATCTGTGGATGATAGGCTATACTAATATCAAGACGGGTTCCAAAGGCGTCATTAAGCGATTCCCAAAATCTTGAAGTGAATCGACTGTCTCGATCCGAAATGATTGAAACTGGTACACCATGTTTCGAGACAATCTCCTGGATATAGATTCTGGTTAACTTATCCATCTTGTAGGTTTCTTTCATTGGCAAGAAATGAGCTGATTTGGTGAGACGATCAACGATCACCCAAATCGCGACGTGATCGCTCAGAGTTTTAGGAAGTTTAGTGACGAAGTCCATGGTATACGCTCCCATTTCCATTGAGGAATCTCTGGTTGCTGTAGTAAATCGGACGGCTTCTGGTATTCGGCCTTAACTTTGGAGCAAGTAAGACAGTTGCTAACATAAGTAGCAATGTCGGCCTTCATATTCAGTCACCAATATAGCTTTTTGAGGTCTTGGAACATTTTATCAGAACCTGGGTGTATGGAATATTTGGACTTGTGTGATTCGTGCATGATCAACTCTCGTGGGCCACCAAAATGTGGTATCTAACTCCTATCTTTGAAACATAACATTCCATCGGATCTTTTCACAAAACCATTCTTACTTTCTGGCATACCATGAATGTTCTCCTTAGATCAGTTCTTTGTTTTAAGAGCTTCGGCCTGAGCCTCAAGAATTTTGGATGGAATAGGTAAACAAATGGTCATACCCAATGATCTTACTCGTAACGGTTTAAGTCGCTCTTTCCTGCTAAGGGCATCTGCTACTACGTTCGCTTTGCCAGGGTGATATCGGATCTCGCAATCATAATCACTAAGTAGTTCTAGCCAACGGCGTTGTCTCATATTTAGCTCTTTTTGATCTAAGATATGTTGAAGACTTTTGTGGTCGGTGTACACTGTACACTTTGTACCGTAGAGGTAATATCTCCAAATCTTTAGCGCAAAGACAACTGCTCCTAACTCTAAGTCATGAGTGGTGTAATTCTTCTCATGAACTTTGAGTTGTCGAGAAGCGTAAGGTATAACCTTTTCATTCTGCATTAACACTGCCCCAAGTCCTTTATGCGAAGCATCACAATAAACTACAAAGTTTTCCATTCCTTCGGGTAATGCCAAAATCGGTGCACTGCAAAGTTTTTGCTTCAACAACTGAAAGGCGGACTCTTGTTTCTCTCCCCATTCGTACTTTTGGTTCTTCTGCATTAGTTTGGTCAAAGGCTTCGCTATCTTAGAGAAACTCTCGATGAATCTTCGGTAATACCCGGCAAGACCTAGAAATTGACGAATCTCTGTGGGAGTCTTAGGTGTTTCCCAATCTTTGATAGCCTCGATCTTAGCTAGGTCAACATGTAATCCCTGATTGTCAATTACGTGTCCAAGAAATTGTACCTTTCGGATCCAAAAATCACACTTAGAAAACTTAGCGTACAACTTCTCGTTCTTGAGTAGTTCTAAGATTGTCTTGAGATGTTCTTCGTGTTCTTCTTTGCTTTTAGAGTAGATTAGAATATCATCAATGAACACAATTACAAATTTTTCCAGGTACGGTTTGCACACGTGATTCATGAGATCCATAAATACTGCCGGTGAATTAGTTAATCCAGACGACATCACTTGAAACTCATAATTACCAAAACGAGTCCTAAAAGCCATTTTCGGGATATCTTCTTCCTAAACCCTTTGTTGATGATAACCCGATCTCAAATCAATCTTCTAGTAAAAATTGGAACCTTGCAACTGATCGAACAAATCGTCGATTCTTGGAAGTGGGTAACGGTTCTTCACCGTTAACTTGTTCAATTCTCGATAATCTATGGACATTCGGAATGATCCATACTTCTTCTTTACGAACAAGACCGGCGCTCCCCAAGGCGAGGAACTTGGCCTAATGAATCCCTTTTCTAATAGTTCTTGCAACTGATTAGACAATTCTTGCAACTCTGATGGTGCTAGTCGGTAGGGTGCTCTTGCAATTCGTGCCGCTTCTGGCACTAAATCTATCTGGAACTCTACTTGACGGGTTGGCGGTAGTCCAGGCAAGTCTTTGGGAAAGACTTCCGGAAAATCTTGAACAATCGATACATCTTCCAATCGTTTTTCATCCGACTTCTTTTCGGTTATGTGTGCCAGAAAAGCATGACATCCCTTCTTTAAATACTTTTCGGTCTTGACACACGAGATGATGTTTAATCGAGTTCCGCTTCGTTCCCCACGGATAATCAAGGTTTCACTATTAAAAGGTGTTTAGACAACCTTTTCATCGCAAATGATCTTGGCATGGTGTTTAGACAACCAATCCATACCAATTATGAAATCAAAACTATCGAGCTGGACAGGTATAAGGTCTATATTAAATGGATGATTTAGAAAGTTAAAGGTGCAATCGCGGATTATGGTGTCGGAGTTAACTAAGTTACCATTTGCTAACTCAATGTTGTAGGCGGTGTCTAAGGTGGTCGGTGAGATGTTAAGTAAAGGAGCAAAAGTAGTAGACACAAAACTTTTATTGGCACCCGAATCAAATAAAACTGAAGCATAACGACCATTGAGAAGAAACGTACCCGTGACAACGTTCGGGTCCTCCGTAGCTTCCCTTTTTCTGAGATTATAGACTCTTCCCCGAGCTCCATTATTTTGGGTTCCCTGATTCTTCTCCTTTGGGCATTCTTTCTTGAAATGTCCTGCTTCGCCACATCCGAAACATGCTCCGGGAACCCTTTGATTTGTTGCAGCAGTAGGAGACCTACAGTCTTTGGTTAAGTGCCTAATTTTCTTACAATTGCCACATGGAGTACGGCAACGTCCTGGATTGTGGTGACATTGGCACTTGTCACACTTAGGAAGATTTCCTTCATAACCTCCCTTTTCAGTCGGGCCCGTGACTTAAGCCTTAACAACTTCTTGTCTTTGGTTGGGTTGTTGAGCAGCATTTTCTCCCTGAGTAGAATCCCACTTTCTCTTGTTGTTGTTACTGTTGTGGTAGCGGTTGTTGTTGTTATTGTTGCGGTTACCATTATTGCTATCTCGAGCAGCCTTTGCTCGAACAATTTGATCCATTAAATTGTTGGACATTCGGATTGTCTCATCTAGAGTACTCGGCTTAGAAGAGGTGACATTTCCTTGAACATAAGATGGAAGTCCCCAGATGTACGTGATGAGTGGCCTTTTACTCATCAGTTTATACCCGAAAAACCCCACAAAAAAGACCAAAAACACCAAAATAGACCAAATATTGTTACAAATATCCTTGGAATGTGTTTTATGTGTTTTAGGTACAAAAGGATTGAAAACGGGGAAAATACGGACAAAACCGAGCTTAGAATGGAAAAGAGCACTAAAAGCCAAAGCCGGGAAAGACATTCTTCATTTGGATTTAATTCAAGCTCAAAAATCCCAATTTAGCCCTAGGAAAATTCCTAATTGACAAAATTTGTCCTTGGATTAAAATTTCAATTTTGGTAAGATTGGTCCCTGAATTTACTTATTTTACAACATTGGTCCCTAAGATCTAAATCCTAATCTGTCCCAATTTAACCCAACCAGATCTAATAAAAAAATAACAACCCATCAACACAATCTCATCTCAGCCCATCCATCATCCTATCTCACCATAGCCCACTACCAAAAGCCCATTACCCCTTTTAGTTTAAACACGGGTCAAACAAGAAAATGTTAAATTCTACTATTGATTATCCCTAACCCAAAGCTTACCCCGCCAAATCCCTCTAAACCTCATCCCGTCCCTTTCCTCCTTTCCAACTCACCACCACAGTCCAAAAACATCACATGGCTATGTCTCCCCCTCCTCCCATGCCACGTTGGCAATCCCAAGGGCGAGAAAATTAATCTACGGCTAACAATTGAAGAAGTGGTGATCAAGAAAATCCAAGGGCTGACAAACAAGACAAGAAGCACAAGTTTGATTTCCTCTCACAGAGAAAGCAAAGAAGACAAGTAGAAAACCCTAGATAAAGTAGTATAAATAGTCAGTTAGATAGCAAGTAGAAAATTATGTAGGAATAGCTTATTTTTAAGGTAATTGTAACTCTTTAGCTTCTTTTTTTCCAGCATTTTAATTTACTCTTGTTTTAATATAAATTCAGTTTTTAGTTTAATTCGTCAAAAAATCCAAAAATATTGCTTTTTAGCTTATTGCTTATTTTATTGCTTATTTGCTTATTTATGCCATTTAGATTCATCTAGTGTCAGTTTATGCTTAGTTTAATGATCATTTTCAATTTTTGCCTTAAAAAGTCTCAAAAACCAAAAAAATAGCATACTTAGTTTAGCTTATTGATAGTTCTTATTTAAAACTGATTTATGCTTTTTAGATGTTTCTGAACTTATTTAAACTTCTGTCTATCTAAATCCTAGCTTAGAAATGTCCAGCCTAGCTTTTATCTCAAAAACAGTCCCTTAAAGGACTGTTTGGGTTAAGCCCCAAAGTGGGTAAAAATAAGTGTTCACTGTTCATTGTCCCTTTGGTAGATTTTGATTGAGCTTATTGGAGCATTTATAAGCTATTCTCAGTAGGTCTTAAGTAGTTTTGAAGCTTTTTGAGGTTTTGCATCAATAGGTTAGAAGATAGAAATTGGACTGCCACTCTAAGCTTCTCACAAGCTAAAGCTTATTTGATCCTCATTTTTGGCATTTTTAAGTGCAAACCAGTGGTTAAAGTGTATTTTCAAAAGTTAGAAACATTTCATTAGGATTTTCTTGGTTTTGAGCCATTTTGCAAAAATCTGCACATTAGAACAAGTATTTTAATTTTGCCCTTTTCAGCATGAGTTTTCTATTTTTCATTTGCTCAATATAAGCCATTTTAAGCTCAAAATTGGTTCTAATAAACTTGGGTTGCTAATGTACTTATTGCCCATTTTTATGAATTTTTTAGATAAGCTTTTAATAGCTTTTTAGTAGCTTGTAATCAGCTCTTTTGCCCTGCACCTTAGGTTAACCCAGCAAAAAGTGCTAAACCTGGGGCTCAAACCCCAGTTCACCCACCTCACAACACACACCACACACCAACTGCCCTAGGGTCTTTTTTCAGTTAATCTTTGCATTATTTTTCATTTAACCCTTCTTTTCATTCTAGGCTTATTTCATCTATTTAGCTTATTAACAGCTTATTCAGAAAAGCTGGCACCTCATTTTTATTTTTCCTAGGATCTCAATATCATTTAGGAGCTTTCTGAAATTTTCCAGATTTTTCCAGTTTCATTTAGTATTTTTAATTAATTTTTCTTTTAAATTTAGTTTTTAATTCATAATAAAAAATATAAAAGTCAAAAAAATATAATTCTTTTTTCTAAAATTATCTTTTATCATTTAGGACTTAGGAAAATTAGATTTACATCCGTAGGGTTAGGTTTTAAAGATTTTGACGTATAGGCTTGTTTTTTAGAATCCCGTTTACATTTCTTTTTTAGTAATTTTCAAAACCAAAACTGGAAATCCATATTTCAAGCATTTTAATACCAAATCTCAAACGACATCCTCCATTCACGCCTCTTTGGGACACGACCTGGGTATTTCTTATCCGGATTCTTATATCGATTTGTGTTGAGATTTGCACGTTGACCTTTTTTCCGTAAAAGGGTTAGCTTGTGTGATTAGAAACCAATCATTTTTGGCGTTGCTATCGGGGAGGTGCGTTGAGACAATATCTTTACGGTTTCACGATTAGTGACTTGAAGATCCTTCCTCGTGAAGTTACGTGTTTTCCTTGTGAATATTTTTTATCAAAAATCCAAAAAAAATTGAAAAACCTTGAAAACCCAAAAATATTTTCCTCTCCAAATTTATTTTTCTTTTCTTTTTAAACCTTATGTTCTTGGTGCATGCGTACACGTTCTTCTACTTCATCGAGTACCTTTCTTGAACTCGTCGCAATTCCGCGAAGACGTAATAGAAAACGTGCTGCCTCTATAGTCGAACCCGAGATTCGTACTATTCCCGATCCTACCATTGATATGATGGTGGATAATCGCACCATGTCGGAGCGTCTCCAAGCACCCATCGAGGGTTATGGAGATGCCATTGTTGTTCCCCCAATCGTTGCCGATAATTTTGAGCTTAAACCGGCGTTACTATTCTTAGTAACGTCAAACCAATTTTTCGGCTTTGAGAGGGACGACCCTCATTCCCACATTCGATGGTTTAACAAGATTTCATCTACCATCAAATGTCGTAATGTCCCTCAAGAAGCAATCAAATTACTTCTTTTTCCTTTCTCTCTCGAGGGGGCAGCCCGGACATGGTTTGAAAAACAACCCCCTCATTCTATCTTAACATGGGAAGATTTGGCGTCGAAATTTGTGAATGAATTCTTTCCCCCTTCTAGAACTACAAGACTTAAAAATGAAATTACCAAATTTACTCAAAAATTTGATGAATCATTTAGTGTAGCGTGGGACCGTTTTAAAGAATTACTTCGTAAATGTCCTCACCACGGTTTTTCTAAGTTACATCAAATTGATATGTTTTATAATGGGTCACCTGTGATCTGATTCTGCATAGCCCTCATGTTCACCTCATTCGTCTTAATGTAGTTTGAAAGATCATTTGAGGGAGCAATCGAGGCTGGGTAATTAGGAGCTTGATACCCTTGATTAAAATTGACCCCTTGGGTCGGGTATTGATTGGTTGGGGCTTGAAATTGAACATTTTGCCCTCTTCCTTGGTTTTTGTGACAACCGGAACTTTTCCACTAATATTTTAATAATAAATGTCTATTTATTACCAAACTGTTAAACTAAACAATGATATGTTTACATATTTATTACGGGAAGCAAACTCACACGCAGTAGCGTACAATAGCACACCAAAACTATTTTAACTTATCAGTAAAAGTGAATTTATCACTTCCTGACAATTTCGGACACTAACATAACAAAAAACGAGAGGTTATCTTGTTTTTCTGAAAAACTGACACCACACGCGTACCGACACCACTTTAATAAAGGTTGAACTTTAAAATTCATTTTTAGGAGTCAACAAATTTATTTTACATCAATATCGTAATAACGACTCCAGAATCTTATTTTTCACGTTCACATGAAACCGCGTTACCACAATTTAACCTCAACTGAACGGGACACCGGGTACACTCAATACACTCTAAACTTAAAATCAAATAACATAAACCCACCCTTATCCCCACATGTGAGGCTACCATACTTTCTTGATTCTCTCTTCTTCCCCATCGAAACAATCAACACAAAGAAAAAGAAATCCTCTTTGACTAATTCAAATGGGGGAATCAAGGATGCCTACTTCTATATTTCTTTTACTGACCTTCTTCCTCCTATTCGATCATCACCACACGCAAACTATATTCTCTGCCATAATCCCTATCTTCCATCACTATCAAAATACACCCTGTAGCACTTTTCTTGTCTTCCCAAGCTTCCTCGAGACTCAAACCCGCTCCTCTTGATTCGAATAATCTTAAACTCGTGGCATGGAAAAGGGAGATAACCATAAATGGAAAAACTTTATCCTTGTTAGATCGAAAGTGGGTCAAGATGTTGCCTAGGATTTTCCCTTTAAGATACTCAATTCCAGGAGGGGCTATGTCACACCAAGATCACCAATCTCACTTTAAACAAAGTCTCGGTCGAGCTTAATTAAGGAGAAGAAGGGTGTGACAAGCTTGGAATCAAGTGGGTTTTCCTGTGGTGACATTGAATTCGACCCATCATCCATTCCTTTGTAAGATTTAATCTTTGTTCTTGTTATTTTGTTCATTTAACTCTCGAATAGATAGTAATTCTTTTGAATGTTATGAACTTTCCTTTTTGTCAAAATAATGTCGAATTATTGTTGGTGGTGGTGTGGTAAAAACAGAATTTTTAAACTGATAATATCATGTAGGATATAGTGTTGGCTCAAATCTTGATGTTGTGCTTATGGTATAACCCTTTTCGAGTTGTTCATGTTATTAGACTTGTTATGTTAAGGTGTTGTCAAATTTACTAATTTAATGTGAACTTGGAAATGGGTAAATTGACCCAACTTGCTACTTTGAAAGCTTTATTGCTCGTATGGTTGTGGTTTATGGGTCAAGAACTAGATTAGCCAAACTTGATTTATAAAAGTGCTACTGTGGTGATTCGTGTTGCTCGAATGTCATGAATTTTGGTTAAGGAAATCATACTAGTCAAAGCCTTGGTCTTAAGTTATGCGCTCATAGTGTTTGAGTTTCGGTCTTAAAAGAAATTTAACTTTCAAAATGAGTTGTGATCGAGTATAGTGAAGTTCCTAGCTCATAGATTCTTGCCGTTTTATGCTCGCTTATGTCCATGGTTGTGATGGTGCTTGTGGTTGGGTCGAGTAGTACTCCACTCAAGGACCACCTAGGCACTCGAGGTCAAGCTATGGCGTACAAGATACGGAAGCACTCCACAAGTCTTATCTCATTTTATATTATGCTCGAAAGTCCTAAGTTAATCGACCTTGAACTAGTAGTTCGAGCCGGGAATGCCATGTCATGGCCTAGGACTTATGTCACAGCCGCGAAATCATCTCAAAAAGTGGTTAACACTTGTGTTTGAGTCGATATTATTAGTTGATTTCAACACTATTCTTGGGTGCTTGGTTCCAAAGTGAGCAATGGGATCAAACCTCGCCCACCCAAGTGACTTAAACCTTGTTTCGAACCTTTGTCACTCGCCAAAACCTACTCGAAGCACAAGGGCAGTAGGATATATGTATACATATTCCTAAGAGCCAATAACATATTTGTATACTAAAATTGTTTTCCAGTAAAAGTAAAGAAGGGCCCAATGTGTTGGACTTGATATTCACAAAACTGAAATCTGGACTCCCTTGTGTGTGGACCGAAGCCCATTTGTATGATTGGGTCTCTATTGTTGTTGATCTTTCCTCCCTAACAGGCCATTGGCCATTTACACTAAAGGCCCATGTTGAGCCTGGTTCGTTTTGTCGTGTGGGCCGCAGCCCCTTTCCCCCCTCCTCGACACCCACATCTCCTATTATAACTTGGCAATTTTTTTTTATTAGTGATCCTTAATTTACATGTCGACTACTTATTTAAAAAGAACTCGACGAGAAATTTTATTTCACCACATGTTCTAAACATATAAAGACTTAAAGATTTGTGTATGTCCTACGGAATAAAAATTTAAATACGACATGAGCTCTTAAAACAAGAACATTTGCGAGATACTTGGTTTTAAACACTTTACCTTTAAACGACATGTAAATATGTATATACGGCGTGAAAACCTTTAAAATGGAAAAACATAAAATTTTCACCATTGACGACGGTATATGTATATATATATATATATATACACACACGAACAAATACTCGAGTTGGACAACCATAAACTAACTAAATGTTTTTCATAACTCACAACTCTAATTAGCCATGTCCAAAACGTATATAAATCATGTAAATGTGAAATGATTATTTTCTTTTGATGTAAACTTCAAAACTTGTTAAAACAACGTTTTCTCGCAACATAAGTTATAACTCACCATATATTGGTGAAACCTTTTCAACTAAACATTTTTCCACAAGGACCCTATGTATATATATGAAAGTTTATATACACATGTGCATTCATTTAAACGCCAACAATTCTATATATCGTTCACGTTGACATTCTATAGTTATTATCCTTCGTGCGTAGTCTTTCCGATCTTTGTCAATTTAAAGAATCACTATCACTATTCTTTTGTACGTTCGTACACTCCGATGAGCCAACAACTACAAATGTTAAAAACATGGTTTTAACTTAAACGCTGCCACACCAGCAACACCAACATGAACTCTTTAAAACAATTGAAATTCTTGAACTTGAACTGTGAACTAAAACCAACCATACTAATCTAGGTCGCGTGTCGGTGCTGAACACTGTCTGAACTATTTTGTGATCTGACTGCTATTTACCAAGGTGAGTTCATGGCCCCTACTTTTACTTGTTTTATAACTGTTTTGGGGGAGAATACATGCTCGTTTTTAATTAAACTCTATGACTGTTTATTTGGAAAATGCAAACTATTTACTCCATATTTGACTGTTTGGCTGAAATACTTGAATGTTCACTAGACTGCATTATATGTACACATAACACACACATTGACCAGGGGTACTGGACGAACACATATAACAGGACCGGGTGTAACGGTCACATGACCGGGCGAAACAGTCACATGACCGGGTGTAACGGTCACATTACCGAGTGTAACAGACATACTACCAAGTGTAATGGTCATTGCGAGCGTACCGCTTAACCAAACAATATATTACTTCTGTTTACCAGGAACAAATCTTATTTGGCAGTGGGTTGTAAACACACAGGTTGCAAGTCTTGTATGGGCGGGACTTGTGACTGAGTGGATTTACAATTCCTTTGCCGGGAAATTGTTATTCAAATGCTTTACATTTTCCACTAAAACCTATGAACTCACCAACCTCGTGTTGACACTTTTTAGCATGTATTTTCAGGTTAAGGCGATAAACTAGTGCTGAAGGCTGTTGGCATGGCATGGCATGGTCATAGAAGACTTTGATAAATTTGGGACCACTTGAAATCTTTTATGGGCTTACATTTCCGCACCCTTTTTGCAATGTTGTAAACGAATCACTTTTAAATATGAAACCTATTTTAAATGGTTGAGATAAAACCATTCTTTATACTTTGTGTTGTGATACCAATTTAGTAGCACCCAAACATTTATGCTTCCACTAAACCAGATTTTGGGGGTGTTACAGATTGGCATCAGAGCCTAGGTTATAGAGAACTGGGTATTTTTAAAACCTAGACTATAACCACTTTTACGAAAACTAAACCCTATGACCGCCACATGCCTGCCTACCAAGCCGATGCCTCATTTGTGATTTTATTGCTAATATAATTGATGAGATGTGCACACTGTTATTGGATAAGTATATCCATCTATTTTCACTATCTACTATAAGTACCTTCGACATACTTATACACACGCATCATACTCGTCGTAGCATTACGCCTTTTCTCTACACAATCTCATCAATCGTCCTCGAGTGTGGACACCCGTCGTAATTACTTAAACAACTTTTAAAAGTAAGGGACATATTATTGGTGTAACTGAGCTGAGTATTCCAAAATTTATTGAACCTCGGTGGAATATAGACTGATCACCTATATTTGACCAGGGACAGTGGGACATAGACTGATCACCTATGTCCGACTCAGAGGTAAATTTTGCAATACTCAGAGTAGTTATACTGGGAGTTATGTCCAGATTGATTTCCTACTTGATTTTTGCAAGACTCAAAATTTTGTGTGTGTACATAATCACTCCCTAACATGAACATTCACATCTACACACAACACACTGGCATCACAACACCTTATGAACCGTAATACACCGGCACCTCTATACTTCTCCATGATATGGAATTTCTTATTGTCGCCGTCTGACTGTAATTTGCATCGGGTCAGTTAGATCCGATTGGCGCCGTTTGAACCCGAGTTGCTTATTTGTAACTCCTCAAGATTTTAATAAGCCTGTTGAGCTTATTGGAGCGTTCGGATTTGATTCTAGCTACATCTGAATTTGAATTTGGCTACGTTTAGAACTGGTTTTGGCTATGTTTGAATTTCGACCTCATTCCGGATTTGGAATTGTTATCCATCTTTGTTTTGTTGTGGCTTCGTTACAGTCACCTCCACCTCAAACCCTACACTCAATCGATGTTGTACTTTCCACGTTACGTACTAAGTACACTTCTGAGACAACCAACTGATTACTAGTAGCAATAAACATCTTCCTTCAGGGTCGTACCCTGAACTCGCTAAACTCCCCATTTGACAGAAATTCTGCGCCTGACAGAAACCTTAAGACCCTAAGGAATAACCTGAACCGCGTTCCATGGGACAATTACTTAATTCCTTTCTCGCCTCTCGTGGACATCATTTATTTTTGCTACCCTCTCATGAAATAATAAACCATGTCGCTAACACCATGCACACAGCTTTCGATTATTCTATAGAACATATTGCGGTCACCCTACAAATGTTTTACAGCTACTTTACGAAACCAAAAATCCGGACCTTACAACTATTTTGTAAACAACGAATGGTTCTTGTTTTATGAACTGTTCTACAAATCGTTTCACAAGTTAATTTTTTTTAACCCGAATTGTTGCCTTGCTACTATGTCACCAACTAAACCGCATATTTCTATTATTTTAATTATTTCCCATTACTTTATAAACTGTTTTAACAAATCGTTTTATAAACTGTTTTGCAATCACCCGGTGGACTATCCAGCCACCTGGAAAACGTTTATATTACTACCCCTTGGTACTGTTAAAATAAATTGAATAATTAGGTTTATAAAATCTGTGGTTATATCTTTCTAAAACACTCATTTGGATGCGTAAAAATTTTTTGCCCAAACTCTAGCAAACTATTGTTAAGGAATGTCAAACACCAACTTTTGTGAAAATTATCTCATCCACACCATAACTAAGAACCGTTTTATGAAATTTTGAATCTTTTGAAACCGTGTCACCTTACGTATCTGTTGATCTCTAACAAAAGGAATGTATATTAGCTGGAAAATTATTTTGGTCAAATTCGTAGAAAGACCTACTCAAATAAAGTTCTCGAACAAGATTTCTATCCAATCCTATGAAAACGAAAAACACACAACTCCGGATCAAACCTTGAAAACTAGTCATCATGCTATGATGGGAATAGTCACCTCAAGAACCTTGTACTTCAGTGCGAACAATTCACTTCTCAACTGTCAAAGTTCAATAAATTTTCAAAAAGGTCTCGAATTAATATGGGAACGTGAAAACAAAATCAAGGGTAAATGCCCTCAATTTTTCTCAACTCTATCGAGTAACTCTAAGTGAAAACCGAGGACGGTTTTCCTTCTAAGGCGGGAAGGATGTGACAACCGGTACCTTTCCACTAACATTTTAATAATAAATGTCTATTTATTACCAAACTGTTAAACTAAACAATGATATGTTTACATATTTATTACGGGAAGCAAACTCACACGCAGTAGCGTACAATAGCTCACCAAAACTATTTTAACTTATCAGTAAAACTGAATTTATCACTTCCTGACAATTTCGGACACTAACATAACAAAAAATGAGAGGTTATCTTGTTTTTCTGAAAAACTGACACCACACGCGTACCGACACCACTTTAATAAAGGTTGAACTTTAAAATTCACTTTTAGGAGTCAACAAATTTATTTTACATCAATATCGTAAGAACGACTCCAGAATCTTATTTTTCACGTTCACATGAAACCGCGTTACCACAATTTAACCTCAACTGAACGGGACACCGGGTACACTCAATACACTCTAAACTTAAAATCAAATAACATAAACCCACCCTTATCCCCACATGTGAGGCTACCATACTTTCCTGATTCTCTCTACTTCCCCATCGAAACAATCAACACAAATAATAAGAAATCCCCTTTGACTAATTCAAATGGGGGAATCAAGGATGCCTACTTCTATATTTCTTTTACTGACCTTCTTCCTCCTATTCGATCATCACCACACGCAAACTATATTCTCTGCCATAATCCCTATCTTCCATCACTATCAAAATACACCCTGTAGCACTTTTCTTGTCTTCCCAAGCTTCCTCGAGACTCAAACCCGCTCCTCTTGATTCGAATAATCTTAAACTCGAGGCATGGAAAAGGGAGATAACCATAAATGGAAAAACTTTATCCTTGTTAGATCGAAAGTGGGTCAAGATGTTGCCTAGGATTTTCCCTTTAAGACACTCGATTCCAGGAGGGGCTATGTCACACCAAGATCACCAATCTCACTTTAAACAAAGTCTCGGTCGAGCTTAATTAAGGAGAAGAAGGATGTGACAAGCTTGGAATCAAGTGGGTTTTCCTGTGGTGACATTGAATTCGACCCATCATCCATTCCTTTGTAAGATTTAATCTTTGTTCTTGTTATTTTGTTCATTTAACTCTCGAATAGATAGTAATTCTTTTGAATGTTATGAACTTTCCTTTTTGTCAAAATAATGTCGAATTATTTTTGGTGGTGGTGTGGTAAAAATAGAATTTTTAAACTGATAATATCATGTAGGATATAGTGTTGGCTCAAATCTTGATGTTGTGCTTATGGTATAACCCTTGTCGAGTTGTTCATGTTATTAGACTTGTTATGTTAAGGTGTTGTCAAATTTGCTAATTTAATGTGAACTTGGAAATGGGTAAATTGACCCAACTTGCTACTGTGAAAGCTTTATTGCTCGTATGGTTGTGGTTTATGGGTCAAGAACTAGATTAGCCAAACTTGATTTATAAAAGTGCTACTGTGGTGATTCGTGTTGCTCGAATGTCATGAATTTTGTTTAAGGAAATCATACTAGTCAAAGCCTTGGTCTTAAGTTATGCGCTCATAGTGTTTGAGTTTCGGTCTTAAAAGAAATTTAACTTTCAAAATGAGTTGTGATCGAGTATAGTGAAGTTCCTAGCTCATAGATTCTTGCCGATTTATGCTCTCTTATGTCCATGGCTGTGATGGTGCTTGTGGTTGGGTCGAGTAGTACTCCACTCAAGGACCACCTAGGCACTCGAGGTCAAGCTATGGCGTACAAGATACGGAAGCACTCCACAAGTCTTATCTCATTTTATATTATGCTCGAAAGTCCTAAGTTAATCGACCTTGAACTAGTAGTTCGAGCCGGGAATGCCATGTCATGGCCTAGGACTTATGTCACAGCCGCGAAGTCATCTCAAAAAGTGGTTAACACTTGTGTTTGAGTCGATATTATTAGTTGATTTCAACACTATTATTGGGTGCTTGGTTCCAAAGTGAGCAACGGGATCAAACCTCGCCCACCCAAGTGACTTAAACCTTGTTTCGAACCTTTGTCACTCGCCAAAACCTACTCGAAGCACAAGGGCAGTAGGATATATGTATACATATTCCTAAGAGCCAATAACATATTTGTATACTAAAATTGTTTTCCAGTAAAAGTAAAGAAGGGCCCAATGTGTTGGACTTGAAATTCACAAAACTGAAATCTGGACTCCCTTGTGTGTGGGCCGAAGCCCATTTGTATGATTGGGTCTCTATTGTTGTTGATCTTTCCTCCCTAACAGGCCATTGGCCATTTACACTAAAGGCCCATGTTGAGCCTGGTTCGTTTTGTCGTGTGGGCCGCAGCCCCTTTCCCCCCTCCTCGACACCCACATCTCCTATTATAACTTGGCAATTTTTTTTTATTAGTGATCCTTAATTTACATGTCGACTACTTATTTAAAAAGAACTCGTCGAGAAATTTTATGTCACCACATGTTCTAAACATATAATGACTTAAAGATTTGTGTATGTCCTACGGAATAAAAATTTAAATACGACATGAGCTCTTAAAACAAGAACATTTGCGAGATACTTGGTTTTAAACACTTAACCTTTAAACGACATGTAAATATGTATATACGGCGTTAAAACCTTTAAAATGGAAAAACATAAAATTTTCACCATTGATGACGTGTATATTATATATATAATATATATAATATATATATATTATATATAATATATATATATATTATATATATATATATATATATATATATATATACACACACACGAACAAATACTCGAGTTGGACAACCACAAACTAACTAAATGTTTTTCATAACTCACAACTCTAATTGGCCATTTCCAAAACTTATATAAATCATGTAAATGTGAAACGATTATTTTCTTTTGATGTAAACTTCAAAACTTGTTAAAACAACATTTTCTCGCAACATAAGTTATAACTCACCATATATTGGTGAAACCTTTTCAACTAAACATTTTTCCACAAGGACCCTATGTATATATATGAAAGGATATATACACATGTGCATTCATTTAAACGCCAACAATTCTATATATCGTTCACGTTGACATTCTATAGTTATTATCCTTCATGCGTAGTCTTTCCGATCTTTGTCAATTTAAAGAATCACTATCACTATTCTTTTGTACGTTCGTACACTCCGATGAGCCAACAACTACAAATGTTAAAAACATGGTTTTAACTTAAACGCTGCCACACCAGCAACACCAACATGAACTCTTTAAAACAATTGAAATTTTTGAACTTGAACTGCGAACTAAAACCAACCATACTAATCTAGGTCGCGTGTCGGTGCTGAACACTGTCTGAACTATTTTGTGATCTGACTGCTATTTACCAAGGTGAGTTCATGGCCCCTACTTTTACTTGTTTTACAACTGTTTTGGGGGAGAATACATGGTCGTTTTTAATTAAACTCTATGACTGTTTATTTGGAAAATGCAAACTATTTACTCCATATTTGACTGTTTGGCTGAAATACTTGAATGTTCACTAGACTGCATTATATGTACACATAACACACACATTGACCAGGGGTACTGGACGA
Source organism: Artemisia tridentata subsp. tridentata (assembly GCA_021014915.2). NCBI lineage: Eukaryota > Viridiplantae > Streptophyta > Magnoliopsida > Asterales > Asteraceae > Artemisia > Artemisia tridentata. The sequence continues at coordinate 142,060,269 of CP139501.1, read as the reverse complement.
ACACATATAACAGGACCGGGTGTAACGGTCACATGACCGGGCGAAACGGTCACATGACCGGGTGTAACGGTCACATTACCGAGTGTAACGGACATACTACCAAGTGTAATGGTCATTACGAGCGTACCGCTTAACCAAACAATATATTACTTTTGTTTACCAGGAACAAATCTTATTTGGCAGTGGGTTGTAAACACACAGGTTGCAAGTCTTGTATGGGCGGGACTTGGGACTGAGTGGATTTACAATTCCTTTGCCGGGAAATCGTTATTCAAATGCTTTACATTTTCCACTAAAACCTATGAACTCGCCAACCTCGTGTTGACACTTTTTAGCATGTATTTTCAGGTTAAGGCGATAAACTAGTGCTGAAGGCTGTTGGCATGGCATGGCATGGTCATAGAAGACTCTGATAAATTTGGGACCACTTGAAATCTTTTATGGGCTTACATTTCCGCACCCTTTTTGCAATGTTGTAAACGAATCACTTTTAAATATGAAACCTATTTTAAATGGTTGAGATAAAACCATTCTTTATACTTTGTGTTGTGATACCAATTTAGTAGCACCCAAACATGTATGCTTCCGCTAAACCAGATTTTGGGGGTGTTACAATTTTGAATGATTCTATTTTGATTGATCGGTTGAGAAAATCCAGGTGGTCCTGCTTGATAGCTAGGACGATAGCTCGGGTCAACTTGAGGACGATATTGAGTACCTCCTTGTTTGTAAGACCCGGCTACGGCATTGATTTCAAAAGGACGGCCATCGATGGCGGTACAATTGTAATAAGCATGAGGACCACCACAAGTGACACAACGTTCTTCCACCACTTTGACTTGAGCTGGTGGAGAAGCTTATGGGGGTAGAAGAGAGATTTTTCTGAGTAGAGAGAACAAAAGCTTGGATAATATCCGTAAGCTTGTCAATTTTAGCATCCGTGCTAGAAGTATTCACCGTGTACGAAGTAGAAGGCGAAACACTCACTTGGGAAACAACCAGTTTGCTTCGTGTAGTGCGAACCTTAGACTTGTTCTCGATGATGGATAAAGCATCTCTCAAAGTCTGATTCAATAGATTACCACCCGAGGCGGCGTTTAGAGAATCTTGGTCGACATGGCTGGGACAAGTAACTTCCTACTAATAAGGGAAGTACCAAAGACGTCCAACCTCCTGTTGTCCCAGTGTCTGAGCCAAATGTTATTCTTATTTATCATCAAAAGTCTAATCATAAACAGCCAATTCCGTACCCATCAAGACTTAATGATCAGAAGCTCCGTGAAAAAGCTAACCATCAAATTGAGAAGTTTTTCCAAATCTTTCAAGATTTGCACTTCGACATTAGCTTTGCGGATGCTCTTCTTCTTATGCTAAAGTTTGCTTCAACAATAAAAAATTTGCTCAGTAACAAAGAGAAATTATTTGAATTAGCTAAAACGCCATTGAATGAACATTGCTCGGCGGTGCTCCTTAAAAAACTTCCAGAAAAATTAGGAGACCCCGGCAAGTTTCTCATCCCTTGCGATTTCCCGGGAATGATTGAGTGTCTCGCCTTGGCCGATCTTGGCGCTAGCATTAATCTCATGCCATTCTCCGGTTGGAAAAAGCTTTCCCTCCCAGAACTGACCCCTACATGTATGACTCTTGAGCTAGCCGAATGGTCGATTACTTGTCCTAAGGGTATAGCTGAAGATGTTTTCGTGAAAGTGGGGAAGTTTCATTTTTCGGCCGATTTTGTCGTTGTAGATTTTGATGCCGACCCTCGAGTTCCCCTAATTCTTGGAAGATCGTTCTTTAGAACGGGTCGTGCATTGATTGATGTTTATGGTGACGAGCTTACTTTACGTGTTGATGACCAAGCTGTGACTTTTAAGCCTGATCAAACTTCGAGATACTCCTCCAATTCTGATAAATTATCGGTTAACCTAATCGATGTAATTGATATTGAGGAGTATGCTCAAAAAGTTCATGGATTTTCGGATAATTCTTCGAGTGGCAATCCCACTCCATCTTATGAACCTATCTTTTCCGACTCTTCCCTTTCTCTCACTTCGTTTGAGGGAAGTGAGTTCATTTTGGAAGAGATCGAGGCTTTTCTTACCAATGATTCAATTTCTCCGGAAATTGATGAAACCGACTTTGATCCGGAGGGAGATATTCTCCTCCTTGAGAAGTTTCTTAATGTTGATCCGTCACCTTCTCTCCCTCCGAAGGAAATTAAAATGTCTAATAGTGATTATCTTCTTGAGGAGTTCGCCGATGAACTTGCTCACATCGATCCAATCCCACCGGGGGATGAAGATGATGACTTTGATTTCGAATCAGATCTGAGAAATATTGAATATCTTTTATATCATGATCCATCAATCGATTCCTACCCTTATACCGAGTATAGTGATTCACAAAGTGATGACGATCTTTTCGACTTTGGAGCTGATAAAAATGAATGGAAGCAGCTTTTATATGGCAAATCTTCTGATGATAAAACCTTTGAAGATAAAAACCCAAAAATGAAAACCATAATTGAGGAACCTACGATTGTTTCAAATGACTTATCTCCTCAATCACCCGAGGGTGATTTTCTTTTCTCTGTTGAGTCTTCCACCGAGTATCCTGTTGGTTTTTTTTGTGAAGACAAAGTGTTCAATCCAAGCATACTCGATGGCGGTGAAATTCATTCTATAATGAAATTGACTCCCGATAAGAATTTAAGGTTACATACCTCATTCGAGGAACTTTTAATTCTGGAGAAAAGTGATTCCCCTCTGTTCTATCTTCATAGTGAACTCCTATTCTGCATGGAGTTAAATCTAACTGAAACTTTACTATCATTTCCTTATGGAAATGAGGACAAAGTTTTTGACCCCGGCATCTCCGCTTATAGTTTCTACTATTTAGAGTCGTGGGCATCTCACCGGAGTGGAACTTTCATGTACTTCAATGTTTATCCAAACATTTTGAATGAAAGTCTGATGGAGATTTTCTCTTCCACTTGCTTCCCCATGGACCAATGAATTCGGGGTTGAGTCAAGCGCGTGACTCTGTTAACAATAAACAAGCGCTTCGTGGGTGGCAACCCATGCTTATCATTCTATTTCTTTCTATTTTCCAACACTAAGTTTGGGGGAATTCCTCTACTTGTTGCTTTGTTGTTGTGTGTTTGCCTTTGTTTTCAGGATTCCCGTAGATCGCGATGATTGATGCGACTGTTTTCAATCCAGCTTCCCAATATCTGATCTTTTTGCTTATGTTTATCCAGGGATATCTGATTAATCCTTTTTGTGAAAAAGATTTCGTTTCCACACTTAGCTAGTAGTATTACCATTTTACGTTCTATAGTGTCGGCATAAAAGCCGGTACTTTGAATATTGAGGACAATATTCAATTCTAAGTGTGTGTGGGGGGGGGGGGAATTCTTGCCAATTTGACCCAAATTTTAAAAAAATTTCACATATTGTACCTACTAGTCCCCTAGCACCCCCGTTTTGACCAAAATTTTAAAATTTTTATCGTCTTTTAATTAAATTTTGCATGAAAAAGAAGTGCTTTGCACATTAAATAATAATTTGCTATACATTAATGCTTCGGTATTAGTGGAAGTTTAGACTTGATTAGGCTAGAACAAGGGGAATCCCGACTCTGCCAAAGTGTTGATTTGGCTGCTACCCTTAACGTTTAGGCTAAGTTTTTACGAATTTTGCAAATGAAAATGCTAAGCGTGGAGTAGTTGGTTCTCTTTAGAGCTTATATAAGTAATCTATGGATTTTCCTCCCAGGAGCTTCTAATCTGACTAAATAAGTGCTATTTTCAAACCTTTGAACGTTAAAAACCGTTTTGTTAAGCAAAAATATTTTTTATACAATCTTGATATAGAGTACTAGTTCAATGTTTTATTTAAATTTTGGAACAAGCATACTTTCTTAAAATTTGAATAAATGTTGCAAAATAAAGTGAGTCGTTGCTTGAAAGTTGCAAAAATTAAAGTTTTGAGTATGAATAAATAAGTCCTAAGCTATGGTTCGAGATCGGTCCTTGGATCCTTATTTCCAAAAGGCGTTTAGGTCTTGGTTACCCTCTTACACCGGCCATTGGATCTTTATTTAGGAAGGTGTAAGGTCTTAGTCTAACACCCGTGGAACCTCATTTTCGGAATGTCTAGAGTCTTGGAACTCTCCGTTGTAACGGCCCTTGGATCCTTTATTCCTAAGGTATAAGGTCTTGGAATTTCCCCGTGAAGCTCCGTAGTTTATGGTACAATAAGAAGTTAAGTTGTCAAAAAAAATAATAAAAAATAAAATAAAATAAAAAAACAAAAAAAAAAAAGTGAAAAAGTGATGAAAAATGAAAAATGTATGGAAAATGTTCGTTTATGTTGCTTTTGAATAAATGTGCGAAACTTGCTTTTTCTTAAATTTAAATCAGAAGTTGAACTAGTATTCGTCAAAATTGTCTAATGGTTGGACGGTAATTTAGAAATTTTTGACTTCAAAGATCCCGTGAGCTCCGATACTATTCTCGAGGGTGTAAAAACCTAGCCTCCTAAGTTTTATTAAGGACAAGCTGAGAAGAAAGTCACTGCATGGAGTGATCTCACCTTTGAATCTCTAATTTCTAAATCATCGTCGGTTGCTATCGATTTAAGCTTAATATTACCTTAGCGGTAGCCTCGTAAATCTTTGGAATCGAATTCCCGCTAATTCTGGTACTATTCTCCGTGAGGTGTCAAAAGCCCGGTCACCTAAAACCAACTGGTTTGGGATGTGCCGAGAAGAAAGCCGCTACATGGAAAAGGCCCTTTCGATCCTTAGATTTCGTGGTTTCCGGTGAATTAATATTAACTTAAATAAATAACAACCCTAATAAATGTCGATTTTTATGATCAAAATTTTGAAAACTAGCACACTCACCTAAGTACTTAAATAATTGTAGGAGTGAAAAGTTAAGTCTCGGCTTACATAGGTTACTAATATAAGTAGTGTTAGCATTTTACAAAAACATTTGAACAAGGGTTTTAAACTTAGTTGGGGAGTATAAAAAGAGGATGACGATTACAATTCCCCGGAAACACCCACTTTGTGTGATTCCCGTTCCATGATGCCATTTTTGAAAATCAAGCATGTTATTTACGTTTGATATCGTTTAAATTATTTGCATTTTATAATAAGTCAAAACGGGATATTTTTGGTTATCTTGATATTCATTTGATCCTTTCATTACTTTATATGATCAGATTGCTAGAGACTAGCAATTGATTAGTGTGGGGGATTGATGAGTGGCGTTTTACTCATCATTTTATACCCGAAAAAACCCACAAAATTGACCAAAAACACCCAAATAGACCAAATATTGTTACAAATATCCTTGGAATGTGTTTTATGTGTTTTAGGTACAAAAGGATTGAAAACGGGGCAAATACGGACAAAACCGAGCTTAGAATGGAAAAGAGCACTAAAAGCCGAAGCCGGGAAAGACATTCTTCATTTGGATTTAATTCAAGCTAAAAAATCCCAATTTAGCCCTTGGAAAATTCCTAATTGACAAAATTGGTCCTTGGATTAAAATTTCAATTTTGGCAAGATTGGTCCCTGAATCTACATATTTTACAACATTGGTCCCTAAGATCTAAATCCTAATCTATCCCAATTTAACCCAACCGGATCTAATAAAAAAATAACAACCCATCAACACAATCTCATCTCAGCCCATCCATCATCCTATCTCACCATAGCCCACTACCAAAAGCCCATTACCCCTTTTAGTTTAAACACGGGTCAAACAAGAAAAATTCAAATTCTACTATTAATTATCCCTAACCCAAAGCTTACCCCGCCAAATCCCTCTAAACCTCATCCCGTCCCTTTCCTCCTTTCCAACTCACCACCACAGTCTAAAAACATCACATGGCTATGTCTCCCCCCTCCTCCCAAGCCACGTTGGCAATCCCAAGGGCAAGAAAATTAATCTACGGCTGACAATTGAAGAAGTGGTGATCAAGAAAATCCAAGGGCTGAGAAACAAGACAAGAAGCACAAGTTTGATTTCCTCTCACATAGAAAGCACAAAAGACAAGTAGAAAACCCTAGATAAAGTAGTATAAATAGTCAGTTAGATAGCCAGTAAAAAATTAGGTAGGAATAGCTTATTTTTAAGGTAATTGTAACTTTTTAGCTTTTTATTTCCCAGCATTGTAATTTACTCTTGTTTTAATATAAATTCAGTTTTTAGTTTAATTCGTCAAAAAATCCAAAAATATTGCTTTTTAGCTTATTGCTTATTTGCTTATTTATGCCATTTAGATTCATCTAGTGTCAGTTTATGCTTAGTTTAATGATCATTTTCAATTTTTGCCTTAAAAAGTCTCAAAAACCAAAAAAATAGCATACTTAGTTTAGCTTATTGATAGTGCTTATTTAAAACTGATTTATGCTTTTTAGATGTTTCTGAACTTATTTAAACTTCTGTCTATCTAAATCCTAGCTTAGAAATGTCCAGCCTAGCTTTTATCTCAAAAACAGTCCCTTAAAGGACTGTTTGGGTTAAGCCCCAAAGTGGGTAAAAATAAGTGTTCACTGTTCATTGTCCTTTTGGTAGATTTTGATTGAGCTTATTGGAGCATTTATAAGCTATTCTCAGTAGGTCTCAAGTAGTTTTGAAGCTTTTTGATGTTTTGTATCAATAGTTTAGAAGATAGAAATTGGACTGCCACTCTAAGCTTCTCACAAGCTAAAGCTTATTTGATCCTCATTTTTGGCATTTTTAAGTGCAAACCAGTGGTTAAAGTGTATTTGTTGATAATTAAATACTCTGAATTTTAAGTATCGGGAAAATCTCTCAAGTGATTAAATCTGGTAGCAGTAGAGTTAAGTCTGGTGAATTCCAAAGTTAAGTCTGCTGGTTAAATCAAGTGTTAATTCTGGTGACTATTAGAGTTAAGTCTGCTTGATGAAGATATTAAGTCTGGTTGACTAAAAGTCAATAATACACGGTAGATAATATCTTACCCCATGTGCTCAGTCTTTATCTTATACTCACAGAACAAGTTGTAAACATAGATACATGTTGTATCTTAGTTACTGACACGCATAAGATAAGCTAGCAAGTTGTTTGACAAGACTTAACATTATTGTAAAGATCTTTCTTTTGTTATAAAAGAAAGATCTTAGACTAGAGATATAAGTGTGTGTTAAATTTATAGTGCAAAATATATCTCTCAAGAACATAGAACAAAAACAATATCACAAGACATATAAACATAAGATTCAAGGTTGTAACCCTATTGATAACTCAAGATCACTCGTATTATTTTCTTAATAATATTGAATCGTTTGGTAATAAGCTTTCATTGTTCATTGTCATATAACAAACACAACTGTTCCATTACTATAACCATAATAACCTTCTAAGTGTGGTTAAGTAGATTCCGCATAATTAATCATATTCACTCAATATATCATATACACAAAGTACAAAAGGTTTAACCACCTTATAGTGTATCGAATCCCACAGTTGGTATCAGAGCGGAAGGGGGGGGGGGGGCTCTGGATCTAGAAAAAGAAAGGGTTTTAGCTAAAGAAAGAAGAAAAATTTGTTTTTACTTAATTTTTCGCAACTTTCTGCAGAGCAGTTTTGCAAAGGCTATAACTCCTTCGTTAACCATTGGATCAGGCTAAAATTTTTACTGGAGATTCTTGGTATATCAAGGTAGATTCTCACTGGAGGGATCTTCAATCTGAGCCTTAGGTTGCAAGAAATGCATCATTGAAAACTGCTACAGAAACAATTGAGGTATGAATTTTTGGTTTTCTTTCAAGGTTCACACAGAAAGGGGAAGAAACACACACAAAAGAGAGTTGGTTCTTAAAAGATAACAGGCTTGTTTTTATTTATTTGGAGAAGAAAATTATTTGTTGCTTATTTGAAAATGTGGTGAAATTTTTCAAAATTGTGTTTTATCATACCTTTTCCTTGAAGGTAACTTGTTCGTTCGTTCAAGTGACTATGAATTGACAAACACTTAAAGGAGTTACATTGTAGTACTCAGTGTCTCATTGGAGATGAGTTTATTGTCAAGAGACTAATGTCTCCTTATACATGGGTATACGTTCGAAGTCAGTTTTAGTACAAGACATAAGACTCAAGGTTGGTTTATTCTGTTTCATCATCAAGTTAGTAATGGTTGGTTTTTCTTCATCAATCATAAAAGCCTACAGAATTGGAGATTCGAATGGTTAACATATGGGTTTCAGGGGAAGCTTAAATGTTCAAGTGTTTAACCATTTATTGTATTTGTGCAACACCACAAGGGAAAGTTATTGATTTTTATTACTGTTGATTAGTATTGCTACTGATGGTTTAAAATTTTACTGTCTCAAGTTCATTTTTAGTGCGGAAAGCTTAATGGAGGGTAATTTGAGATATTAGAAGGATAGATTGGATTTGTAATGTTAGTTTGTAGTTGTAAAGATCATATTTGTAATATTCTCTAACTGTTGATAATAAAAAGGGGAAGAGATGTGGTGGATAGCATAGATTAAGGGGAAGACAGTATGGTTTCATTCATGGTGAGATTTAGTTATCTCAATTTTCTACTTCGTCTAGGGAAATTCGTACAAGAACGTGTTTGTTTTGTAATCATCAAATAGGGGAAGATTGTTAGGAATTATATTTTCATAGATTTGATGATCACAGAACAAGAAGAATGAAACATGAAGAATAATGAAATGATAAGCAAAATACGCTAATGAAGCTGTTGCAGGAGTTGTTAAGTCTTCTCAAAGTTAAATCTGGTGGTTAAGTCTTGTCACAGTTAAGTATCCTCGTTAAGTCTGGTAGTGTTAATCAGTTAAGTCTGGTAGTGGTAACAGTAGTCTGTAGTGTTTGGTAGTGTTAATCAGTTAAGTCTAGTAGTGTTACACAGTTAAGTCTTCTAGTGTATCAGATTCTACTGTGAGTCATACTACTGCTGGATGGATAAGGATGAAGAAGATATTTTGTATTCGAGTCAAGTATATCAAATAGATAATATCTAGATATGTTTTCAGTCAACAAATTGTAAAAGACACATGTTGTATCTTATTGACTGACATACAAAAGCAAGTAGTAGACAAGACTTATCAACTTTGTAATGATCTCCTTTGTTCTATAAAAAGGAGATCATAGCTTAGATACTTAGTATGTTTTACAAGTGTTTAGTATGCTTAGAATTTAAACACAGAAATGTGTTAAAATGTAAAACATCAAAAGAGTGTGTGTGGGAACATCAGACAAGGGGTCTGATGTTGTTTAGTTTTGGTAAGCCTCAAGGTAATCAAGGTTTTCCTTGATCCCTGTTATTGTTGTAGAGTAACCGTGCTATATTTGATCACATAGCATTGGGGATGATTTTATAACAAAAGAGAAAGTTTGGCAAAACCTTGTTGTGATAGTATTGTTTCTTTTATTTGAATATTCCGCCAATATTATCATCATGCTTATCATAGTTAAAATCCTAGATCAAGGTCTAACAGCCTTGAGCCCATAAACGATCACATAACTTATTTTAGTAGATGTAAGTCGGTCTAAAATAAGTTCCCAACAAGTGGTATCAGAGCAAGGCTGATATTATTGATTTAGAAGAAGAAGCTTAAGAAATGGATGTTCAAGATACTGCTACAAATGTTGCTGCAAAGTTGCCCATGATCAAACAAAATGAGTTTGAGCTATGGAGGTTAAGAATTGAGCAATATTTTATGGTTCAAGATTATGCTCTCTGGGATATCATTACATATGGTGATTCTTTTTCACTAGGCTATTTAGATGTTATCATTGACGGCAAAACTGAAAGACAAAGAAATACTGGACCAGTTTCAAATGAAGAAAGGATACAGAAGAGAAATGATCAAAAAGCAAGAAACTTGTTGCTTATGATCATTCCTGGTGAATAGATGCTATCCTTTAGCAAGTATCTAGATGCAAAAACTATTTTTGAAGAGATTTGTGCATGGTTTGGTGGTAATGAAACTACCAAGAAAACACAAAAGACATTGCTGAAACAACAATTTGAAAATTTCAGTTCAAATAGCAATGAATCTCTTGATAAGATGTTTTCTAGATTACACAAGCTTGTCAGTCACCTAAGTGTATTGAGTGTTGAGATAGCAAAGGAAGATCTCAACATGAAGTTTTTGAGAAGTCTACCTGATGAGTTCCATACTCATGTGGTTGTATGGATGAACAAGCCAGATATTAAAACCATGAAACTCAATGATTTGTTCAATAACTTCAAAATTGTTGAAAAAAGTCTAAAGAAGTCTGGAATCTATAGTACTAGCTCTGGGAATGTGGCACTCTTGTCATCTCCTAGTATTAGTAAGTCAGAATAGGTAGATGAAGTTGAAGGTGTTTCTATTGCTACATATGATGGTCCTTCTACTAGTTCACAGAAGAATGTTGCTGGACTTGGAGATCCATCGTTCTATGTATTCATGTCTAGTCAAACTAGTGGTTCTCCTCTAATTCATGAAGATTTTGATCAGTTGGATGATAATGATTTGGAAGAGATGGATATCAAATGGCAGGTTGCTTTGCTTAGCATGAGGGCTAAGAAGTTCTGGCAGAGAATTGGTAAGCAGATTACCATTGATGGTAATGAAACTGCTGGGTTTGATAAGAAGAAAGTAGAGTGTTTCAACTGTCACAGGTTAGGACACTTTGCTAAAGAATGTAGAAACCCAAGGAAGCAGGATAATAGAAGCACATGGTATAGGCAAGAGAAGAAGAAGGAAGTCACAGTTGAAGAACCAAGGGCTATGCTAGCCATAGATGGGGTTAACTATGACTGGAGCTTCATGGCTGATGAAGAGGAAGCACCAACAAATGCTGCTCTTGTGGCTACTGAGACTGCTCTAATGGCCTTCTCTGATTCAGAGGTAAGTTCCATAACCAAATGTTCTGAATCATGTTCTGCTCTTAAAGATAATGAAGAACTTAAAAGAAAAGTTGATAATAAGCGAGAAGAACTAATTATTGCCTTAGCCAATTTAAGTAATCATAAAAGAGCTATAGGTGTGCTTGAAAAAAAAATTGCACACTTTCAAGGTAATGAATCTAAGTTTACTAATGATTTAAATGCTCTACAAAGAGGCATAGCATTTAGAGATGAAATACTTGCTAGTCAAAGTAAACAATTAGCTGAAGCCAATAATAAAACTGAAAATGTTAAGATAACAGTAGATGCTTTAGCTTATGCCTCAGAGGGAATGAATAAGATTTGGGAAGCTCAAGTAATCAATAAAGCTAAGTCTGGTTTAGGATACAAATCTGTTCCTCCACCATACAGAGGTGTTTCTTCACCTCTAGGTGTTGACCTAGCACACACGGGTTTTGCTGAGTTTCAAGAACCAATAATGGAATATGGTTCTAAGGTCACTAAGAGTCCTAAGATAGAAAAAGGATGTGAAAGTTTAGATAAAACTTTATTTTATCAGGACAAGGTGTCCTTTGTTAAGAAAGGAGATGTTATAGTTGTTGAGGATAGTACAACTGATAGTGATGAAAAAGAACAGGTTATGTCTAAACCTGAAAAAATTAAGAAAGCATGAACTAAGGTTCCTAAAGTGGTCAAAAAGGATACTGATAGGCCTAAATCAAACATTAAACATGTTAGGCAAACAGTTAGGTATTGTGAACAATACAGATCCACTAGCAAGCCCAGAGGTAACCAAAGAAATTGGAATAACCTCAAGTCTAACCAATTAGGTGATGACTTTGCTTTTTCCAACAAAGTTTGTTATACATGTGGTGGTTTTGACCATCTTGCAGCTTTCTGCAACCATTGGGTATCTGGGTATGAAAACAATAGAGTGAACAACAAAAGGCAAACACCTAAATCTCATTTTCACTCTAGTTCTAAGGTTAACAGAACTAAACCCACAACAGTCTCTGTTAAGTCTGGCTTCAATAAAGTTAATTCTGCTAGACCATATATGACTGTTTACCCAAAATCAACAGCTAAGGGTGCAAAAACATCTTACAAACATGCACCAAAGTCTGTTCAAAGGCCCATTCACACAAAAGGAGTGATCCAAAAACAAGTTTGGAAACAAAAGGGGACAACTACAAAGTCAGTAGTTAATTCTGCTAAGCCAGCAGTTAATTCTGCTAGGCCAGCAGTTAATTCTGGTACGCAAGTAGTTAAGTCTGCTGCTTGGGCAAAGAGGGCAAATGTTGTTAAGGCCTCAGCATGTTGGGTTTGGAATTCAACTAAATCCAATGTTGCATCAACTGTTCTAAACAGATTAAATTACATTGATGCAAGAGGCAGATCCAAGTCAATAATGGCTTGGGACCCCAAAAGAAACTAATACTTCTCATTTATGTGCAGGAACATTCAATTGATCAACAAGAGGATTGATGCGTGTGCTTGTTGTGCTCTAATTTATACCCACGGTATGTCGTTGTGGTTTTTGCAGTATTCAAGTTTTAAATTTATATTTAGCCGACTTATCAATAAAACACACACTTTAACGAGCAGTGTACCCGGTCAGTATGAATATAATGGTAAGTAGAGTGTCGATCACTAAGAGTGGAACGTATTACCTAGTTATTCTAATCAGTATTTTAACATCTTAAGTTAGCTATACAACCTAATCTAACGCAAGGGGGGTTTCAGCCTGAGAGACTGGCACGGTTTGGTTATGATTAAATATAAACTAAACTAATAGGCACGAATCAGCGATTAGCACACACGTACACAGATAGATACTTGAGACAATAAGAAGACCTGTCCTGATAGTTAAGTAGCTTGTCACTTGCTTTATTGCTAGTTTTATATGAAGTGTATGTAATTAATCCTTTCTCGTTGGCTCTAATCTTATCGGCGAGTAAACCCTTAATGATTACTTATGTCTATCCTACTTACCCTTTCTTGCTACTTTTCTACAGACGATAGAATGCATAGGCGATAAAATAAATAGGCGAGGACAGAGGCATGGCGACCCGATCAATGCTCAGCTAGACACAGAGGTTATCAATGCACTAATAAAAGTCACCAAAGACATCAACATATAAACTTTAATTAATGGGAAAGCAATTTTAAGGGGAGTTGAAGTGCATGATTAAATCAATGACACAAGCCCATCAATCCTGATAAATTAAAGTGTACTAATACAATAAAACAAAACTACTTAATGAATTGAATACATGCAGGACCTTCTTACAGTCTTGTATCTTCGTTTAGGGTGTGTCTTGTGCTGCTACTTCGTCTGAATTCGGCCTAGGGTTTCTTCGGTCTTCGGTCTTGTTGTGTTGAATCGCACCTCTAAATTCGTCTGACTTTGGGGTATTTATAGTTTCTGTCTGAGGGTTAGATGCGGCGCATTGAATAAGTAGATGCGGCGCATTGACTTAACTTCGCGTGGGGTCCAAGATTAATATATTCAGGAATATTCGTACACCGCCAGAAGATGCGGCGTAACTCCATTCTTGTATGCGGCGCATGTCCTTTGCCATCTTGGATTATAACATGTGAAATCTTGATAGTGATGCGTCGTATATAATAAGTAAGATGCGGCGTATCTGGAGCAGAATGGTCTTGATCTGTACATTTCAGTAGACTCTTAACTTCTTGCTTGTTTTGCTCCATAATTAGTCCAAAATCGCTAAGTTTCAAATAGTACTTGTTTTTACCTGAGAATTACAAAAGTAAACATTAACGTATCAATTCTCACAGATAATATAATAAAACAAATCAAATAAATAGGATAAATGATGGTAATAAAATGTACTTATTTGAGTTCATCAAATATCCCCCCACTTGAACTTTACTTGTCCCTAAGTAAACCTTAGAATTAATCTTATGAAAATGTATCCTAAAAGATATTAGGATTTATTTTTATAGTTAAGCATGTATTCATTTTTTCATAATCACACAACCAAACACTTAACGAATTAGAAGTAAAATAAAATATATTGATAAAAGCAAATCTAATCATTTAACTGTCCAGTCGTGACGAATATTCTATCATAAGCTTGGCAAGTATACGCATCTCCTCCACTAAAGTCAAGGAATAACAAGTCTAAAACGGTAAAAAGGGTTTGTTGGTTAAGGGTTAATCATTCTCCTTAATCTCTATCGATCTCAAATTCCAGAAAAGGCGACAAAATCACAAATACATGATCGAATCCACGAACACGATACTTGCAATTGCTCAAATCCTTAACTCGAATAGGCTAAAGATAGGACCAAGTAATCTTTACCAATAATATTATATCAAAAAGGGCGACAAAATCATAAATACATAGCCGAATCCACGACTACGATACTTAAGATTGCTCAAATCACTAATCTCAATAAATCAAAGGTTTGGATAAAGAAATGATATAGGGTATGGATAATATTTGGGATACAAATTGGTGTAAAATGAAAAATAAACAAAACAGATAAATTAAAATCCTAAGTGTGGTAAATTGCTATCCCAACCATCCCATGAATAAGATTCATATTATTGAATAACTCACGCTTTAACACTTGAAACACACGCTTTAGGTAGACACGAATTATACTCAACAAGATCTTAATCAAAGAATAACCTTAGTTGGCGTTCCCATAACGGCCAACTCCCATTCAATCCATAAATATAATATATAACAAATAGTGGTGATATCGACCACTTAATACAAAACTTTACATGAGTTGGTTAAAACAAACATCCAACTTTTCCTTTTTCTTTTTCTTTTCTTTTTTTTCGATTTTTTTTTTTTTTTTTTTTTTTTTTTTTTTTTTTTTTTTTTTTTTAACTTAAAACATAAACATAGACGTGTAAAATTTCACCACATCACTATAACGATAACTCTGGATAATTTTTCCATACTTTTCATGACTTCAGAAATAACGGTAATAGTGAAAGTAGTAAACACACGAAAAATAAACTCAAAGATATACAATATTTACTTTCACTCCAATTGCATTGTGCAATTTCCTGACTCAACCAAAGATAATGAATTACGCACGCGAACACAGGTAATGTAAGGAAACACACTTTGCCTAAAGCAATTAACCAACCACGGATTTTAATCTACAGGGTAGGCTAAGGTGTAAGGGTGTAACGAAACATTTATAACAAAGGTGTAAGAAACGAAAGGAATGGCTCTGAGTGTTTTTTCTAGGGGTATCTTACTCTAAAAATGAGAGTAACAAAAGGTTTATACGGGGGTTAACTAACCAGTGTAGTTAGTTAATATCACATAACATATAAAGGCTATTTAGGTGTAATCCTAGAAATTTACCAATTTAGACAAGTCATTTCAATTATGTAAATAATACTTATTATGATGGTCTCGAATAGTATAAATGCCAAGTTCTAAAGTTTACAAGTCACCGGCACACTCATAGATTTGTGAATTTTGAAAAGTTCACAATTTTTGAAAATAATGTTATGTGTGCAGCTATGTAATTTAGACTTTAAACAAAATCATGCTAAAAAATTTTAAATTTTGATATATTAAGTGCATTTTAAGCATATTTTGAAAAAGTTTAGGACAAGTAAGTGCTCTAATTCTCCAATCCCCCCCACTTAAGTTAAACAATGTCCTCGTTGTTAGTGTCAAAGGTTAAAAACTGGAAAATAAAAGAATTAGAACAGAAAAACTCCCCTGAGATTTGCTCGGTATGATCCTACATTATTTGTTTAAGAGCAAAAATCATCTTTCTTGTGGATGAGAACGTTTAAGCTTCATAATTGATGTATCCACAGGAAATGCAGGTATCTATAATCCCATCAAGACTTAAACACACCTGAGTTAAGAAAGTTCAAACTTGCATAATACATTAGTAGTTAGTAAAAATAAAACTTTAAAAATTAAAATGAAAATCATCAGGTCAGTCGATACGCCGTATCTTATGGAAGAAGATACGCCGTATCGAGCCTGAAATAAATACGAATCAGAATAGAAGATGCGTCGCATCCTTAACCAGGGATGCGCCGCATTAAAATAAACTGACAGAAAGTTTTAAAGTCAAAAATAAAAATGCAGAAAATGAAGTAAGATATGACCAGTGCAGAAGATGCGTCGCATCTAAGGATTGAGATGCGCCGTATCTTCTGCGGGCCTGACTAACTCGACACAGAACAGAAAAGTAAAAATTTTCCGGGTTGTCTCCCGGTCAGCACTTGTCTTTATTCCAGAGTCTTCAAGTTAGACTTACGTTCAGCTCCTTATTTAGATCTATTGATCCCCACATGTCCGTGCACGATGTAGTTGCGAATTACTTCGTCACGAACATATTCCGGCCCCAATTCAAGTACACCTTTGTAGAATCCTTTCATCTTTTGGTACCGATACTCGATCCCTTTCTCAGCGTCATTTTCATCTACAAAAAGAAATGGTGTAAATTTGTAACAAAATTTGTTAGGGGCATGTTTAAACCTTGGGTGAGCACGAGGCATCATGTAAGTGATAACGCTGCTTCCACTTTTAAAGGTGATCTTCCCTTCAAATCTTTTAGCGTTAATTTCGACCTCCCGACAAAATGGTTTCCCAAAGATCACATCACCCATCTCAACATCACGATAAGCATCCATGTTTTCCACCACGGTGAAATCTGTAACAATAGTTAAATTCCCAACAAAAATAGGTACATTCATGAACACTCCAACTACGTTTTTCCCTCTATACTCAACTTTGTTTTTCATTATAGAATTATAGAAATCTTTTGACATTACATTAATTGGTAAAATAGGGAAAAAGTTGGCACTAACCTGTTTAAATCCTATCACGCAAGGAAATTGTAAATTATAAGCACAATCTACGTGGATCTTTCTACCGTAATCACAGAAACTAGGATATCCTTCAAATTCATCATAATTCTTAGTGTTGATCATATTGATTCTAGGTATATCCATAATTTCCCCTTCTTCAATTTCGGGTTCTAAATCCTCCATAAATTGATCATTGATTCCTAATGGTAAATTAAGATCATTTAATTCAATGTAGTCTCCACTATAGGTCTCAAATGATTCATTATTTATCAAGGTTTCTCCCATAAACCTAGCTTCTAGATCGAGGTCCATACGTTCTCTTAATCCTAGCACATGGACGCCTCTAATTATGCTTTCAACAGGATTTTGGCACTTATAGACTAGTTTATTATTCCCTACCCTTAATGAGATTTTTCTTTTAAACACATCAATCTTAGCATGGGCGGTAGACAAGAAAGGTCTTCCAAGGATTAAAGGAATCTTAACATCCTCAGGCATATCTAATATAACAAGGTCTACAGGGAAAACAAACTTCTCAATCTTAACTAGCACATTTTTAGCAATCCCTTTAGGTTGTTTTACCGTTTTATCAGCCAATTCAATAAGCAACTTAGTTGGTGCTAATTTTCCTAGTCCTAGGGTAGTGAATGTCTTAAGGGGCATTACACTAACGCTAGCTCCCAAGTCAGCTAACACATTATTGAAAGATATATCATTAATAGAACAAGGTAAAGTAAAACTTCCTGGGTCCTTTTCTTTATGAGGCAAGGCATGTAAGTCGGTTGCAGAGCTCTCTTCTTTCATTGTAGCCTTGATCTCCTCTTCAATCTTTGTCTTTTCTTTGAGTAACCTCCTTAAACTGATTGAAGAATTAAAGAAAAATTGGGGCTTTGCAGCATCATTACCATTCATCAATCTTCTAGGTATGTTAGGTGTGACTTCCTCAGTGGTGCTTATGGCCTTGACATGATCTCTTGGGTTGGTTTCAGTTGAGCTCGGTAAACTTCCGTATCCCCTTTCTTGAAGAACTTTGCTCATTTGTCCAATTTGTTGTTCCAATGCTTTGATCGAAGCTCCTTGATTTCTTGTAATAGTATCCGTTGAGGCTCGGATTTCTTTGATCATAGCAGTGTTCTCTTCATGTCTTTTAGTAGCATCGGCCATAATTTGCTTTAGAGTGTCATCTAAAGTCTGCCTCCTTTCTTGATAGGTGGGATTAAAGTTGTTCTTTTGATAGTATCCTGGAGTAGCTTCCCTAAATCTTCCTGAAGGTCGGAATGGTTGTCCAAATTGTGTGTAGTATGCTTCTTCAAACGTCTCACTTTCATTCTTATTAAGGCAATCTTTAGTGTAGTGAGGTCCTTCGCATTTTTCACATCCAACTTGGGCAGCATACACTTTCTCATCACGCTTCTTCATCTCTCTACTAATTTTATCCAATTGAGCTTGAATTGCAGCAAACCCGTCAAAATTAGTGCTGCTCTTAGATCTAGTAGAGGTCCCATCATGCCATTTTTGAGAATGATCAGCAGCTTCTTGGATAGCTTTTCTAGCATTGGCTGCACTTATTTGAGGCACAGCTCCCTTAGCATCCAAAATTTGTCTAGTAGGCACGTCCAATCCTTGATAGAACAATATTATCTCCTGCATTTCACTTAGATAATGTTGAGGGCATTTCATCAATAGGTCTTTAAATCGTTCCCAAGCTTGATAAAGAGTTTCATCAGGCTCTTGGTTGAAACTGTTGATAGCCTCCATCTTTTTAGCAGTTTTAGCAGGTGGACAATATCTTTTCAGGAATTTGATCTTCAAATCTTCCCATGTTATGATTGAACTAGCAGGTTCATTCCTTAGCCACTTATTAGCAGCTCCTTTAAGCGAAATTGGAAAGATTCTTAGCGTAAGTTGATCGTCAGTGACTCCTTCCGTAGTAAACAAATCTGCGATCTCGAGGACCTTTTCAACATGTTCATTAGCATCTTCATGTTCTGATCCACTGAAAGCATTTTCTCTTAGCTCCTTGAGAAACTGACCCTTCAACTCAAATTTTGACTTTTCATCAAACTTTGGTCTAGCAACTCCTTAAGAGTAATCAGCACGGGTTTTGTTCATGTATTCCTCCATTGTAGTGTTTTCCGCCATTGTTTCTGTTTCTTCTTCCTCTTTTTCTTCAGAAAAATAATCAAGCTCGAACGAACTTGAAATATCAAAGCTTTTTGTGTTGAAAAGCCTTTTAAGCGAATGAAAGGCTCGTTCAGGATCTTCGAAAGGTTGAATCAAGTTCTTAGTAGAACTCCTGGTCATGCACTTCTTGAAACTATCACAAAAGCATCAGTAGGGTATGTTCAAGAAAGTAGTATATCAGAAAATTAACAACGAAAACGGAATACGAAATATAAAAGTTACTGATATCTGCAGTCGATTCGCCGTATCCAAAAAGTTGGATACGCCGTATCTTATAATCGTTAAAATTTAATCAGACTAATATTCAGAAAATAGATACGCCGCTTAGAATTAGAATGCGCCGTATCAGTTTTAAGTTATCAAAAATCAATGTATCTAATTTAAAATTAAATGCGTCGTATTAACAAAAGTTAATGCGCCGTATTTTCGTTACGTTATAAAATACAAGATTTTTGATTCAGAAGATGCGCCGTATCGATATAGATCGATGCGTCGTATCTGTTTAATAATTCGAAAACTGTTTTTAATTAAAATAATAAATACGCCGTATCTGTTAAAACAGATGCGTCGTATGGCGTTATGGTTTAGAAAAATTTCTTATTAAAAACAGAATACGCTTTATCTTGGGGAAAAGATGCATCGTATCGAATTCATTAAACGCGTTGTATTTTATAAAAATTAAACGCAATACGCCGTATCTATGAAAATAGATGCGCCGTATCGTTTGAATTAGCACAGTACAACGATAGCAGAATGCAAGAAAATACGGAAAATAAAAACAAAAATAAAAACAAACAAAAAGAAACAAAATTAAAGAAAATAAAAACACATAAAACAAAAAATATGCAAATAATACAATGAATGCAATTTAACTAATATATAACAGGGTTAGTGGTTAGAATAAAAATTAAAAAGAAAAACCTAATTAAAATACTAATCAAATTAACAGATAATAACAATTAACTCCCCGGCAACGGCGCCAAAAACTTGATGCGTGTGCTTGTTGTGCTCTAATTTATACCCACGGTATGTCGTTGTGGTTTTAGCAGTATTCAAGTTTTAAATTTATATTTAGCCGACTTATCAATAAAACACACACTTTAACGAGCAGTGTACCCGGTCAGTATGAATATAATGGTAAGTAGAGTGTCGATCACTAAGAGTGGAACGTATTACCTAGTTATTCTAATCAGTATTTTAATATCTTAAGTTAGCTATACAACCTAATCTAACGCAAGGGGGGTTTCAGCCTGAGAGACTGGCACGGTTTGGTTATGATTAAATATAAACTAAACTAATAGGCACAAATCAGCGATTAGCACACACGTACACAGATAGATACTTGAGACAATAAGAAGACCTGTCCTGATAGTTAAGCAGCTTGTCACTTGTTTTATTGCTAGTTTTATATGAAGTGTATGTAATTAATCCTTTCTCGTTGGCTCTAATCTTATCGGCGAGTAAACCCTTAATGATTACTTATGTCTATCCTACTTACCCTTTCTTCCTACTTTTCTACAGACAATAGAATGCATAGGCGATAAAATAAATAGGCGAGGACAGAGGCATGGCGACCCGATCAATGCTCAGCTAGACACAGAGGTTATCAATGCACTAATAAAAGTCACCAAAGCCATCAACATATAAACTTTAATTAATGGGAAAGCAATTTTAAGGGGAGTTGAAGTGCATGATTAAATCAATGACACAAGCCCATCAATCCTGATAAATTAAAGTGTACTAATACAATAAAACAAAACTACTTAATGAATTGAATACATGCAGGACCTTCTTACAGCTCTTGTATCTTCGTTTAGGGTGTGTCTTGTGCTGCTACTTCGTCTGAATTCGGCCTAGGGTTTCTTCGGTCTTCGGTCTTGTTGTGTTGAATCGCACCTCTAAATTCGTCTGACTTTGGGGTATTTATAGTTTCTGTCTGAGGGTTAGATGCGGCGCATTGAATAAGTAGATGCGGCGCATTGACTTAACTTCGCGTGGGGTCCAAGATTAATATATTCAGGAATATTCGTACACCGCCAGAAGATGCGGCGTAACTCCATTCTTGTATGCGGCGCATGTCCTTTGCCGTCTTGGATTATAACATGTGAAATCTTGATAGTGATGCGTCGTATATAATAAGTAAGATGCGGCGTATCTGGAGCAGAATGGTCTTGATCTTGTACATTTCAGTAGACTCTTAACTTCTTGCTTGTTTTGCTCCATAATTAGTCCAAAATCGCTAAGTTTCTAATAGTACTTGTTTTTACCTGAGAATTACAAAAGTAAACATTAACGTATCAATTCTCACAGATAATATAATAAAACAAATCAAATAAATAGGATAAATGATGGTAATAAAATGTACTTATTTGAGTTCATCAAATATCCCCCCACTTGAACTTTACTTGTCCCTAAGTAAACCTTAGAATTAATCTTATGAAAATGTATCCTAAAAGATATTAGGATTTATTTTTATAGTTAAGCATGTATTCATTTTGTCATAATCACACAACCAAACACTTAACGAATTAGAAGTAAAATAAAATATATTGATAAAAGCAAATCTAATCATTTAACTGTCCAGTCGTGACGAATATTCTATCATAAGCTTGGCAAGTATACGCATCTCCTCCACTAAAGTCAAGGAATAACAAGTCTAAAACGGTAAAAAGGGTTTGTTGGTTAAGGGTTAATCATTCTCCTTAATCTCTATCGATCTCAAATTCCAGAAAAGGCGACAAAATCACAAATACATGATCGAATCCACGAACACGATACTTGCAATTGCTCAAATCCTTAACTCGAATAGGCTAAAGATAGGACCAAGTAATCTTTACCAATAATATTATATCAAAAAGGGCGACAAAATCATAAATACATAGCCGAATCCACGACTACGATACTTAAGATTGCTCAAATCACTAATCTCAATAAATCAAAGGTTTGGATAAAGAAATGATATAGGGTATGGATAATATTTGGGATACAAATTGGTGTAAAATGAAAAATAAACAAAACAGATAAATTAAAATCCTAAGTGTGGTAAATTGCTATCCCAACCATCCCATAAATAAGATTCATATTATTGAATAACTCACGCTTTAACACTTGAAACACACGCTTTAGGTAGACACGAATTATACTCAACAAGATCTTAATCAAAGAATAACCTTAGTTGGCGTTCCCATAACGGCCAACTCCCATTCAATCCATAAATATAATATATAACAAATAGTGGTGATATCGACCACTTAATACAAAACTTTACATGAGTTGGTTAAAACAAACATCCAACTTTTCCTTTTTCTTTTTCTTTTCTTTTTTTTTCGATTTTTTTTTTTTTTTTTTTTTTTTTTTTTTTTTTTTTTTTTAACTTAAAACATAAACATAGACGTGTAAAATTTCACCACATCACTATAACGATAACTCTGGATAATTTTTCCATACTTTTCATGACTTCAGAAATAACGGTAATAGTGAAAGTAGTAAACACACGAAAAATAAACTCAAAGATATACAATATTTACTTTCACTCCAATTGCATTGTGCAATTTCCTGACTCAACCAAAGATAATGAATTACGCACGCGAACACAGGTAATGTAAGGAAACACACTTTGCCTAAAGCAATTAACCAACCACGGATTTTAATCTACAGGGTAGGCTAAGGTGTAAGGGTGTAACGAAACATTATAACAAAGGTGTAAGAAACGAAAGGAATGGCTCTGAGTGTTTTTTCTAGGGGTATCTTACTCTAAAAATGAGAGTAACAAAAGGTTTATACGGGGGTTAACTAACCAGTGTAGTTAGTTAATATCACATAACATATAAAGGCTATTTAGGTGTAATCCTAGAAATTTACCAATTTAGACAAGTCATTTCAATTATGTAAATAATACTTATTATGATGGTCTCGAATAGTATAAATGCCAAGTTCTAAAGTTTACAAGTCACCGGCACACTCATAGATTTGTGAATTTTGAAAAGTTCACAATTTTTGAAAATAATGTTATGTGTGCAGCTATGTAATTTAGACTTTAAACAAAATCATGCTAAAAAATTTTAAATTTTGATATATTAAGTGCATTTTAAGCATATTTTGAAAAAGTTTAGGACAAGTAAGTGCTCTAATTCTCCAATCCCCCCACTTAAGTTAAACAATGTCCTCGTTGTTAGTGTCAAATGTTAAAAACTGGAAAATAAAAGAATTAGAACAGAAAAACTCCCCTGAGATTTGCTCGGTATGATCCTACATTATTTGTTTAAGAGCAAAAATCATCTTTCTTGTGGATGAGAACGTTTAAGCTTCATAATTGATGTATCCACAGGAAATGCAGGTATCTATAATCCCATCAAGACTTAAACACACCTGAGTTAAGAAAGTTCAAACTTGCATAATACATTAGTAGTTAGTAAAAATAAAACTTTAAAAATTAAAATGAAAATCATCAGGTCAGTCGATACGCCGTATCTTATGGAAGAAGATACGCCGTATCGAGCCTGAAATAAATACGAATCAGAATAGAAGATGCGTCGCATCCTTAACCAGGGATGCGCCGCATTAAAATAAACTGACAGAAAGTTTTAAAGTCAAAAATAAAAATGCAGAAAATGAAGTAAGATATGACCAGTGCAGAAGATGCGTCGCATCTAAGGATTGAGATGCGCCGTATCTTCTGCGGGCCTGACTAACTCGACACAGAACAGAAAAGTAAAAATTTTCCGGGTTGTCTCCCGGTCAGCACTTGTCTTTATTCCAGAGTCTTCAAGTTAGACTTACGTTCAGCTCCTTATTTAGATCTATTGATCCCCACATGTCCGTGCACGATGTAGTTGCGAATTACTTCGTCACGAACATATTCCGGCCCCAATTCAAGTACACCTTTGTAGAATCCTTTCATCTTTTGGTACCGATACTCGATCCCTTTCTCAGCGTCATTTTCATCTACAAAAAGAAATGGTGTAAATTTGTAACAAAATTTGTTAGGGGCATGTTTAAACCTTGGGTGAGCACGAGGCATCATGTAAGTGATAACGTTGCTTCCACTTTTAAAGGTGATCTTCCCTTCAAATCTTTTAGCGTTAATTTCGACCTCCCGACAAAATGGTTTCCCAAAGATCACATCACCCATCTCAACATCACGATAAGCATCCATGTTTTCCACCACGGTGAAATCTGTAACAATAGTTAAATTCCCAACAAAAATAGGTACATTCATGAACACTCCAACTACGTTTTTCCCTCTATACTCAACTTTGTTTTTCATTATAGAATTATAGAAATCTTTTGACATTACATTAATTGGTAAAATAGGGAAAAAGTTGGCACTAACCTGTTTAAATCCTATCATGCAAGGAAATTGTAAATTATAAGCACAATCTACGTGGATCTTTCTACCGTAATCACAGAAACTAGGATATCCTTCAAATTCATCATAATTCTTAGTGTTGATCATATTGATTCTAGGTATATCCATAATTTCTCCTTCTTCAATTTCGGGTTCTAAATCCTCCATAAATTGATCATTGATTCCTAATGGTAAATTAAGATCATTTAATTCAATGTAGTCTCCACTATAGGTCTCAAATGATTCATTATTTATCAAGGTTTCTCCCATAAACCTAGCTTCTAGATCGAGGTCCATACGTTCTCTTAATCCTAGCACATGGACGCCTCTAATTATGCTTTCAACAGGATTTTGGCACTTATAGACTAGTTTATTATTCCCTACCCTTAATGAGATTTTTCTTTTAAACACATCAATCTTAGCATGGGCGGTAGACAAGAAAGGTCTTCCAAGGATTAAAGGAATCTTAACATCCTCAGGCATATCTAATATAACAAGGTCTACAGGGAAAACAAACTTCTCAATCTTAACTAGCACATTTTTAGCAATCCCTTCAGGTTGTTTTACCGTTTTATCAGCCAATTCAATAAGCAACTTAGTTGGTGCTAATTTTCCTAGTCCTAGGGTAGTGAATGTCTTAAGGGGCATTACACTAACGCTAGCTCCCAAGTCAGCTAACACATTATTGAAAGATATATCATTAATAGAACAAGGTAAAGTAAAACTTCCTGGGTCCTTTTCTTTATGAGGCAAGGCATGTAAGTCGGTTGCAGAGCTCTCTTCTTTCATTGTAGCCTTGATCTCCTCTTCAATCTTTGTCTTTTCTTTGAGTAACCTCCTTAAACTGATTGAAGAATTAAAGAAAAATTGGGGCTTTGCAGCATCATTACCATTCATCAATCTTCTAGGTATGTTAGGTGTGACTTCCTCAGTGGTGCTTATGGCCTTGACATGATCTCTTGGGTTGGTTTCAGTTGAGCTCGGTAAACTTCCGTATCCCCTTTCTTGAAGAACTTTGCTCATTTGTCCAATTTGTTGTTCCAATGCTTTGATCGAAGCTCCTTGATTTCTTGTAATAGTATCCGTTGAGGCTCGGATTTCTTTGATCATAGCAGTGTTCTCTTCATGTCTTTTAGTAGCATCGGCCATAATTTGCTTTAGAGTGTCATCTAAAGTCTGCCTCCTTTCTTGATAGGTGGGATTAAAGTTGTTCTTTTGATAGTATCCCGGAGTAGCTTCCCTAAATCTTCCTGAAGGTCGGAATGGTTGTCCAAATTGTGTGTAGTATGCTTCTTCAAACGTCTCACTTTCATTCTTATTAGGGCAATCTTTAGTGTAGTGAGGTCCTTCGCATTTTTCACATCCAACTTGGGCAGCATACACTTTCTCATCACGCTTCTTCATCTCTCTACTAATTTTATCCAATTGAGCTTGAATTGCAGCAAACCCGTCAAAATTAGTGCTGCTCTTAGATCTAGTAGAGGTCCCATCATGCCATTTTTGAGAATGATCAGCAGCTTCTTGGATAGCTTTTCTAGCATTGGCTGCACTTATTTGAGGCACAGCTCCCTTAGCATCCAAAATTTGTCTAGTAGGCACGTCCAATCCTTGATAGAACAATATTATCTCCTGCATTTCACTTAGATAATGTTGAGGGCATTTCATCAATAGGTCTTTAAATCGTTCCCAAGGTTGATAAAGAGTTTCATTAGGCTCTTGCTTGAAACTGTTGATAGCCTCCATCTTTTTAGCAGTTTTAGCAGGTGGACAATATCTTTTCAGGAATTTGATCTTCAAATCTTCCCATGTTATGATTGAACTAGCAGGTTCATTCCTTAGCCACTTATTAGCAGCTCCTTTAAGCGAAATTGGAAAGATTCTTAGCATAAGTTGATCGTCAGTGACTCCTTCCGTAGTAAACAAATCTGCGATCTCGAGGACCTTTTCAACATGTTCATTAGCATCTTCATGTTCTGATCCACTGAAAGCATTTTCTCTTAGCTCCTTGAGAAACTGACCCTTCAACTCAAATTTTGACTTTTCATCAAACTTTGGTCTAGCAACTCCTTAAGAGTAATCAGCACGGGTTTTGTTCATGTATTCCTCCATTGTAGTGTTTTCCGCCATTGTTTCTGTTTCTTCTTCCTCTTTTTCTTCAGAAAAATAATCAAGCTCGAACGAACTTGAAATATCAAAGCTTTTTGTGTTGAAAAGCCTTTTAAGCGAATGAAAGGCTCGTTCAGGATCTTCGAAAGGTTGAATCAAGTTCTTAGTAGAACTCCTGGTCATGCACTTCTTGAAACTATCACAAAAGCATCAGTAGGGTATGTTCAAGAAAGTAGTATATCAGAAAATTAACAACGAAAACGGAATACGAAATATAAAAGTTACTGATATCTGCAGTCGATGCGCCGTATCCAAAAAGTTGGATACGCCGTATCTTATAATCGTTAAAATTTAATCAGACTAATATTCAGAAAATAGATACGCCGCTTAGAATTAGAATGCGCCGTATCAGTTTTAAGTTATCAAAAATCAATGTATCTAATTTAAAATTAAATGCGTCGTATTAACAAAAGTTAATGCGCCGTATTTTCGTTACGTTATAAAATACAAGATTTTTGATTCAGAAGATGCGCCGTATCGATAAAGATCGATGCGTCGTATCTGTTTAATAATTCGAAAACTGTTTTTAATTAAAATAATAAATACGCCGTATCTGTTAAAACAGATGCGTCGTATGGCGTTATGGTTTAGAAAAATTTCTTATTAAAAACAGAATACGCTTTATCTTGGGGAAAAGATGCATCGTATCGAATTCATTAAACGCGTTGTATTTTATAAAAATTAAACGCAATACGCCGTATCTATGAAAATAGATGCGCCGTATCGTTTGAATTAGCACAGTACAACGATAGCAGAATGCAAGAAAATACGGAAAATAAAAACAAAAATAAAAACAAACAAAAAGAAACAAAATTAAAGAAAATAAAAACACATAAAACAAAAAATATGCAAATAATACAATGAATGCAATTTAACTAATATATAACAGGGTTAGTGGTTAGAATAAAAATTAAAAAGAAAAACCTAATTAAAATACTAATCAAATTAACAGATAATAACAATTAACTCCCCGGCAACGGCGCCAAAAAACTTGATGCGTGTGCTTGTTGTGCTCTAATTTATACCCACGGTATGTCGTTGTGGTTTTAGCAGTATTCAAGTTTTAAATTTATATTTAGCCGACTTATCAATAAAACACACACTTTAACGAGCAGTGTACCCGGTCAGTATGAATATAATGGTAAGTAGAGTGTCGATCACTAAGAGTGGAACGTATTACCTAGTTATTCTAATCAGTATTTTAATATCTTAAGTTAGCTATACAACCTAATCTAACGCAAGGGGGGTTTCAGCCTGAGAGACTGGCACGGTTTGGTTATGATTAAATATAAACTAAACTAATAGGCACGAATCAGCGATTAGCACACACGTACACAGATAGATACTTGAGACAATAAGAAGACCTGTCCTGATAGTTAAGCAGCTTGTCACTTGTTTTATTGCTAGTTTTATATGAAGTGTATGTAATTAATCCTTTCTCGTTGGCTCTAATCTTATCGGCGAGTAAACCCTTAATGATTACTTATGTCTATCCTACTTACCCTTTCTTCCTACTTTTCTACAGACAATAGAATGCATAGGCGATAAAATAAATAGGCGAGGACAGAGGCATGGCGACCCGATCAATGCTCAGCTAGACACAGAGGTTATCAATGCACTAATAAAAGTCACCAAAGCCATCAACATATAAACTTTAATTAATGGGAAAGCAATTTTAAGGGGAGTTGAAGTGCATGATTAAATCAATGACACAAGCCCATCAATCCTGATAAATTAAAGTGTACTAATACAATAAAACAAAACTACTTAATGAATTGAATACATGCAGGACCTTCTTACAGCTCTTGTATCTTCGTTTAGGGTGTGTCTTGTGCTGCTACTTCGTCTGAATTCGGCCTAGGGTTTCTTCGGTCTTCGGTCTTGTTGTGTTGAATCGCACCTCTAAATTCGTCTGACTTTGGGGTATTTATAGTTTCTGTCTGAGGGTTAGATGCGGCGCATTGAATAAGTAGATGCGGCGCATTGACTTAACTTCGCGTGGGGTCCAAGATTAATATATTCAGGAATATTCGTACACCGCCAGAAGATGCGGCGTAACTCCATTCTTGTATGCGGCGCATGTCCTTTGCCGTCTTGGATTATAACTTGTGAAATCTTGATAGTGATGCGCCGTATATAATAAGTAAGATGTGGCGTATCTGGAGCAGAATGGTCTTGATCTTGTACATTTCAGTAGACTCTTAACTTCTTGCTTGCTTTGCTCCATAATTAGTCCAAAATCGCCAAATTTCACATAGTACTTGTTTTTACCTGAGAATTACGAAAGTAAACATTAATGTATCAATTCTCACAGATAATATAATAAAACAAGTCAAATAAATATGATAAATGATGGTAATAAAGTGTAGTTATTTGAGTTCATCAAGGATCAATGATACTCCGATAGTGGATGTTCAAGGCACATGACAGGCAACAAGTCTTATCTCTCAAATTTTCAATCAATAGATGGAGGCTATGTTACCTTTGGAGGAGGTGTTGGTGGCAAAATTTTCGGTAAAGGTACCATTAAAACTGGAAATTTAGATTTTGAAGATGTGTACTATTTACAAGAGCTAAATTATAATCTTTTTAGTGTCTCACAAATGTGTGACAAAAAGAACAAAGTTCTTTTCTGTGAGACTGAATTTCTTTTACTTTCTCCTGATTTTAAGATGCCTGATGAAAGTCAAGTACTTCTTAAAATTCCTAGAAAGGGCAATATGTACAGTGTTGACATGAAGAACATTGTTCCTAAAAAGGGTTTAACTTGTCTTGTTGCTAAGGCCACATTGGATGAGTCAATGAAATGGCATAGAAGGCTTGGTCATGTTAATTTTAGATTTTTAAGACCGTTTGGGTGTCATGTTACTATCTTGAATACCATAGATCACTTAGGCAAGTTTGTTGGCAAGGCTGAGGAAGGATTCTTTGTTGGATACTGAATGAATAGCAAATCTTTTAGAGTGTTCAATAGTAGGACCAAAATAGTGGAAGAGAACTTGCATGTTAGGTTTAGTGAGAGTACACCTGATGTTCCAAGGAGTGGACCAAACTGGATGTTTGATATTGATTCACTAACCAAGACTATGAATTATGAGCCAGTTGTTGCAGTTACAGAGTCTAAAATTTTTGTAGGTAGAAAAGCAAGTAATGATGCAGGTCAAGCTGGTAAGGAGACAAGAACTAGCAAAGATTATATTTTGCTGCCTATTTGGACTGCTGATCCACCCTTCTCAACCCATGAGTCAAAGAGTTTACAGGAAGATGATCTTGCTGAAGATCCAAAAGATGATAAAGAAGATGGTGTAAAATCATCTGATAATGATAAAGTGGTTTATGAAGAAAAGCAGACAGATGAACAAGAAAAGGATGATGTATCAGATAATGTTAACACTAGCAGTACTAACTCTGTTAATACTGCTAAGCCAAGAGTTAATGCTGCCAATGAAGAAATTAACACTAGCAGTACAAATTCTGTTAATACTGCTAAGCCAAGTGTTAATGTTGCTGACAAGGACGTCATATCTTTTGATGATGATGACTATCCAGATGATCCAAACATGCCTTCATTGGAAGAAATATATCCTGATACTAATGATGATGTACTTGGTGCAGAGGCTGACTTAACCAATATGGAAGATGTAGTTCCTGTCAGCCCTATTCCAATTACAAGAATCATCCTAAGGAACAAATCATTGGAGAGCCAAAATCTGCTGTTCAAACAAGAAAAATGATAAAGCATTTAAAGGAACAAGGTTTCTTTGGTAGATCACTTCATCAAAGAAATAGTCACAAAGACCTTCAAAACTGTTTGTTTGCTTGTTTTCTATCACAAATAGAACCCAAGATTGCTTATAAAGCATTACAAGATCCAAGCTGGGTGGAAGTTATGCAAGAATACCTTCTATAATTCAAGCTTCAAGAAGTTTGGACACAGGTAGATTTCCCTAATGGGAAGAGGGAAATTGGTACTAAGTGGGTTTTCAGATGCAAAAAGGATGAAAGAGGCATTGTGATTAGAAACAAGGTAAGGTTATTAGCTCAAGGATACACTCAAGAAGAAGGTATTGATTATGATGAAGTATTTTCTCCAGTTGGAAGAATTGAAGCTATAAGATTATTCTTGGCTTATGCTTCATACAAAGACTTTGTAGTGTATCAAATGGATGTGAAAAGTGCTTTTCTATATGGGACTATTGAAGAAGAAGTTTATGTCTCACAACCACCTGGTTTTGAAGATCCTAATTCTCCTGTCAAGGTTTACAAGGTCGAAAAAGCACTATATGGTTTACATCAAGCTCCTAGAGCTTGGTATGACACATAGTCAACATACTTCTTGAACAATGGTTTTAGTAGAGACAAGATTTATAAAACTTTGTTTATTAGAAAGCACAAAGATGATATCTTTTTAGTTCAAGTTTTATGTTGATGATATCATCTTTGGATCAACAAACAAGATTTTATGTGTTGAATTTGAAAAGCTAATGCATGAAATATTTCAGATGCGTTCAATGGGTGAACTTACATTCTTCTTGGGGTTACAAGTTAAGCAAAAGGAGGATGACATATTTATCAGTCAAGATAAGTATGTAGCTGAAATTTTGAAGAAGTTTGGGTTTACTGATGTGAAGCCTGCAAAGACAACTATGGAAACATTCAAGCCCCTGCTCAAAGATGAAGATGGTGTAGAAGTTGATGTTCATTTATATAGATCAATGATTGGCTCATTGATGTATCTTGTAGCTTCAAGATCTGACATTATGTTTGCAGTGTGTGCCTGTGCAAGATATCAAGTCACACCAAAAGTTTCACATCTTAATGTTGTGAAGAGAATGTTTAGATACTTGTAAGGTCAACCCAAATTAGGCCTTTGGTATCCAAAAGATTCACCTTTTGACTTGGTTGCATACACTGATAGTGACTATGCTGGAGCTAGTTTGGATAGAAAATCAACTACAGGAGGTTTTCAGTTTTTGGGATGTAGGTTAATTTCATAGCAGTGCAAGAAAAAAACTGTGGTTGCAAATTCCACTATAGAAGCTGAGTATGTGGCTTCTTCAAGTTGCTGTGGACAAGTGCTCTGGATTCAATATCAATTTCTAGATTATGGGTACAATTTTATGCATACTAAAATATATATTAATAATAGCAGTACTATGTGCATTATAAAAAATCCTGTTTATCACTCAAAAACAAAACATATTGAGATAAGACATCATTTTATAAGAGATTTTTATGAAAAGAAGTTAATTCAATTTGTTAAAATTCATACAGATAATAATGTTGTAGATTTGTTCACAAAAGCTTTTGATGTGGGTAGATTTCAATTTTTGGTTGTTAGTATTGGAATGATAAATCTTTGAAAATTCTTATCTCTTTGTGTTTTTGTAAAGTTTTCAAAGGATTAGTACTGTTATTAGGCCAATAAATAGTTTCTGCTGCTAAGTATACTTAGTTTTGCTAGTGTACTTAAAACTGTTGTATTAATACTACTAGTTATACTTAGAACTGTTTGTTAATGCTGCTAGTTTTTCTGGACAACTGCTAAGTATAATTAGATGATGTAAAGTGTTATTGCTTGTATTTTTCTTGGTTTTGAATAACATTTGCAGGTTAAGCAAGCAATATAATTGGTGTTTGAGAAGTAATGAGGTAATTTGTTTGTTGTGATGCATCTGATTAATGATAGAATGGATTTGGAAATCTCTTGACAAAGGTTTACACCTTAGTTCGGAAGTTCTTTAAAGTCTTTTCTTGAAATCAATCTTTTTTGAACATGAATTGATGGTCATAGTTAGTCAGATAGTAATTGAGCTAACTCACTCTTTACCATTTTATACTTTCATTAGTATAATGAGCTAGTCTAAGGACATCTGGTATAGAGAACATCGAGCAAAAGTGAATCTAATGCATTTGTGTTAGCGGCAACACCTGCCACGAGCTGGAAACCCTGTCAAGAAGGCTCTTTTAATGAGTCTATCTGATCACAGGCAGTATTTATACTGACATCAATGGTTCTCACACAACCAGAGGTTAAATGTAACCGAAAAACGATTAAGTGTCTTTCTTTGCACTTAATCCCTTCAAAACATCTAGGAGCAATATTATTTTTAAAAAATAATGGGAAAGTACTGCTGATAAATTTTTTTTGGGTTAAAAGTTATTGCTGCTAAGCATAAACTTAGTGCTGCTAAGTTTAACTTAGTACTGCTAGGTTTTTGCTGCTAGGTTTGAGAGTGCAGGGTATGGTTGTGTAAGTTTTTACTTAAGGGTATAAATCCACAATTGATTCACACAATCAGTTTCAAGAACACATAATTCACTCTCATATAAGCCCTAATTAAGTTTTTATCATCAAATCGAAAAATCCCCAAATCAAATCATCATGTCGCACTTAAATTTTACCGAACCACACAATAATGTTGTATTTTTAGAAAATCTAACGAGTCTGTAGATTTTACTGAAATCATTGATCTCCTTAATAGAATCTATATTAGGTTTGCTTTAACAGTAAAACCTACTATATATATTTCCAACATTATACAGTTTTGGTCGTCTGCTAAGGTCGAAACTCATAATGGAGAAGTACACATTCATGCCCTTGTTGATGGGTAGAAGATACTCATTACTGAGGCATCTATTAGAAGAGATCTTCTTCTAGGAGATGCTAATGGAATTGAGAATCTTCCAAATACTACAATTTTTGAAAAATTTTCACTGATGGGATATGAGAGGAAAATCGATGATTTAAATTTTTATAAAGGAAACTTCTCTCATCAGTGGAAATTCTTAATCCATACTGTCTTAGTGTGTCTTAGTCCAAAGACCACTGGTTGGAATGAATTTAGTAGTAATTTAGCATCTCCTATAATTTGTTTGGCTGAAAATGATCAAAGATTTAATTTTTCAAAATTAATTTTTGATAGTATGGTTAAGAACTTGGATAGTTCTTCAAGTAAATATTTTATCTATCCAAGGTTTTTACAACTCTTTTTGGACAATCAGTTTGTTAATAAGAAAAGTCATAAAAGATCTTATCCCACTCCATCTCTTAATAAAAAGGTGTTTACTAATATGATGAGGGATGGAAAAGATTTTTTAGGCACAGTTACACCATTGTTTCCTACAATGTTGGAACTTGCTAAACAAAATTAGGGTAAAGGTTCAGCAATCCTAGCAGTTACCCATTACACACCCACACTTTTGGCAACATCATCACAACAACCTAAAAAGACATACAAACGTAGGACTCACTCAAAGAACACTGAGCTACCTCAGGCTAGTGTTTCTACTCACAATGTTGCAGATGAGGCTGTCACTGGTATGAAGAGTGACATCTTGGTAAGGGCTGCCACTACTGTGACTAGCTTAAAAGTAGCACAGGCTAGTGGTACCATCAATAAGACCCAACCAAGATAACTTCTAATGAGTCTGGTTCCCATGGAACTGATTTAGGTGAAGGACCCAGTCACATGGCAAATATGGGGGGTTCAGATGCTCAACCTAGGGTTAAGGCTGAGCTTAATATTTCCAATGATCCACCTCTCGGGCTAGGTAACACAAGCCGAAGTGGTGAGGATTGAATTGAACTCATTAATGAATTGATGGATACTTGTACCAAACTTTCTGCCCAAGTTCTTGATCTACAACAGCTGACTGCTTCTCAAGGTGGTGAAATCAAAGCTTTGAAGAGAAGGGTTAGTTTTTTAGAAGGCATCAAAAGGTCAAGAACTCCAAAACTTAAAAGGTTAGATCTTCTGAAGCTATCAGTTTGGAGGAGGATGCTCCCAAACAGGGGAGGAATGAACGCCAAGCTACAGGGGAGGCTCAGGATAATGAGGGTGCTGGTGTAGAGAGTGAAGAAAATGAATTTGTGATTGCTGATAATGAGGGAAATGAAGTGGTTATGGATAGTGTTGCTAAGGTGGATAGTGCTGCTGGTAAAGATGTTAGTGCTGCTAGTAAGCAACTTACTGCTGCTAGTGCAAAACTTTCTACTGCTACACCAGAAGTTACTACTGCTGATAAAGATGGAGTTTCTACTGCTGAGGTTATGGATGATGAGAGCATTTTGGCTAATGTAATGATTGAATTGAAGACATCCAAACCATCAGTCAAATGTGTTGTGATAAAAGAGCCATCTTCTACACCTAAAGCTATACAACCACCTCCACAAGACAAAGGCAAAGGCAAAGCTATACTTGTTGAAGAGCCTGTGGAGGAACTACTTTCAAGAGCAAAGCAAATGTAACTTGATGCTGAGGTTGCAGAAAAGTTTGCTAAAGAGTTTGAGGAGGAAAACAAAATTATCAAAGAACAAAGGAGAGTTGCAGCTGACAAAGAAGCTCAAAGATTAGCATTGATTAATGAATGGGATGATGAAAGAGCCCAATGTGATGCTGATTGGGAAGTTGCTCAAAAACTTCAACATGAAGAGCAATATCAATATACAATTGATGAAAGGGCTAGGTTGCTAAAAGAGTTCTTTGATCAAAAGAAGAAATTTTATGCTGAAGAAAGACTAAATGCTAAAATGAAGAAACCACCCACTAAGGCTCAAAGAAGAAAGTTCATGTGTGCTTATCCGAAGAACATGAAGGGATGGAAGGTCAATGTTCTATCACAGTTTGATGATATAAAGATTCAAGAGCTCTATGAATCTGCAAAAAAAAAGATAAGTAGCTTTGTGTCTATGAATACTGAAGTGGTGGAGGGTAGTGCTGAAAAGAAAGAAGAAAGCCCTAGTTCTAAAAGAAAATGAGAAGAGCTAGTCAAGCAAAGCAGTAAAAAGCAGAAATCTGAGCATAAGGCAAAGCAAGAGCAGGTTTATGAAGAAGAGCTAGAGCAAGCTGAAGTGGATGATGATGTAGAAAAGATGTAAGCTCATACAAAACGTGCATTACTAACAGAAGAAGAAGTCATGGATGCAGTTCCTCTCAGTGTCAAACAACCAATTGTTGCTTTTACTTCAGGATTACATGGTAAGACAACATATTGGGATATCAAGAGAGCTGATGGAACATCTGTGAGGTTTGTTAGCTTTCTACAAATGGTTCATCACTTTGATAGAGAAGATATGGTGACTTTATGGAGGCTGTACAAAGAAAAGTTTGGCTATAACAGGCCGGAACAAATTTATGATAGAGTCATCTAGAAATATTTGGAAGTGATGTTTGAACCACATCATGCGGATGAGGAGTGGAGAACTCTAAGGCACAACACAGTTCTACAATGGAAAATTTATCATTTATGTGGAGTACATGCTTTGGATGTACATGGTATGACAATTTACATGCTTGTAGAAAAAAGATTATCCTTTACAATATCAGAAGGCCATTGTATATCAAATGCTACATGGAAAAAGAAGACTGCAACTCCAGTATCCTTATGATGACATGGCATATCAACTGCTCAAAAAGATGGAAAAGATTCTAGTACCCAAGGACAAGAAACAGATTTAATTGTTTGGAAGCATCCTCTTAGTGTTTGTTCATGCAATGATAGAAACTTGGTGATTTTAGGAGAAAATATCAAGTTTAGGGGAGGATTGTTGGGTTTTAGAGTTGCTGCTGCTTGTATTGTTAAGACTGCTAATGGGAAATGCTCTAAGTCATTCCTGCTGCTGGTTAAAAAGATTACAACTGCTTGTGTATTTTACTACTACTAGTGTTGCTAAAGATGTTCAAAAAAATACATCAAGTGGTTACTACTACTAGAGTAAATGTTACTGCTGCTAGTTCAGAGTTACAACTGCTCCTGAACTTGAAGGAAAATATTCTAAGTAGTTAGTGCTGCTAGAAGAAAAGTTAGTATTGATAGTACAAACTTACTACTGCTGAAGAGTTAAAGCTGCTAGAGTTAGAGATACAACTGCTAGAGTGTTTAATTAGTACTGCTATTGAGATAAACATGTATAGTCGGTTAGATAAATATAGAAAAGATTCTTTTAAGATTTATCTTGTATAGCAAGTAATTGTAAGCCGAATAGGACTCCTTAGTCTATAAAAGGAGGTTCTAGGGCATAGAGATATATACGTGATTCTTTGGAAAATTTCAAGGTTGTAAACCCTAATACTTTTGAGTACTAGTATTATTAATAATATTTAAGTGTTTTGTTTGATATTGACTGTTACTGATTATTCATTGTTGAGTTCTTCTTAAGATTAAAGTTTAGATTCCGCATAAACTTTAATATACTTAAAGACAGTTTCTACATAAGTTGTGTTGGATTTATTCAATATTACTTAACCTTTACAAGCTAAGGGAATTCGATCAAGTGTTAAACTGGTATCAACAACTAGTATCAGAGCTTGTGATCTAGAAGATGTGAATCAAGAAGAACCTGTTTAAATTCATCTTACTGAAGACATGGAGTCAGAGTCTGCACACATGATTACTGCATCTAAGGTGCCAATGCTCAAGTCTGGAGAGTATGAGCTATGGAGAATGAGAATAGAGCAGTATATTCAGCTCGTTGATTATTCTATGTGGGAGGTCATACAGACTGGCAATCGACTACCTAAAACAGAAACTAATGCTGATGGTGAACAAGTTATCTTGCCTATTAAAACTGCTGAAGAAAGGGCACAAAGAAGACTAGAAGTAAAGGCAAGAAGCACTCTCATGATGGGCATTCCGAATGACCATCAGTTGACTTTCAACCACATCAAGGATGCTAAATACCCTCACCTATTCTCAAACACCACTCCTACGTCTAACTAAAATCTAAGGATGAGATTTCTCTTTTAGGAGGGAAGACTGTAATAACTCATAAATTTCATCTACGTTATCCACACTCATGATATATATAAAGATCATTTTCACGGGTAGAATTTTTGCTTCTTTTCATTCCAACTATGTAAAGTAACTTACATAGCCCACTAGACGTGCTCACGCAACTACCAATGCAAAATATCTCTATGTTTACATCATGTAAACCTCCTAATATGTCAATTCTATGTTTCAAAAATCATTTTATCAAGTGTACTATCAATGTAACTTACTATTTCCAACCTTATACCAAAACAAGCCCTATGTGTTTATAGTTATTTTAAAAACCCTAATTTCAAGTTGAAACTTGTTTGAAAGTGTTCAAGGCTTATGTATTAGTTATTTTAGCTACATTTTCCTTCCAATACTCTAGTACAACTACATAAAGCCTAATGTACAAGTATTTTAAGCTTAGAATCCAAATTAGGTTATTTAAGTGCCTAAACCATGTTTAAACCTTACCATTTCTTTAGCACAAGTTACAAACACTTAATACATGATTCCTAAACCTTAAACCTAGTCCCTAATTACTTTCTAAACCCTAATCCTGATACTAAACCCTAATCTAAACCATAATCAAACCCTAATCCAAAACTAAACCCTAAATCTTAAAAACTAACTAACCTAGCACCCTAGCACCACCATGACACCACCACGACCATTCCTAGAAGCCTAGCACCTCCATCACCACCTTGCCACCACCAAGCTACCAACCTACCACCATACCACCTCTATCACCACCTCGTCACCTCCTTGTTGCCAAAACATCATTGCGACACCATCACAACCACACAGCACCTTCCACCACCCCTAGCTACTATCCTAGCCCCTCCTAGTCACCACCTAGCTGCCATGAGTCACACCCTCCACCCTTAGCCACCACACCAAGTTTACTTGGCCACCAAGGGTCTCGACCCTTATAAACAGCCGAGTACCCCTTCACCATTTAAACTCATTCCAAAACTCTTTCTACCTCAAAAAAATGTTGTAGCCAAGTACTAGCAGTAGCATAAGAGTCCTTAGAAGCCATTGGAAGCCAAGAATCAAGCCTTGAAGCCTCTTCGATTCGTATAAGCCGAGAAAAACCTAAACCCTTATTTCGATTCATTTTATGTCGTGTAAGCTATCCTACTCATTTAATAAGATCTCTTATGGTTTTAGATTGTTTATAAGCTCTATTAGATCATGTATAAGTCCTTTGTTTAAGCCTTGATCATAAAAACCTAGGCGTTTTCATTTTAAAACCCTAAAATCATGTCGAGTTGATATTTTGTCCACCAAAACCTTTCCATAAGCTATAAGCTCATAAAAGCTACTTACCATGGCTTATTCTAATAAGCCATAAGCTGTAAAACCCTTTTGTATTCTAAAAATACACTTTGCATGATTTTTGGACTAGTTTTGTAACGTATTCCATGCATAGGGGTATGTATTGTAACTTTCAGAAACTATTAAGTATAAGAGTTATTTCTGTCATTTTTCTAAAGTTATAAGTATAAGGACCTACTTTGTAAAGTTTTAAAGTTAAAGGGTTAGTGTGTATATATATATATATATATATATATATATATATATATATACATATATATATATACACATATATATCATATATAACAACATATATATATATATATATATATATTATATATATATATATTATATAAAGGACTAATTTCGTAAAAGTTTATAAGTCAAAGGTATATATTGCCAATTTATAAAATTAAGGGTATAATTGAAATATTTTTATAAATTGAAAACCTATCTTTTTAATTTAACAACGTATCACGTTACAAGGTTATTTCATGTGAGGGGCTTCATTTGGGTATACGTTTCGACGAGTTTGCTGTGTTTACGAGTTAAAGTGCCCTGGCTCCTCTAACGTTTGCTACATGACCTCTGAATTATGATAGCCTGAACAGTGTTACGTTATATCTATAAGTCTAATGAATCTAAGAAACATTTACTTAAGAAACAAAGTTTTGAAACATAAACAAACCAACTAAGGCTTGACATACACTACCTCAGGTTGTGTGAGTAAGCCGTCTAATATCTGAGTCACTTTTGACATCAATCAGATTTCCCTGAACTAAGGTGAGTTCATAGCCTCACTTTTAAATTCTTTAAAAACCCGTGAGGGGGATACATGCTATAAACCTGAATACAAGTATTTTCTCCAGATTGATTATTGCACGAGTACCACCTTTCGCCACTATTACTTAAATTTCATGAACCATAATCACTTGCGAGTGAACGCAAATATGGTGGATAAATCTATCTGGAGTTTGACAACTCCCGTTGGTGTGCCCCTACCGGGTACCAATTAGCACTATATTTGAGAACAAAAGAGGTTAACCTTGGCAAGTTAACCTTACGTCTAGTCACTGATTGGTCTGCAGTGCCATCATTGGACTTGGACATGTTAACGTGGGGTCTCATGAGCTTAGATGCAATAATATTTCTTTATCTTTGGGTGCAACAACGATGCCCACACGGACTTGTATTCAAACTATTACCATCTAAACCTATGAATTTCACTCAACCTTTGTGTTGACCTTTAAGCATGTTATCCCAGGTAACTGAGTACTTATGGTCTTACTGCACGGAGTGACATTGGACATGAGGACGTCCAAACCTGTTATCATTCATCTTTGTATTTTGAAAACGTATCTTTGGGACCTCTGTTTGTAAAAGTCTATATTTTATTGTAAAAACTCTGATGAATAAATGAATGATAATTTATTTTTAAAAACGTCTCTTTTTGAGTCGTTTTCTATTATTGTGACTGTGTATCAATAAGGTAATACCCCAGATTTAGCTTCCTCTGCTATCTGTGAAAATGGGGGTGTTACAGATTGGTACCAGAGCCACAGTTATAGAGAACAAGGTTTTTACCTAAACTATAACTACTTTTCTATTTTTGAGAAAGTCCTATGTGCCATTGCGTTCCCCGAATAGTATATATAGAATAATAACATAAGTTATTATTATAATAAGTACGTATGTACATATACTATTTTCTACCGGGTTATTACAGAACCATGTCTTACACTCACCCTATCATATTGTATGATACCGATGATGAGAATTCCTTTTCTACATCAAATAGTTCCGACTCTGTCTCGGATTCACTAAGCTATTCCCCTTATTCTGATTCTAATTTTTCGGAAGAATTAACTAAGAATCTTTTAGCTTCGCTAGCTATTGAACCGTTCCTAGGCGACCCTTATATGCAAACATATAATGGTTATATGCAGCATATAATGGTGAAATTCCTATCGTTCCCTCTTCATCTCCAATTCCCTGGTCACCACTCTTTGATCCCTGAGATTTCTATGTTTCGGAAGTAGTTTCCCCACCTCGTAAAAGAATTCATTTTCTACCACCTTCCACTCCTCCCGTATTCGAGACTGGAAATAGTTCTTATAAGATGCCTTTAGAAAGGCATGAGGAACAAATTGAAGACATTTTGAATCACCTAGATAAGCTATCTCTAGAGCGTATCGAGGAAGTAGAAGATAAGATTTATGATCTTGGAAAGGGTTGAGTCATCATCAAAAGAGATTTTGATATGTTAGAGGCTGAACTAGAAGAAGCTCATACCCAGATTGCAGACTTACAAAAGAAACAAGAAGGACATGCTGATGAAGTTGTTCTAGCTCGTGCTAGGATTTCTACTCTTGAAATGATCATTGAGGACATCCAAGTTAGTCATCGATCAGATATATGGAGTCTTCTAGACGCAATCCATGAACTTAAGAATAACAAATGAACAACCATAGACTAGCAGACTACCGGACTTACTAGCCTAGAATCATTAAGTATTTATAGTTTTTATACCAAATCTAGTTACGGGATGTGTAACATAAATAATAGTACTTGTCAAATTTTCACCTTGTAAGATAAATGGGCAAGATTTTAGAAGCATGACAATCACAACCAATATCACGTCATAGCCAAAAATAATATACAGTGCCCTAAGCTCATGACCCTAAAGCTCAACGTAATGGTATGCAATCAAGCATAGTAATAATCAGTGCCCCAAATAAGTGTTTGCCAGACACTCAGAAATAATCCGAATGATATGCGTCTGATTGACAGGTTGGCGCGAGCAACTCGGACGGGGGTGTTAACCTAAACAGATATATTCATAACATCCGCGTTTACAAGTAATTAACGGTTCATGATTCGTGGGGACTTTAGTGGCAATGCGGTAACTTAGGCAAAGTAACGGTTTGTGGTACTTGTGTCCCAAAAATAAGCAATGTATTCTCACCCCGAGGGTTTAGAAATAATGTACAAATAATGTAAAAACCTGGGCTATGAAACTCACCTTTGTTATCAAATCTCGATTAGTAATTTGGTAAATTGTGAATAGTGGTCCGGTAACTCTAACCGCAACCTAAATAAGCACCATGTCTTAGGTTTGAAAACAAGGTCGTGCATGCAAGTTCATATGCTATTATATCACTTGTACATGTTTGTTACAACGTTTAACGTCAAAAATATAGTTATGACAACTCGTTAGATTATTAAGTATAAAATACCTCAGATATAACGCGTAATTAGTTTGTCTCGTACTTTAGGTAGGGTTATCTTACTAATAAGTATTTTAGAAAATTCACCGATATGCTTTAACAACATTCTACGATAGTCTTCTAAGTGATTTTCAAGAAAAATAAAGTTTTACGTCAAAATAAACACTTTGTTGGATTCCTGAAAATGACTAAGTGGCCTAGTAAAGCTAGTCGTTAAACAGTGGTTACTAATTGTTATCGAGCCAACTCATTGGATTTAGGAAGAATGTAGCAATGTCTACAAATGCTAACACTGAACTTCAGCCCATTCGGATCCCGATCCCACATTTATTTGGCCTTAAAGTTAGGTGGTCAGGCTGTTTTTATAGTTTCTGGATAGTTTTCGGGGAAGTTTGAGAGGTCATAAGTTATTCGTTATTAATCCCTTTGACGAACGGTTGCACTTTTTGGAATCTGGACCACGTGGACTATATTTTACTGAATGGTGTTATTTTTCCATAACAGACCCTATCTATGAGAAAAACAGGCTTAAACATAGTCACATGGGAAAACAGTTTGAGCTGTTAGTTTTAGTCAGGTTTCGTCGTATTTCAAATCA
The DNA here is from genome assembly GCA_021014915.2 of Artemisia tridentata subsp. tridentata. Classification (NCBI taxonomy): domain Eukaryota; kingdom Viridiplantae; phylum Streptophyta; class Magnoliopsida; order Asterales; family Asteraceae; genus Artemisia; species Artemisia tridentata. The sequence continues at coordinate 142,017,932 of CP139501.1, read as the reverse complement.
ACGTATCTTGGTCGTTTTAGCCCCATTTCTTAAGTTCTTTATATCCCCGGGTTCGTATTTAAGGGTACTAACATATTTTTAGTGCCTCAGAATATCTAGCTAGCTTCAAATGCCCATTTTCACCCTTTGAAAAACCCACAACAGCAAGTTTTAACTACAGAAAATTGTTTTCGTCGTCTATCTTAGAATTAGCGTATCTCCTTCGTTATAAGCCCGTTTTAATCTATTCAAGCGGCCATGTTTTCGTTTTTGTGTCTATTTTCTGAATTTATAGCCTAAACTTACTCCTATCCTACTGATTCTTCCAGATTTGGCAAAATGGGACAACTTCATTTAAGGATGTTTCAAAGAGTATTTTCTAGTGTTCAAATCATTCCAAATCACTTCCAATCACTTCACTACTACTCTAACTCTGCCACATTATTGTCAAGAGTGTTATGAAACTTAAGTATTCATAAAAATGGAAGTTTATGACATAGAGTATAGTTGTCAACTTAATATGTTTTAAGAAAAAGTAACAAACATGTACTAAAGTGATAATAGCACATATTTAACCATGCAAATATAGCTCTAGGAAATATAATAGCTCATCATTAAGTAGTGTAAAGTTATAAAAATTAGTTTGATAGCTTACTCGAAGTGATTAGTAGGATGAGAAGATGAAAACACTTGTTTAACCCAAGACCAAATACTCCTAAACTTCTTATGAAACACAATGAGCCCTAGTAATACTTGAACTAGCCAAAACAATTTTTCTTCCCTCCTTGCTCCTTGGGTGGTTCGTATAGTATATGAGTGAGTGAGATGTTATATTTTTCTTTTTCTATCTTTGTTAAGTGTTTGTAACAAAAATGAGATACAAAGTGCCATTGTATATATAGGGAGTTTAGTCAAGTTAGTTGCACATGGTCTTGGTTTATGTTTTGGCCAAAAAATAATGGAAAGGAGGGGACAACATCGTTAGTCAAGCCTCCAATATTTCACCTCCTTGTTTTTGTGGCTTTCGTGTCTAGTAATAATGTAGGTAGAAAATTTTTAACTATGAGTTACCATAGTTTAAGAGGGGGGGGGGGGGGCTTAATGTCTTCAAAATAGAAGTAGTATGTTTTTTTTTCTTTGGTATAAAAATATATATTGAATGTATTGGGTATTAAAAATAGGTATTGGTTAATAGTTTTTGCGGTTAAAGTTAAATACGTATAATTAAGTGGGCATAGTAAAAGAATTATAAAAGTGTAAGGAAAATAATTTTTGGCACTTTTGTATTAATTTAGAAAGTGTGAGTATGTATTAAAAATAATTGTTAGGAGTGTCGGGTGCATTGTTCAATTAAATTGCAAAAAGCGTTTGTTAACTTAATAAACGTAAGTAAATAAAATGGAATTGTCTTGGTGATTAAAATTTCGAACCAGAGTCCGAGCAAGGTATTGTGATGTTATGGACTAAATGTAGCCTAAAGTCATAGTGCACATGAAAGGTATTCTAAATTTCCCGTTTATTCAACTAAAAAGTTATACGTAAATTGTTCTCAAGTAAATGTCAAAATAATTAGTTGGAGTTTTTTGAATAGTATTGACCTGTAAAATAGCGGGTTGTCATAGAAACTTTTGTTGAATCTCTATCATCATCCATAGGATCTTCTTCACTGTTTAGTCCATCATCATCTGTAACACCCCCGTTTTTGATATTCGCAGCGGAAATATAAGTTGGGGTGTTACTAAACAGTTCACAGTCATGATGATAGAAAACGACTCGAAAAGAGACGTTTTAGATAAAATTGTTATCACTCATTTATATCAAAGTTACAATATGCAGGTCCCAGCAGGAGGTTCTCAAGATACATTTATAAAAATATATTATTTGTTGAATGATAACATAGTCCATAGCCAATCCCGTGCCAATCCATGCTTCCCAACATAGTCCATAGCCAATCCCGTGCCAATCCATGCTTCCCATAACCTTAGAATTATTGATAAAACGTCAACACAAAGGTTGAGTGAATTCATAAAGTTTATAAATGAAAATATTCCGTTTCATTTATTTAGAATATACGTTGGTTCTAGTTATTTAGAAATTAGCCCTTTTCAATATCTCAGAAAATAAGCTCTTTTCAGTTATTCAGAAATATGTCGTCCAGTCCAGTTGGAAATCATTTAAACACAAGATTAATTGTAATAATTGCCACACATACAATTATCACCCGGGAAAGATGTATTTTATTGCACTAAGTCTCATGACACGCAAAGCCTTCACAGAACATCAACAGTCATGAACTAATGATGTAATAATTACCCCATAATTAAATGTAGGTAACCGTGCCCCCGAGTAGGAGATAGCCACATCTCTTTATTCATCTCAAATATAATGCTTTGGGTTACGTTACGGTAATGCAAAGGGGTTGTCAGCCCGATAGATCTATCCACAATATTCGCGCTCACCCTAAGTCGCGGGTGATTAGAGGTTCATGATGGGAGGACTTTTGGCTTAATTAAACTTAGCGTAAGGCAATAAAATACGGATAACATTGGGATAATACTTGTGTTTAATACGGGAAAAAGTCCATTAGTGATTCATAAATCATATAAATGCAAACAGTGTTTGCCAATATATCTTCCCAAAATATGTCATATGAAAACAGGGCTATGAAACTCATGTTAATATGTAAAAGTTTAGAATTGCTTATGAAAGTAAAAACAGATAATTGAGCATGTATCTCCCCCAAAAATAATTCAAAACATGTAAAAAGAGGGGTTATGAACTCACCTTGACAATCTGGATGGAAAACAAAATGAAAGAAAGTTGATAAATGTCTCCTGACAAGGAACCTGGGTTGTTATGCCAATATTTAGTAATCATTTCTGATGATTATATGTTTATTTCGTTTCGTTCAGTTTCGTTGTTTTCATCTTTCGTTCTTATGTTCGTTTGTTTGTTCATTAAAGTTATCTTTCGTTCGTTGGTTCGTCAATAAATGTATTATGTTAATATCGAGTTGGAAAACAAAAATAGAAATGATAAGATATTAGTTAGGAAAAGTTTCACTTCAATCTTTAAGGTTTGGCCAAATAACAGTTTACACCCTGGACTTTTGGAAATTGACAGTTTCTACCCTTAAGTTTAAAAAATGACATTTTCTAACCTGTTAATTTGTTATTTGTCAAAAATGACCCTTGATAATAAATGTTTACAAAATCAGCCCGAAATAACTCTTATTAATATACACAAAATAGTTGACTTGGCTAGAGTTTTGGAATTAAATAACTTAACGAATACTAGATGATTTTACGTGCTTTTAGTTTCTATAAAAAGGTAGCTAGGTCGTCTTTAAAATAAGCCAAAGTTCATATTTTATGGAAATCCTTTGAGACTCGAAATAAATCACTAAAGTCGACTAGGTAAACATGTTTTTACAAAAATCTGGTAAATGGGTTTTTAAACTAGCGATGGAACAAATTTTGGGAGTAAATAACTTTTAACTTAGTCGATCATTTTTCGTGATCTTTCTTGCTAAAATAAGTTTGTTATATGAACTTTGATGTGCCAAAAGTGTAGAATTTTTAGAGGTCTTATGGGATTCGAAAATCTGATTGAAACTTGGGCTGTTGGTCGACTGTTATTGAAAACAATTAACTAGAAACCTTAGTTTCTTTTTCTAGCGATATGAGTCCAACATTAGGACTCGATATCTTTTTAAATTCTTAATCATTTCAGGAAATTCTTTCTCCTAATTAAAGCTTGCTAGGTGATCTATACATATGCCAAGAATAAGAATTTATAGTAACCATTTGGGCGTTGGTTTTTAGCTTAAAAGTTGAGTGTCTGGGGTTTGCTTCTGCTCGACTATAAACACAGAACAACAGACCCGATTGGGTTTTTGGATTTTCAAGGTTTATGAATAGGGTTTTTAGACATGGTACGATTATATTAGGTATATCTTGACATGTTTAACATATATTTGATTTGTTTTAACATTATTTCGAATATCTTGGGTATGTGGGATTTACTGATCGAACAGAGGCAAAAAGAAAAAGAAATATACTTTGGTTTTTTATTTTATTTGTTATTAGTGGTCATTATGTAATGTTTCTAAGCATATAAAATAAATAAAAACTGAATTAAAATAGGTTTGGATTACTTACTTAGAGTTGGTGTCGACTAGGGTTTTATGAATGGAAATGGTTAGAATCTTGTCCTCCTCATCTAGGCTTCTTAGAATATGATTAAGAGTGTATGATCAGTAGGGATTTGGAACTGGATTTGTTTATGTGGTTGTCAAATTTTGGTGTGAGTTAAAGGGTGATGTTTTATCTGCTATTTAAGAAGAGAATTCTAGGGTTTGTGAGAAGGTGATAAGGAGACCAAGTGAGAAGACAAAGGCTGACAGAAACTATAGAATGCGCCACTTGGATAGGAGGGGGAGGGTGATGATGTGGCCGAATAATAGCCAAAGCATGCAACTAACAATGGGGAGAGTTCTTGTATTTGAAGGTGTACATGTGGAGGGTTTTATTGAAGAGAATGGAGAGGAGAGGGGAGAGGACATGAAGTGTGTTCATGGCCAAATACAATGTATCATTAAGATGAAATTTGGTTATGCTTTTTAAGTTAGGATCGAACCAGAATTTTATGAGGAGGCCGAATGATGCTTTGAGGGTATTGTACAATAGGCTTTAGTGAGTTGTATTGAGGGTTTAGGGGGAGGTATGTTTAGTTAGTTTAAGTAACTATTAATGGAAATTTAATTTGAGGATATTCATGTACATATTAAATCGTATTTTTGAGAATTGGGAAAGAAAATGATTTAGGCTTATGAGAGTTGTAAAACATGCTTAGTATGGTTGTACTATTATATAAAATATATGAAAAATATAGTTTTAACAATTAGTTAAGTTATAAAAATTATTTGTTAGGTTTTATTAGATCTAAAAGTAATTAAATGGAATTTATAGTTTTTGTGCATTAGGCACTTGTACTTTGGGTTTAAAGAATTGTAAAAATAATTAAGGAATTTAGGAAAAATAATTTATAAAAGTTATGCATGAATGGTTTGTAATTCTTTCTTTAAAAATAGTTATAAATAGGATTTTAATAAAGATTTTATGAATAAATGTTTTGATGCATAAATGACTTGTACACTGGCTGAAATAACTTGTAAACTTAATATTTTGTAAAAATATCAAGGTTGCAAAAATCGAGAATCGGTAGTCGGCCGGTCGACCACCTTGTAGCTTGTAATCGGTCTAGGCGGGATTAATCGGTGATTAATTGGATTGGCATTACTGACAAATTTTAGTTATTTCCGGCAAGTTTTATGTATTTCCGATGAGTTTTAGGTATTTCCGGCAAGGTATTTTCTAAAAAAAACCTGTAATAGACTTAAACAGTTACTATAAGTGATAAAAATAAGTTGATAGTGAGTTTTTGGTGCTTCCGGCAAGATTTATAGGTTTCCGGCAAGTTTGACCACCATTGACCGCCGTTGACCATGATTGACCTATTTGTTTGACCCAGTTACATAAATCGGCAAGGTCGGTGGCCTTGTAGCACCTAATCGACGATTAATCGGCCTTGTAGACCTTTTTTTGCAACATTGAAAAATATTGTATAAATAAATTAGAGTTTGTAAAATGAATACACAAAATCATACTTATGTGAAATTAGGGTTTTACCGGGAGCTAAAATAGAATTAGGGTTTCTGGTGCTTTAATAACTTGTACATTAACTCAGATGAGTTGTACTTTTATGTTCTGAGGTTTAGTTGTTCATATTTGGTGTTGTGATGAATTTTTAGGGTTTCCTAGAAACTCTATTCAGCTAACGAGTGTTTTGTTTTGCATGTTCATTAAGGATTTATCGTAAAATGGTAAATGGTATTTTGTAATATTTTCATATCATTATGTTTATGAAATAAACATTAGATTTGTTAGGCAGGTCTTGTGGGAGCACGTTTATCAATGATGTGATCTACGTCACATAAGATGAGAGATACATTCAAATAAAAAAAATTACCCGTGGAAAAAGGATAATAGTTCTGTAAAGTAAATAGGAAAATTTTACGAGTGGTTACAATATCCCCCCGTTGAAGGGAATCTCGTCCCGAGATTTGATATGTGTTGGTTGGAAAGTTGGGAAAAATGATGTTTAGGGATAGTTAGGTTCAGATTTCTAACCTGTTCAGATAGGGAACGCGATAAAGGAAAATCGTACAACCATTTGGGTTGAGATGAGAGTTTGATATGCTTAAAATTCCTCAAGTTAAAAAAATAATATTACATAAAATATTATTTCATTCTTAGGCCTTATTTCTGATAATGTCGTTTCGCTGTTAATCCTTGGTTCTCCGTTTAATACCAAAGGATCGAGGTTTGGTCAGTTACATCTCTACTGGATGAACTAAATTTGAATGTTTTGCCACCTGATAAATCTAATGGCTGGGAAAAGCACGATGTAACGGTCAGATTTTTAAAGTGGATGAATAGTGATAGCAACGGTCGAATTAACGGGTAAAACGGCTAGTTTTCTCCACCTATAAATACTTCATTTCTAATCCTCATTCTTTCACCAAATTCTTTTCTAAAAACCTCAAAATGCCGCACCTTGTTATGTTCTTAGCAATCGTCTATGTAGTCCTTGCGGTTTCTTATTTGGCTTACGTCCCCAATGAAGATCATGCTTTCCTAGTTTGCGTTCTAGCGATTATCATGCCTATTCTGGTCTTTGCTTTCGGAATCGACAAGATATGGGGGTAAGGTTTGTTTTTCTAAGTAATCTTCTGAAAATTTCGTATTTATTCTTACGCCTAGTTTTTTGTTCTCGTAGGCTAATTAAGGTCATTCATCCGGTCGTGGCTCTAGCTATTGTGTTGTTGGTGGCTATCCTCATATTCATGACGGGTCAACATTTTGAAGAATCTATTCCTTATCTTGTAATCATTGTAACCTTAGTATTTCCGTCCTTAATCATTTCCCTATGTATGAACTTCCTAGGTTTCGAATAAAAGCTTAGGGTTTTTCTATCCATAACGTTGTAAAATTCCTATCTTAGAGATGATGGGTAGTAGATGTAGACTTTTGTTGTATGAAATCAAAATAATAGTTTATGAACAATTTGTTTTGTTTCAATATTTTGCTTTTGAATGAAAATTAGTAGTAGAAAATCTGAAAATATAACTGTCCAATTCATTACATGATTCTTCCTAATTTATACATAGTTGATCAGGTTATGTATAATTGAGGACCAAATGATGTAATGTTTCGTTCAGTCAATGTGGTATTTAAACAATGCTTTATTTTGTAAAATAACTTCATAAATAATTTTCAAAAGAGTAGGAAAATTTTCAGTCCACACTACAGTGATGGGTTAAGGTTTCCTAAGGTATTAATGGGATAACCTCAAAATAAATCTTAGAGTTCGTCTAAGGTTTTGCTAGGTAACGTTTATGGATAAGATAATGATAAATAGAGTAGATATGAAGGTTAAACGCTGATTTGGAATATGAAGGAATTGTTACGAGATAGAGATTTCATAAGGTAGAAAGATAATTTATTTAGGTTATGTTCATCGTAACTAAGATAGTTCTGAAAGGAAAACACAACTTAGAGAGTTCTAAACCTCAATTTATTTATTATTTCAGAGATATCAAACTTAAAGGTCATACTAGGACATAGATGAGATTCCTTAATAAGTTCTAATTTTCTTCCGAATCAGTCTTAGTCTTCCAGTTGGGATTGAAGTTCGGGCACCGATTCCTATAATGTCCTTTTCCGTTACATCCATAACAAGTCACGGTTAATGGTTGTGGGTTGGCTCCTATCATCTTACAGTTGATGGTCAGATGTCCTATTTCCTTGCATCTTCCACACTGGACAAAACAATCTCCATAATGATGTAACTCACATCGTTGACATAGAGGTCGTTTTCCTTGATAAACAGCTTTAGGGGTAAGATGCTTGTGATGACAGACGGGGTAATGAGTAGGGATAGTGTTTTATATCTCACTATGTTTTCGCTTTTGGTTATTTTGTTTAGTTCCTAGAGTATGGGTAGTGGTAGGTTTAGGTGTTCCTTCTGGGCCTTGTTTATGAACCGGTCTATAACAAGACACATTCATCGTCTTCTCTCCTGTTGCCATCTCATTGCTTCCTAAACGAGCTGTTGCAGTCACCTCGAGCACTGCTGCAATGAGGTTGATTACTAATTTCTGGATAACTTCGGGAGTCATTGGCGCGGTTAATAAGGGTACGGTATTTTTCATACTGTCGTTCTTCCGAATATGTCTGGTTAAATATTGTAGATGAATGATTAACTCTTGGTATAACTGCTAAGGAATTAACTAATTCTCTTAGATTTCAGCAACTTTCTCTTCATTCATCAAGGTTCTCTTCCAAAATTTTATCTTATGGGGTTCTATGGTTATGATATTTCTGGCTGAGAATAGCGTAATATTAATAACTTGATCGATTGTTTTTACCAAAAACAATTAATACAAGATCTTTTATTAATATTGCATGAAGTAGGTTTAGGGTTTTCTGTTTCTAACATAAGGGTTAAATCCTCAAATTTCTCTGTTACTTACTGGGCTCTAGGTTCAGGAGGTAAAAGGTAAGTGGTACTTATTGGGCTCTAGGTATAGTTTATACGAAACCATTTGTCTATCAAACAAATGATAGGGTTTCACGAGAAGTCATTACATAAATGCACAACATTATTTTAAGACATGACGTAATAGAATTTATTATCAACAATAATATATATAACAAAAGATATTTGTCATACATTTATTGATTGATTACAAACTCTGAAGATTTCAGGTTTATTGGAAAGTACAGGAAATACTTAACCAAATACCATTTGGTCTAGTAAACACAACATTGATACACATGAGTTAAAGATCAGCCACGTCCTTGACGTAAAAGCTTAACTTCATTCTCAAGTTGTAGTTGTGAAATTTCCATTTCCAAGAAACGCTCCTGAAATTCCGTGTTCACCTTTACTTGACTGTCCAGCATAGATTCCAAAGTGAAAATCTTCTGACCCTGGCTGATTGCCGTCTCTCTGGCCATCCATAGGGTTCTTTCAATCTCCGCCACTCTACCGTGTAGTTGACTGTTTTCCTTTCTCACCTGACGGATTCTATAATCTAGGCTTTTATATTTATGTTCGTGCGTATTCTTCATTCGTTCAACACTTGCTTCCAAGTCGAACACCGTTCTCCTTTCATCATTGGTTCTTCTAAACAGGGTGTCGAAGTTACGGTCGTATCGTTCGAAACGTAAATGTGGTAACTCCTCCAAATATTTAGCGTGATTGTCGAGGATACTGGCATGTTCATAAATAAGAGACCACATGGGATCTTTAGGTTCAGGGGAATTAGGCGTGGATATAGCATCTGGGAAGTTTAGTATCAGGGTTTCGGGAGAATTAGGTTCTAGAGGATTCGATTCATCATCTTTCTGAATTGTTTCTTGGCGTGAATTTTGTCCAACATCAAATGTTGTTGGGCAACCAATAAACTTTTCATTAGATGGGGATTCCCTAAGGGAGTCAGTAGGTGGTGTACATATTGTACGGAAAGCCGTTTCGTTAAGTTCAGGAGTTTCGGGGAACATGATACTGTAGTAACCCGTAAAGATGAAAATAAGCAATTATAAATTTGCAAATAAAGCAAATCAAATAGTTATCAGATAGGGGATTATTAATGCCAAATAATCAAAATAAAGGATGCTCTAAATTCTGAAACATACCTGGCACGGAGGGCATAGGACTTTATGGTGTAATGTTGTTTATTTTTGAAAACGCGGTTATAGTCCAATGTTTAAAAACAATTGGCTCTCTATAACCATGAGCTCTGATACCACTCTGTAACACCCCCATTTTCGATATTCGCAGCGGAAATATAAGTTGGGGTGTTACGAAACAGTTCACAGTCATGATGATAGAGAACGACTCGAAAAGAGACGTTTTAGATAAAATTGTTATCATTCATTTATATCAGAGTTACAATATGCAGGTCCCAGCAGGAGGTTCTCAAAATACATTTACAAAAATATATTATTTTTTGAATGATAACATAGTCCATAGCCAATCTCGTGCCAATCCATGCTTCCCATAACCTGAGAATACATGCTAAAACGTCAACACAAAGGTTGAGTGAATTCATAAAGTTTATAAATGAAAATATTCCGTTTCATTTATTTAGAATATACGTTGGTTCTAGTTATTTAGAAATTAGCCCTTTTCAATATCTCAGAAAATAAGCTCTTTTCAGTTATTCAGAAATATGTCGTCCAGTCCAGTTGGAAATCATTTAAACACAAGATTAATTGTAATAATTGCCACACATACAATTATCACCAGGGAAAGATGTATTTTATTGCACTAAGTCTCATGACACGCAAAGCCTTAACAGAACATCAACAGTCATGAACTAATGATGTAATAATTACCCCATAATTAAATGTAGGTAACCTTGCCCCCGAGTAGGAGATAGCCACATCTCTTTATTCATCTCAAATATAATGCTTTGGGTTATGTTACGGTAACGCAAAGGGGTTGTCAGCCCGATAGATCTATCCACAATATTCGCGCTCACCCTAAGTCGCGGGTGATTAGAGGTTCATGATGGGAGGACTTTTGGCTTAATCAAACTTAGCGTAAGGCAATAAAATAAGGATAACATTGGGATAATACTTGTGTTTAATACAGGAAAAAGTCCATTAGTGATTCATAAATCGTATAAATGCAAACAGTGTTTGCCAATATATCTTCCCAAAATATGTCATATGAAAACAGGGCTATGAAACTCATGTTAATATGTAAAAGTTTAGAATTGCTTATGAAAGTAAAAACAGATAATTTAGCACGTATCTCCCCCAAAAATAATTCAAAACATGTAAAAAGAGGGGTTATGAACTCACCTTGACAATCTGGATGGAAAATAAAATGAAAGAAAGTTGATAAACGTCTCCGGACAAGAAACCTGGGTTGTTATGCCAATATTTAGTAATCATTTCTGATGATTATATGTTTAATTCGTTTTGTTCTGTTTCGTTGTTTTTGTAACACCCCGAAATCGGATCAGCGGAAGCATACAAGTTGTGGGGTGTTATTCGATAGTTGTCACAATCACAAGGTACAAAGAACGGTTTTACTTAAACCATTTTAGAAGAAACGTTATGATTGAAAACATACAGTTTCAAGTATTTAAAACAGTGCGGAAAAATTTAGTTTCATAAAAGTTTTAAAGTAGCCCCAAATAGTTTCTAAGTCTTCTATGACCATGCCATGCCCTCCTCCAAGCTCCTCCAAAGGTAAGGTATGCAGCGGAAAAGATTTAACACCTGAGATAAACATGCTAAAAGTCAACACACGGGTTGAGTGCATTCATAGGTTTAAGAGTAAAGCAGTTGATCACAATATTTCAAGTTTCCAAGAAAGTGGGCTACGTTGTTATACGCCCGAAAGTTATTACCACTGCACTAAGCTCATGACACACAAAACGTTAACCGGCACCAGTAACTCTGGCGTAAGTCGACAGTAACCGCGGAATTTCATAATCATAATAGTTGCCCCCAAAGCCAGGTATCTTGCCAAATACCTATTTAACTCAATTATAGCACACCCATGTCGCCTACCGGGTCAACAGGAGTGGGATGGTCAAACCCTACAGGCCTATATACTATAATCGCGCTCACCCGTGTTGCCTACCCGATCAACAGGTGATTAATGGTTCATGATCGAGGGACTTGCTATTGGCAAGGAAGGTACTTAGTGCTTATCAGGTGGTCAGCAAAGTTTCCATTTCAAATAACAGTTTGTAAACAATTATGATCATAGTAAAAATAGTAGCATGTATCTCACCCCAAGTTGTTTATAAAACAGTTAAGCAAGTAAAAAGTGGGGCTATGAACTCACCTGAGTATGCAGCAATGCAAGTTATCACAAATACACAACTGGCATCAATTAGTAAAGCATAACAGCATTCAGAAAGTACAAGCATAACGGTACTGGATCGGCACAACCTAACAAGTAACATGTTTCAGAAATAATACTCAAGTAATTTATGAAATAGCGTTCGTTGAATACTTGTGTTATTATAAAAAGGTTTAGTTTTCAATGGCGTTTGAAAGAAAAAGAAAGTTTAAGACTCGTGTGGAAGACAAGAAGGTAAAAAAAGATAATAAGTCGGAGAATACGAATGAACACTCGAGAAAGACGAGAGGAGAAGAAGGAAGGAATGTGAAAGAAGAACAAAATTATTAAAAGAATAACAACAAATAAACAACATCGATAGATAGTTTCGGCTTTTCCCCGTTTTCCCAAAATAGTTGATATAATCGGTAAAACATATAAGTTTTGAAAAAAAAGTTTTAGGATATTTAATAATTCATAAACGATTTAAGTTTATAAAAGATTTTACGAAATTTCGGCATAATGTGCCCGTTTATAAGACGTTTCCAAGTCATACGACTTATTTGGATAATTCAAATATCGTCAAATTTTACAAGTTTTAATATATATAATTGGACATATCATTCGCGTAAATATTAGTTGTTTAGTTTATCGACCATTTTGTATAGTTCGGGTCGAGGTAGGTTAAGCTCTTATGAGTCTAACGTACCCTTCCGTCTCATGTACCAAAGGGTCCATAATAGTCCAAATAACCAATACCGTAAATCCAATACGTCCAATCCTTGTCCACAACGTTACATCATTACAATATTATTCAAATCAAATCAATAAATATTAAGTATCTCGCATGTTGCAGTATTATCCCACAACGCTTCAAATATCCCGAAACATCTCATATCGATCAGAAACAAATAAATAGATAACAAACGTCTAGTCCTAAATATAACACGACTCAATAATTAAATAAAACAACTAGAAATAAATAACGACTAACAAAATATCCGTGACTCAACGTAAATAAATAATAAACGACGACAAACAATATATACGACTCGACGAATTATAAATAAATAACGAAACCGACACGACAAGTAAATAACCTTGGCCGTGACTCGCCACGAGTCACGGCTCGACTCAATCCGAGTCGTTGAGACTCTCGGCTAAACCAAATCCAACACAAACACGACCATTTCTAATCTGTTCCTAACCATTCCATCTCATGTATCAAAATATGTTCTTCCCGTTCGACACTTCTATTTCAAAATCCGCAAGCACAAATCCTCATCCAAATCCGCAATATAACAACTATTATAATCTAATTCTAACAATCCTATATTAACTCTTTTAAGCAAAACTTTCCAAACGTCAAAAATTTATACTCCACTCGACATAATTTAATCCAAATCGGCAAAGACCAACATCATGTTTAAATACAACACTACAAATTTTTAATTAATTCTAATACTATCAAAATCTTTTATATTAACCCTTTTTAATAAGATCCAACGACACGAAACAAAACCAACACTGCTATATGATCATTCTCAACACTACCTCAACTAAAGACAACATCAAAACAGCCTATCTTAAACATCCACTACTCGCCGTGACTCGCCGTGAGTCACGGCTCGACAAAACCTCGACTGCCGAGACCGTCAATCAATCAAACGGACCACAAACTGAATATCAACTCAACAAATCAATACCACAATAATATGAGCAACACGAGAACAATAAAAACAACAAAAACATCAAACCCTCACCGAGTCAACTGAGTTGACTCGGTGAGTTTGAACGAGTTGGCGAGTCACCGAGAGGAAGAAAAGTCCACACGAGGGTTTAGAACAAGTTTGTAAACCATTTTTATTAATAAAAACTTTATTAAAATCGGATTAAATAAAAATATAAAAGTTAAGGTTTGAAAAATATTAAAGAAAATGATGAAAATAAAGCGCGTGAGGGGTTTTTACCGAGAGAAGAAGGTGGCGGGGTGAATGGTGGTGGCTCGGTTGTGGTGGCAGTAGGCGGTGGTAGCGCGTGACGGTGTTGTGGTGGGAGTCGTGAGCTCAAAGTCTCCAGAAATAAGTAAAAGGGGCCGATCTAACGATTCGGCAAATAAAAATACACGTCGGAAAATATTCTGGTGACCGGAAAAATCGCCGGCAGTGGTGGTGGCCGGAATTTGTGGGACGCTGGCGAGACTAGTGAGAGAGAAGAGAGAGAGTGAGAGAGCTAGAAATGAATTAAAAAAAATATTATTAATGGGGTATTTATACTTTTGAGGGAGGGTGTGAAATGAAAATTGAAAAGTGAGGGAGGTGTAATGAAAATATGGGGCGGAGGGGCTGATGTTGCCATAATGAATAAACTTTTGCAATAAACGGTGCGCGACCCATTTTACATGCCAAACGGACTCGAAAATTAACGAAACTTGCGCCATTGTTCACGAAATAATTTTTCCAATAAAAACGAGTATAAATATGCAATACTTTCAGAAATCAATATTTTTGACAAATACGATACGTTTCGTGCTTTCTAGGTTGTGTCGGCTCGATAAGGAAATAACGCGCACGTTGAACAAGATATTCATAGTTTTTCAAACCCACAAGTTCAAGGAAGTTCAAAATTTAAAGAGAATGAGAATCAAGTGTTTTGACTCGTAAAATATGTTTAGGGAATTTACCGGGTGTTACAGCACATACATCATATTTGGAAATCCGTCCCGGATTTCAGTTTAACTTATCAGTTCCGGTCTCGAAGGGGTTCAAAAGCTAAGGAAAGTCAAAATGATTGCTTTGGTTCGTAAAACAAGTTTAAGAAGTTTGTTGGTTGTTACATCACATACTCCTAAAAAGGAATCGCGTCCTCGCGATTTAGTTCAAGTTACCCAGCGAAACGGTGTTGGTGAAAAGGTGGTGGTACTAGTAACTTATTCGGTTCTCTCCGGACTGTTCTAAGAGTTTATCATTGACCGTGGAAGAGTACTTAGGTGGTCTGCCATAAGTTGTCTCCTTCTAGTGCTTTGGTGGGGTACAATGATTCCTGGAGTAAGGCTGATAGAGGGAGACAGTTTAATTCTTAACTACACGGTGTTTCAAAATTTTGCCAGCGTGGTTTCTTCTCAAATTCTCACGGTCTAATTCCAATATGGGGTTTATACTCTAGTGACGCAAAATCCTACCCCATACATGTAAAGTTTTAAAATGATGAGACGATTGAACTTCAGGATTTGTTTTGAATTCAGCGTTTTTCCTCCTCAGGGGAATGGATGAAAGTGACACAAAAGGGCTCTTGGTCTAGTGGTTGTACGTTTGTAAGTTGGGTAAGGTGTAGGGTGTTCGAATCCTATTTATGGCATTTTGTTTGAAAATCTTATTTGGGTAAGTATTTACACGGTTTTGACCAAAATAATTTTCCAGGCATTAAGTTTTCTTTGTCGAGAATTTTCAGCTGTGTAAGATGAAACAGTTTCAAAAGATTTTATAAGCTTGCAAAAATCGAGTTTTCAATCGTGGTATGGGTAAGAAAGTTTCGTAAGATTTTGCGTTTGACATTTCGCAGCAAAAGTTGATAAAGGTTGACCAGAAGAACTTAATCCTCAAAATATGCGTTTTAGAAAAATGTAATTTCGGTTCCCAAGGTTGATCTAAAAGCATTTTAATAAAAATCCTTAAAAGTAAGAATATCAGAGACGAAGGATAATTGAACATGTACGTCAACCTGTGGTTCCAAATATCCAAGGAAAGATCTAGTTGCCAACGTTGGGTGGGGTTCAATGTTTAATATCAGGTGACACTCTAAGGTGCAAGTATTCCAATTTGTTAAATGATACTAAAAGGTGCCCTGGCCGAATTTGTTGCACTGGTGGCCTAAAAGAAATAACTTTGTGCTAAGGGGGTATCTTTACTTAAACGGCTGTGTTAGTGACTTGAGAGGTCTAAATCAGCTCGATACTATGTTGAGAAAAGTCCTTATTTTCAAGGTGCGGTCGGGTATCAATGGTTGTTAGATAGACTAAGATGTTTCGGCATCCCGGTGCAGAAGTTGTGTCACTACAGGGAAGTCAGAGTTTTGCTATGAAGCGGTTTACATAAAAGAAGGGGTTTCGAGTCTGTGTTGTCTAGAACTCCTAGAGAGTAAAATGTCTTGAGAGTAATGGTATATTGACAATCTAGTTCAATGCAAGTGCTACTAGTGAGGGAACCTAATTGCAGGGAACGAATGTGGTTACTTATTCAGTGATAAAATAGTATCAAAGCTTGGTAGGTTATTATCTATAGTCGCTGGCGAAAGTGTGAGGTCCACTTCTAAGGTTTTGATCTATTTTCAAAATGAAATGTTGGTTATTCGGTTTATGCAGTAATAGGATGAAAACACTTTTCATAGGAGATATTTGGTTCACTTGGTGGTTGTAAAATGGTTTATGATCCATGGTGTGAAAATCTTAACTAACATACTTCGGGTTATCTAAACCAGTATCAATTCCAAAACATGAATAATAGGGCGAACCGCTTTATCATGGTTATTACAGGCAATTTTACTTACCACTTAGGGTTAATGTTTTCTCATGGGTACTATTATTCCTTTACAGTCTTCTAAGTCCAATTCGTTCGACTAACCCCCTTAAGGAGTCCATTTCAACTGGGAGATTACTTCCTAGAGCAGCTAATGGTGTTGCCCGACTCATTGGCTTATATTGCGGTGTACAGTGTACTCGAGCTTTCTTACAAGTTGAGGGGCAGGGGAAAAACATGATATTTAACCTAATGATCTAAGGCAATAGTAGAGTAATAATGTCTTCCAGAAAGGGCTTGCGATTAGTATTCCTGAATAGTGTTTTCAAAATATTACTTTCAAAATAACGTGTCTCGAAATGGTGCGTTCCAACTAGCGTATCCAAAAAGTTCTCTAAATAGTATACTAGTAGTATATCCAAACCAGCTCCCAAAACATTATACCAATGTGTCACGTCTTCAAGGTAGTGTAACTAGAGATGGTCGTCCGAAATGATATTCGAAATGTTATGTCAGAATGGCGTGGTAGAGATAGCGTTCTCATAATATCGTATCTAAAATAGTCTTTCCAGAAATAACGCTTTCCAAAATGCCGTATCAACTTATATATACATTTCGTAAAATGCCTATTGCAGTTCCTTGTTTCATAAATGTTATGTCAGAATGGCGTGGTAGAGATAGCGTTCTCATAATATCGTATCTAAAATAGTCTTTCCAGAAATAACGCTTTCCAAAATGCCGTATCAACTTATATATACATTTCGTAAAATGCCTATTGCAGTTCCTTGTTTCATAAAGGGTATTAAGGTAGACTACTAGTATCCTCGAGTGATAAGTGAAAAGTTAGGTATCCTTTCTAAAAGTAGAAGCTTGGGTTGCTACATAAGTTCCTAAAGCTTCTGCTATGTTACAAATCGACCTATTGTAAGTCTCCTAGGTTTTGCCAAAGGTTTGTTGGTTACTTCATTGTTTACTTCCATCAAGAGGTTCATCCTACAAGTGCTATGGAAGAGTCATTCTTAGGCGACTAGTGATCTAACTCGATTTATCCATTGTTTGTAGGGTTTGGGGTGGCGATGACTGTAACATAACCAGAAATAAAAACAAGGCTGAAGAAACAAAATCAAATTCACACGATATCCAGAAATCAAGAACTCACGCAATCCAAATTCAAATAAAGCCAAAACCAAGTAATAAACTCAAAATGTGCTTATTATGATATCGGACGAGTTAAAATAAACAGCTCGAATTCAAAACGGCGACCAATCGGGTCTCACCTGACCCGGTGCGAACATAATCGGACGGTGACGAACAATTTTTCCATATAAGTGGAGAGATATAGCGATGCTAGAAGTATTTCAGTTCATGAGGTGTTGTGATGCCAGTGTGTCGTGTGTGTGGGTAAACCTTCGTGATATTCGGTTTTCGTGCACATATGCAAAACTTTTATCAATTCCGAAATTCAAAACATAGTCCTGTTATAACTACTCCCAGTATCGCAAAATTTATTTCTGAGACATAGGTGATCAGGCCATGTACCCACTATCCTTGGTTGATTATAGGTGATCAGTCTACTCTCAACCGAGAATCAATGAATTTCGGGATACTCAGTTTAGTTATACTAGTACTATGTTCCTTACTTTAGAATCGCTTTAAAACCACAACAGGTGTTCAAACTCGGAATCAAATAATGCGGTAACGCAAGGAAATAGCGTAACTCCGTGACAGGTTTGGTGCATCGATGTGAGTATATGAAAATACTTACAGTGAACAGTGAAAATGAGATGAAATATAAACCATCAAATAGCAAGACATACATTTTATCGAATGTAACATTTAATATCTCAACAAATATGCTATGCAACAAAATTACAAGCGAGGCATCGGCTTGGCAGGCAGCCACGTGTCGGTCATAGGATTTAATTTTTTGTAAAAATAGTTATAGTCTGGGTTTTCGAAAATCCCTTTTTCCCGAAAATACCCAGTTCTCTATAACCTGTGGCTCTGATATCATCTGTAACACCCCGAAATTGGATCAACAGAAGCATACAAGTTGTGGGGTGTTATTCGATAGTTGTCACAATCACAAGGTACAAAGAACGGTTTTACTTAAACCATTTTAGAAGAAACGTTATGATTGAAAACATACAGTTTCAAGTATTTAAAACAGTGCGGAAAAATTTAGTTTCATAAAAGATTTAAAGTAGTCCCAAATAGTTTCTAAGTCTTCTATGACCATGCCATGCCCTCCTCCAAGCTCCTCCAAAGGTAAGGTATGCAGCGGAAAAGATTTAACACCTGAGATAAACATGCTAAAAGTCAACACACAGGTTGAGTGAATTCATAGGTTTAAGAGTAAAGCAGTTGATCACAATATTTCAAGTTTCCAAGAAAGTGGGCTACGTTGTTATACGCCCGAAAGTTATTACCACTGCACTAAGCTCATGACACACAAAACGTTAACCGGCACCAGTAACTCTGGCGTAAGTCGAAGTAACCGCGGAATTTCATAATCATAATAGTTGCCCCCAAAGCCAGGTATCTTGCCAAATACCTAGTTAACTCAATTATGGCACACCCATGTCGCCTACCCGGTCAACAGGAGTGGGATGGTCAAATCCTATAGGCCTATATACTATAATCGCGCTCACCCGTGTTGCCTACTCGGTCAACAGGTGATTAATGATTCATGATCGAGGGACTTGCTGTTGGCAAGGAAGGTACTTAGTGCTTATCAGGTGGTCAGCAAAGTTTCCATTTCAAATAACAGTTTGTAAACAATTGTGATCATAGTAAAAACAGTAGCATGTATCTCACCCCAAGTTGTTTATAAAATAGTTAAGCAAGTAAAAAGTGGGGCTATGAACTCACCTGAGTATGCAGCAATGCAAGATATCACAAATACACAACTGGCATCAATTAGTAAAGCATAACAGCATTTAGAAAGTACAAGCATAACGGTACTGGATCGGCACAACCTAACAAATAACATGTTTCAGAAATAATACTCAAGTAATTTATGAAATAGCGTTCGTTGAATACTTTTGTTGTTATAAAAAGGTTTAGTTTTCAATGGCGTTTGAAAGAAAAAGAAAGTTTAAGACTCGTGTGGAATACAAGAAGGTAAAAAAAGATAATAAGTCGGAGAATACGAATGAACACTCGAGAAAGACGAGAGGAGAAGAAGGAAGGAATGTGAAAGAAGAACAAAATTATTAAAAGAATAACAACAAATAAACAACATCGATAGATAGTTTCGGCTTTTCCCCGTTTTCCTAAAATAGTTGATATAATCGGTAAAACATATAAGTTTTGAAAAAAAAGTTTTAGGATATTTAATAATTCATAAACGATTTAAGTTTATAAAAGATTTTACGAAATTTTGGCATAAAGTGCCCTTTTATAAGACGTTTCCAAGTCATACGACTTATTTGGATAATTCAAATATCGTCAAATTTTACATGTTTTAATATATATAATTGGACATATCATTCGCGTAAATATTAGTTGTTTAGTTTATCGACCATTTTGTATAGTTCAGGTCGAGGTAGGTTAAGCTCTTATGAGTCTAACGTACCCTTCCGTCTCATGTACCAAAGGGCCCATAATGGTCCAAATAACCAATACCGTAAATCCAATACGTCCAATCCTTGTCCACAACGTTACATCATTACAATATTATTCAAATCAAATCAATAAATATTAAGTATCTCGCATGTTGCAATATTATCCCACAACGCTTCAAATATCCCGAAACATCTCATATCGATCATAAACAAATAAATAGATAACAAACGTCTAGTCCTAAATATAACACGACTCAATAATTAAATAAAACAACTAGAAATAAATAACAACTAACTAAATATCCGTGACTCAACGTAAATAAATAATAAACGACGACAAACAATATATACGACTCGACAAATTATAAATAAATATCGAAACCGACACGACAAGTAAATAACCTTGGCCGTGACTCGCCACGAGTCACGGCTCGACTCAATCCGAGTCGTTGAGACTCTCGGCTAAACCAAATCTAACACAAACACGACCATTTCTAATCTGTTCCTAACCATTCCATCTCATGTATCAAAATATGTTCTTCCCGTTCGACACTTCTATTTCAAAATCCGCAAACACAAATCCTCATCCAAATCCGCAATATAACAACTATTATAATCTAATTCTAACAATCCTATATTAACTCTTTTAAGCAAAACTTTCCAAACGTCACAAATTTATACTCCACTCGACACAATTTAATCCAAATCCGCAAAGACCAACCTCATGTTTAAATACAACACTACAAATTTTTAATTAATTCTAATACTATCAAAATCTTTTATATTAACCCTTTTTAATAAGATCCAACGACACGAAACAAAACCAACACTCCTATATGATCATTCTCAACGCTACCTCAACTAAAGACAACATCAAAACAGCCTATCTTAAACATCCACTACTCGTCGTGACTCGCCGTGAGTCACGGCTCGACAAAACCTCGACTGCCGAGACCGTCAATCAATCAAACGGACCACAAACTGAATATCAACTCAACAAATCAATACCACAATAATATGAGCAACACGAGAACAATAAAAACAACAAAAACATCAAACCCTCACCGAGTCAACCGAGTTGACTCGGTGAGTTTGAACGAGTTGGCGAGTCACCGAGAGGAAGAAAAGTCCACACGAGGGTTTAGAACAAGTTTGTAAACCATTTTTATTAATAAAAACTTTATTAAAATCGGATTAAATAAAAATATAAAAGTTAGGGTTTGAAAAATATTAAAGAAAATGATGAAAATAAAGCGCGTGAGAGAAGAAGGTGGCGGGGTGAATGGTGGTGGCTCGGTGGTGGTGGCAGTAGGCGGTGGTAGCGCGTGACGGTGTTGTGGTGGGAGCCGTGAGCTCAAAGTCTCCAGAAATAAGTAAAAGGGGCCGATCTAATGATTCGGCAAATAAAAATACTCGCCGGAAAATATTCCGGTGACCGGAAAAATCGCCGGCAGTGGTGGTGGCCGGAATTTGTGGGACGCCGGCGAGACTAGTGAGAGAGAAGAGAGAGAGTGAGAGAGCTAGAAATGAATTAAAAAAAAATATTATTAATGGGGTATTTATACTTTTGAGGGAGGGTGTGAAATGAAAATTGAAAAGTGAGGGAGGTGTAATGAAAATATGGGGCGGTGGGGCTGATGTTGCCATAATGACTAAACTTTTGCAATAAACGGTGCGCGACCCATTTGACATGCCAAACGGACTCGAAAATTAACGAAACTTGCGCCATTGTTCACGAAATAATTTTTCCAATAAAAACGAGTATAAATATGCAATACTTTCAGAAATCAATATTTTTGACAAATACGATACGTTTCGTGCTTTCTAGGTTGTGTCAGCTCGATAAGGAAATAACGCGCACGTTGAACAAGATATTCATAGTTTTTCAAACCCACAAGTTCAAGGAAGTTCAAAAGTTAAAGAGAATGAGAATCAAGTGTTTTGACTCATAAAATATGTTTAGGGAATTTACCGGGTGTTACAGTTTTCATCTTTTGTTCTTATGTTCATTTGTTTGTTCGTTAAAGTTATCTTTCGTTCGTTGGTTCGTCAATAAACGTATTACGTTAATATTGAGTCGGAAAACAAAAATAGAAATGATAAGATATTAGTTTGGAAAAGTTTCACTTCAATCCTTAAGGTTTGGCCAAATGACAGTTTACACCCTGGACTTTTGGAAATTGACAGTTTCTACTCTTAAGTTTCAAAAATGACATTTTCTACCCTGTTCATTTGTTATTTGTCAAAAATGATCCTTGATAATAAATGTTTACAAAATCAGCCCGAAAAAACTCTTATTAATATACACAAAATAGTTGACTTGGCTAGAGCTTTGGAATTAAATAACTTAACGAATACTAGATGATTTTACGTGCTTCTAGTTTCTATAAAAAGGTAGCTAGGTCGTCTTTAAAATAAGCGAAAGTTCATATTTTATGGAAATCGTTTGAGACTCGAAATAAATCACTAAAGTTGACTAGGTAAACATGTTTTTACAAAAATCTGGTAAATGGGTTTTTAAACTAGCGATGGAACAAATTTTGGGAGTAAATAACTTTTAACTTAGTCGATCATTTTTCGTGATCTTTCTTGCTAAAATAAGTTTGTTATATGAACTTTGATGTGCCAAAAGTGTAGAATTTTTAGAGGTCTTATGGGATTCGAAAATCCAATTGAAACTTGGGCTGTTGGTCGACTGTTATTGAAAACAATTAACTAGAAACCTTAGTTTCTTTTTCTAGCGATATGAGTCCAACTTTAGGACTCGATATCTTTTTAAATACTTAATCATTTCAGGAAACTCTTTCTCCTAATTAAAGCTTGCTAGGTGATCTATACGTATTCCAAGAATAAGAATTTATAGTAACCATTTGGGCGTTGGTTTTTTGCTTAAAAGTTGAGTGTCTGGGGTTTGCTTCTGCTCGACTATAAACACAGAACAAAAGACCCGATTGGGTTTTTGGATTTTCAAGGTTTATGACTAGGGTTTTTAGACATGGTACGATTATATTAGGTATATCTTGACACGTTTAACATATATTTGATTTGTTTTAACATTATTTCGAATATCTTGGGTATGTGGGATTTACTGATCGAACAAAAGCAAAAAGAAAAAGAAATATACTTTGGTTTTTGATTTTATTTGTTATTAGTGGTCATTATGTAATGTTTCTAAGTATATAAAATAAATAAAAACTGAAATAAAATAGGTTTGGATTACTTACTTAGAGTTGGTGTCGACTAGGGTTTTATGAATGGAATTGGTTCAAATCTTGTCCTCCTCCTCTAGGCTTCTTAGAATATGATTAAGAGTGTATGTTGAGGTTGTGATCAGTAGGGATTTGGAAGTGGATTTGTTTCTGTGGTTGTCGAATTTTGGTGTGAGTTAAAGGGTGATGTTTTGGCTGCTATTTAAGGAGAGAATTCTAGGGTTTGTGAGAAGGTGATAAGGAGACCAAGTGAGAAGACAAAGGCTGACAGAAACTATAGAATGCGCCACTTGGAAAGGAGGGGGAGGGTGATGATGTGGCCGAATAATAGCCAAAGCATGCAACTACCAATGGGGATAGTTCTTGTATTTGAAGGTGTACATGTGGAGGGTTTTATTGATGAGAATGGAGAGGAGAGGGGAGAGGACATGAAGTGTGTTCGTGGCCAAATACAATGTATCATTAAGATGAAATTAGGTTATGGTTTTTAAGTTAGGATCGAACCAGAATTTTATGAGGAGGCTGAATGATGCTTTTAGGGTATTGTACAATAGGCTTTAGTGAGTTGTATTGAGGGTTTAGGGGGAGGTATGTTTAGTTAGTTTAAGTAACTATTAAGGGAAATTTAATTTGAGGATATTCATGTACATATTAAATCGTATTTTTGAGAATTGGGAAAGAAAATGATTTAGGCTTATGAGATTTGTAAAACATGCTTAGTATAGTTGTACTATTATATAAAATATATGAAAAATATAGTTTTAATAATTAGTTAAGTTATAAAAATTATTTGTTATGTTTTATTAGATCTACAAGTAATTAAATGGAATTTATAGTTTTTGTGCATTAGGCACTTGTACTTTGGGTTTAAAGACTTGTAAAAATAATTAAGGAATTTAGGAAAAATAATTTATAAAAGTTATGCATGAATGGTTTGTAATTCTTGCTTTAAAAATAGTTACAAATAGGATTTTAATAAAGATTTTATTAATAAATGTTTTTATGCATAAATGACTTGTAGACTGGCTTAAATAACTTGTAAACTTAATATTCTGTAAAAATATTGTATAAATAAATTAGGGTTTGTAAAATGAATACACAAAATCATACTTATGTGAAATTAGGGTTTTACCGGGAACTAAAATAGAATTAGGTTTTTGGTGCTTTAATAACTTGTACATTAACTCAGATGAGTTGTACTTTTATGTTCTGAGGTTTAGTTGTTCATATTTGGTGTTGTGATGAATTTTTAGGGTTTCCTAGAAACTCTATTCAGCTAATGAATGTTTGGTTTTGCATGTTCGTTAAGGATTTATCGTAAAATGGTAAATGGTATTTTGTAATATTTTCATATCATTATGTTTATCAAAATAAACATTAGATTTGTTAGGCAGGTCTTGTGGGAGCACGTTTATCAATGATGTGATCTACGTCACATAAGATGAGAGATACATTCAAATAAAAAAAATTACCCGTGGAAAAAGGTTAATAGTTCTGTAAAGTGAATAGGAAATTTTACGAGTGGTTACATCATCCGTAGGATCTTCATCACCGTTTAGTCCATCATCCTCCGTAGGATCTTCTTCACCGGTTAGACCAACTACACCACCACCAGACTAGCCTTTCGATGTATCTATGTTTGCAGAACTAGATAATTCACTGTGGATTATGCCGAGACCTTTAGGAGTTAAACCACCTCCCAAGAAATGAATCCAATGCTCGTTAGAATATCGATCTCTATAAGTTTTAGGTTTCCAAACTCTTCCGTTGTATCCTACAATGTTCTAAATGTTTGAACTTGTATCAAAATATTCCGTTGTATCCAACAATGTTCTAAATGTTAGAACTCGTATCAAATAAAATATATATGTCAGAATTTTCATAATTTTTATTATGACCGACTTGTGATATCTTTCTTATCCAGTGCAATCTATCAAATGTTGATAGAATGACACCCACGAGATCGTCAACGTCTGCTGCTCCAGCCATGACTTAGGATGCCATCCGACAACTAGTTGCTGACAGTGTGACTGCGGCACTAGAAACCTGAGCTAGTAACACGGTGACCAGATCTACACACACTCCATGTGTTAGATAGATACATTGAATAATTCTAGTCTAGCACGCGGAATTTACTAGCGAGCACTCAGAAGATTTATTTGATGTGTTTTGTATGAACGAATGAAACAATGTATATATGAACAAGAGACAAATAATTCACTTCAACGATTCAATATTATTAATTCAATAATACGAGTGATCTCCTATCACTAGGGTTTACAACCTTGAATCTTTTCTAAGAACTTACGTCTGTACTCTATTCAATAACCTAGGCAATCCTTTTATAGACCAAGGATTCCTGTACAAGGTAACTATCATCTATATAAATAAGATATACACAAAATCCTTTCTATACTTGTCTTCTATACGATTACAAAAATTATAAGCCGTTCTAACTTTCTATTACCAACCGTACTAACTGGCTTTGTACTGTTAGTATAATCTTCAATGTATTCCAGCAGTACTAACTTATATGCAACAGTCTTAACTGTTTACCTTAATTCCCAACAATCCTCCCCTAAACTTATGATTTCTGTGCAAATCACTAAGTTTCTTCGAATTAAGCTTCATCTCCTATGATAGGGGGATTCTTCCAAACATCTATCATTATAATCTCTTGTCACTGATTTTTCTTTGCTCTGACAAATTAAATATCTTTGTGACTAACATATCTGCCATCTCAGTGAAACTGTTATCATAGCTAATAAAACACCTGATCTGAGAGGGTATTCTTTTTCCACCAACATATAAATTTCTATTCCATCCTTGGTAGAAACTTTATGCACTCCACATGTATCAAATATTTTCCAAGAGACATCCTTGACTTCAGCTTGAAACCTCCACATTGATTCTCCACTATCAGGTTCATAAATCCTCTTCAATTGAACCCATAGTTCTTTGTCTTTATCTTCAAGTGAATCTTCAATTCTGAATTTCTCTTTTACCAAATTCCACAACTGATTTAGATCTTCTCTGTCAAAACCTCTGAGTAAATCTTCAAATAGGTTGTATCTTTCAGTAATTCTACCAAGTCTTATAATCTTCCACCCTTTCATCCTACCTTCTGTGAATACTTCCCAGCCAATAATGGGATATTTTGCTTGCAAAGGCTTGATGGTAGCGGGTTCAGGGACTATCACTATCATACTCTTGAGTTGTTCATCAGTCAATCCTTCTGCTTCCTTTTTCTGTTTCTTTGCTGCATCAGATTCTAACACCTTAGCATCTCTTTTCTTTCTTGTTGTGGTATCCCTTTCAACTGATCTGTTCAATCTAGCATAAGCTTTATCAAAAACTTCTTTAATCTGATCATCTGTTCTTCCTGTAAAGTAACTCTTCTTCCATAAAGCTTGATTCTTCAACTAGCTTTTCATAAACTCCATCTGTTCTTTATGTGTAGGCATCTTTGTCATGTAACCATGCTTTTGCCTATCTCTAATCTTCTGCATAATATCTTCCCAATCTACTTCTTTGTTCTTAGAAAGAATAAAACTTTTGAGTTTCTATGACTTCTCTTCTTCACTCAGATCTTTATCTTTAAGAATCATCATTGCTTGAGCTCTTACAATCAAATCAGAATCTAACAGATATTGTAATTGTTCATTGAAGACTTCTTAATCAACTTCAGTATTAGCAGCAACCTTTTCTAACCTTGTTCTTTCCATAAACTCAGCTATATCTCTTACATCATCTGCAGCCATCTTCCTTGCTAATTCTGCATCAAGATCTATCTGAGCTTGTTTATCTGCTAAATCTTTTTCATGAGGTTTCCTTGCAACCTCCTCATCAAACTCTACTTGTGCTTTAGTTTTTGGTTTTAGTTTCTTGAGTCTTTCTTGTTCTTGTTCAGCTTCTTCAGATGTCATTGGCTTCTTTCCCTTTGCTGATCTTTTTCTTTCATACTCTGTCTCAGCAGTATCTGAATGTGTCTTAGCAGTTTGGACGGTTTCTTGTTCTATTTCAACCGTATGAACTGTTTCTTGTTCTATCTCACCCGTATGAACTGTTTCTTCATTCTGAGTAGTTTCTTGTTGTTCCTGATCTTCAACATCCATATCAGCAACATTACCAAAACCTTCATCATGTTCACTAGTGCCTTCATCATGCCTCCCCTGAGTTTTAGAACTACCCCCTTGCCTTTATCTGATATCCTCCCCTGTTTGAGAATCACCACCATCATCATCTGTGTCATCTGAATAATCATCATTAAAAGAATCTTTATCCAATATAGCTCTTTCCCTTTTCCTCCTTAGATGTTCTTCTAGCTTCTTCACCCTAACAGTTAGCTTGGTGTATACTTTGGCAAAATTTTCTTTATGAGACTTGAGCTCCCTCTCCAAAGATTCTACTTGAGCTGACAACTTGGTACAAAGAGCCATCAATTCATTTTGTGAAGAACTACCCTCATCACTTCTAATTGTGTGACCTGTTAGGAGCGGTGAATCATGGGGTAAGGATCCAGTTTCAACTATAGTATGACTAGGTTTAGACCTTCTCCTATAAGTTTTTATGGTTGGGGGTGTTTGGGTATTTTCAGGATTTTGATTGAGTGTGTGATGGGGATCAGATGGGTTTTCTGAACCTTCACTCAATTCAATTTGAAGCATTTCTTGAAAGAGAGGTACTACTACCCCTGAAAACAATCTACTTGCCATAGCCATGTTTTGAAAAACCTTTGATTGTACGCTAGGTGTAGGAAAAGTTTTTGTTGGTTTTGTAAGCAAATTCTTTTTCTTATTCAAAAGAGTTTGAATAAATCTTGAATACATAAGAAACTTGGTTTTGCTGTTAACATTTGATGCCATACTCTCAAAAATAAATTTTGAAAAATTAAAGACCTTGTTAGTTGACAGACAAATAAGAGCAATAGCAATATTGCTACTGACTTGCTCCCATGCTGTCTTTTTGGGACTTAAGCAATGTAAAAGAGTATGTATCAAAAATCTCCATTGTGGGGAGAAACATCCTTTTTGAAAAGTCAGTTTTTGGTTGGATGTGTCATACCCCATTCTTGAAAGTTGTTCAAAAATTTCAGTGTTAAGCATAGTGTTGATACCATCTGAATCTTGCAACTTAAGATGTCTCCTAAGTGCAGACTCGGTAACAACAAATGATATGCCATCCACTTCAGAATGGATTTCTAAGTCTCCATCTTCACTTGTCAAGACAATTGCATTCTGCCAGAACTGTGTGATGTGAGAGACATAAAGAGTAGGAGAGATAGTTAAAGCATACCTTATGTTAGAGTGGTTTAGAAAATCCACAATCTCAAAAAATTTTGGTCCATCTCCCTCCTCTGTTTTCTCAAGAAAAGCGACTTGGTTGTGCGTCTTGACAAAATACAAATTAGCCATGATGTTCTTAGTAAAGTTTGATTTTAACTGTGGTGAATAATGAAGATTTAGGTTAGAAAGTAGAAGATGAAAGTTAGATGAGATATTATTGAGAGAAATAGGATTTTTTAATGTAACCGACTTAAAGAATATGGTAACTTTTATTTTAGAATATAATAGAATAAAAGTTAAAATATCTTGATGAGGATACCTCGAAAATTGTAATTCAATCAGTAAAAATCGCAACAAACCACCAATGGCTAGTTTTTAACCAAAAATTAATTACTGACACGTCAGTTATAACGGCTAGTTCAGCAGTAGAAACTTTGCACTAGCAGTACAAAGTTTACACTAGCAGTACAAACCATTTTCAAAATTTTCAAAGAACAGTATAAACTTATATGGTTTTGAAAAACAATTTCTATGCACATATAGTTTTTAGCAAACTATCAGCTATCAACGGATTTGATATGTCTTTACCAATAGCCGTTTGCTTTGGACTAGCCAACTCTTCACAGTTAGATATGGTGAGTTGATAACCATACAATTTTTGGTAAATTTTCAACCATTAACGGATTTGATTAGTCTTTACCAGAAACCGTTTGCTCTGGGCTAGTTGGTTCTTATGTGGGTTAGACATGGTGAACCAATAACCATTTGTTGTGTGCACAGATAACACACTGAGCTCCAAATCACCATTCAGTCCAAAACATAAAACACTTGAAATTCCTTGGTGCTTATTATCCATTCCTGCAATTGTTAGTCCACAAACAAGGAAACAAAGTGCAAAGCACTTGTCTTACAACATAACAAACATATGACTAACAATGCACATAAAAAGAAAAATTAATTTCCTTGTGGCACCCAAGCCATAACAGACTTAGGCTTGCCTCTAGCATCAACATAATTAAATCTTTTTAGAACTGTTGGAGTACCATTAGATTGATGTGGTCTCCAAACCCATGATGCAGATGCATTAATACCATTACCCATATTTCCCTTAGCAGTGTTTTTAAAACTTCCAGTGTTAACTGCTTGCCTAGCAGTATGAGCTGCTGAGTTTGCAATTGCAACTTTAGGTTTCCAAACTTGTTTATTAATCACTGCCTTGTTTTGAAATGGTTTTCTAATAGTTGTTGGTGCTGATTTAGAAAGAGTTTTTGCACCTTGAACTGTTTGTCTACGGTAAAAAGGTCTATTTGGTCTGACAGTATGAACTGCTGGGATAGCAGTGTTAAGTGTTTATCCAACAGTATTAACTGTTCTTAGTCCAGACCTTAACAGAACTGATCTAGGTATCATTCTAGCATTTGTAGGGTGAGTGGGAGGTCTTACTGAGTTCACCCTAGGGGTTGAATACCTAGTTACCCTGTTGTTGCAATAAAATGCAAGATGGTCAAAGCTACCACATGTGAAACAAGCTTTCCTATAACTAACAAAATCATCACCTAGTTGGTGAGATTTGAGGCCATTCCAATTCCTTTGGTTACCTCTTGGCTTGTTTGTGGTTCTATACATTTCTGCATATCTAACTGTTGGTCTAAAAAGTTTTGCATTAGCTCTAGGCCTAACAGTCTCAGGTTTGACCACTTTGGGAACTTTTGGTTCCTCCACTTTAACACTAACAGGCTTAACCATAGCTTGATCATCCTCATCATCAGAAGTCCATTCCTCTATGGTTGGAGCATCTGAGTCCTTGGCTGGGGACACCTTATTCTCAGAAAGTGAGGCATCACTTTCACTCTCATACACAGGTTTATCAACTACATTTTCCTTAGGTTGAGGACCATATTTAAGCTCAGGTAGTTGAAATTCAGGTAGTCCTGTGTGTTCTAGGTCAATGATTGGAGGTGTTGGAATTCCCTTATATGGAGGTGGAACTGATTTGTATCCTAGGCCTGACTTAGCTTTATTGAGGATTTGACTCTCAACTATCTTACTAACACCCTTAGATCCAAACTCTAATGTGTCTACACTCATCTGAATGTTTTCCTTTGCCTGTTTTATCTTTTCCAGTTCATGTTTCAACACACTAATTTCATTTTCCCTAAACATCAAATCTCTCTTAAGTACAGCTACAGTATCACTAAAAGTAAACTCATTTTCCTTATAGTGAGCTATCTGTTTTTCTAATACAGTCAAACCTCTCTTATGATTTGCTAAATTAAAAGCAGTCTGGTTTAGTTCTATTCTCTGATTTTCATACTGTTTTCTAAGTGTTTCTAATTCTTTTAATGCATCACATTATTTAGAACATTGAGAAACTTGTACCTCAGAGTCTGAGAAAGCAATAAGTGCCATCTCTGTTAATGCTTCTACTTCCTCCTCTTCAATGTAGCTCCAATCAAACCCTAAGCCATCAATGGCAACCATAGACTTTGAGCTTGAGTCTGTAACTTCCACAACCCTTGATTTTCTTCCAAATCCTCTGCTCTTACCATCTTGTTGTCTTGGCATTCTGCACTCTCTTGAATAATGACCTTTCTTGTGGCAATTAAAACACTCAATCTTTGACTTTTCATACCCAGCAACATCATTGTTGTTTATGATTATCTTCTTGCCAGTCTTCTTCAAGAATCTTTTAGCTCTCAAGCTGAGAAGAGAGAGCTGCCACTTGATATCCATCTCTTGAATGCCATCTTCATCAATCTCTTGAAGTTCTCCATGAGTCAACATAGTACCATTGTGCTGTGTAGTAAGGAAAGCACAATAAGTGTCTTCATTCAAAAGTCCATTAGTACTGCTAACAGTACCACTATTAGAGTTAGCAGTACCAACTGCTCCAGCAACTTGAACTTCTTCTTCTGGATTAGATGTACTGGGAGTTGACACAAAGCCAAATTTCCAGAACATGAGCTTGAACTTGATCCAGCAGACTTTTTCACTTCATGTTCTACTATCTTGAAGTTGCTATAGAGATCCATTAGACTCATAGAATCAATGTCTGGCTTATTCTTCAAGACAACCACATGCATAGCCCATTCTGATGGTAGACTCCTTAGGAATTTTGAGTTGAGATCTTCCTGAGGCATCTCAATTCCTAGAACAGCAAGTTGACTCACTAGCTTTTGAAACCTATTAAACATATGATCTAGTGACTCATTGCTTGTTGCTGTGAAGTTCTCAAACTGTTGCTTGAGAAGGGTCTTCTGGGTTTTCTTGGTGGCTTCATTCCCACCATACCTTGCAACAATAGCTTCAACGAGAGTTTTAGCACACATGTATTTACTGAAGTTCAGTAATTGATCATTGGGAATTGTCATCAGTAGCATGCTCCTTGCTTTAACATCATTCTTGTGCTGAGCCTTCTCATCAGTAGTCAATGGCTTGGTCTGCACCTTTGTTTCAGAGACACCCTCAACAACAGTTGTTGTAGTTGTGGGCTTAAAAGAATTTCCATCTTCTATTATCTCCCATAACGTATAATCCTGCACTTGAAAGAATTGTTCAACTCTTAGTTTCCACATATCGAACTCATTGGGTTTAATCATTGGTAGCTTAGCAGCAATATTAGTTTGACTTGTAGTTGTCTCCATGTCCATCTTCTTCTTAGACAAATTCGTCTGGATCTTCTAAATCAAAGTATCAGTAACCTGTCTCTGATACCACTTGACCGGATCTACACACACTCCTTGTGTTAGATAGATACTTTGAATAATGCTAGTCTAGCACGCGGAATTTACTAGCAAGCACTCAGAAGATTTATTTGATGTGTTTTGTATGAACGAATGAAACAATGTATATATGAACTAGAGACAGATAATTCACTTCAACGAGTGATCTCCTATCACTAGGGTTTACAACCTTGAATCTTTTCTAAGAACTTACGTCTGTACTCTATTCAACAACCTAGGCAATCCTTTTATAGACCAAGGATTCCTGTACAAGATAACTATCATCTATGTAAATAAGATATACACAAAATCCTTTCTATACTTATCTTCTATACGATTACAAAAATTATAAGCCGTACTAACTTTCTATTACCAACCGTACTAACTGACTTTGTACTGTTAGTATAATCTTCATTGTCTTCCAGCAGTACTAACTTATATGCAATAGTCTTAACTGTTTACCTTAATTCCCAACACATGGCTAATGCAAATAGAAACCCTGAGCCGAGAGAAGTTCTTGTAGCGAAGAAGAGTAGCTACAAAGAGTTCATGAGCTGCCAACCTTTCAATTTCAAAGGTACTGATGCGGTGCGATGTGTCGTTGCGGTTTAGCAGTATTAATGCCTACTCAAGTTTTAAATTTATATTTAGCCGACTTATCAATAACACACACACTTAACGAGCAATGTACCCGGTCAGTATGAATATAATGGTAAGTAGAGTGTCGATCACTAAGAGTGGAACGTATTATCTAGTTATTCTAATCAGTATTTTAATATATTAAGTTAGCTATACAACCTATTCTAACGCAAGGGGGTTCAGCCTGAGAGACTGGCACGATTTGGTTGCAATTAAATAATAAACTAAACCAATAGGCACGAATCAGCGAAT
The DNA here is from genome assembly GCA_021014915.2 of Artemisia tridentata subsp. tridentata. Classification (NCBI taxonomy): domain Eukaryota; kingdom Viridiplantae; phylum Streptophyta; class Magnoliopsida; order Asterales; family Asteraceae; genus Artemisia; species Artemisia tridentata. The sequence continues at coordinate 141,984,835 of CP139501.1, read as the reverse complement.
AGCACACACGTACACAGATAAATACTCGAGACAATAAGAAGATCTGTCCTGATAGATAAGTAGTTTGTCACTTGTTTTATTGCTAGTTTTATATGAAGTGTATAGTTCGATGCAACGCACCGAGATTAAGTCCTTTCTCGTTGGTTCTAATCTTATCGGCGAGTAAACCCTTAATGATTACTTATGACTATCCTATTTATCTTTCTTCATACTTTTCTACAGATGATAGAATGCATAGGCGATCTAATAAATAGGCGAGGGCAGAGGCATGGCGACCCGATCAACGCTCAGCTAGACACAGAGGTTATCAATGCACTAATAAAAGTCACCAAAGACATCAACATATAAACTTTAATTAATGAGAAAGCAGTTTTAAGGGAGTGCAATCTTTCCGTTGTCACATTACACAAGCCACCAATCTTGATGAATTAAAGTTTACTAACACAATAAAACAAAACTACTTAATGAATTAAACACATGCAGCACCTTCTTACAGCTCTTGTATCTTTGTTTGGGTGTGTCTTGTGCTGCCTATTTGTCTGAATTCATCCTAGGTTTCTGTACTTCGGTCTTCTGTCGAACTTCGGACCTTTTAACTCGTCTGGTCTTTGGGGTATTTATAGTTTCTGTCTGAGGGTAAGATGCGGCGCATCTAGTAAGTAGATGCGGCGCATTGACTTAACTTCGCGTGGGGTCCAAGATTAATATATTCAGGAATATTCGTACACCGCCAGAAGATGCGGCGTAACTCCATAAGTAGATGCGGCGCATGTCCTCTTGTATCTTGGATCGTATCTGGTGAAATCTGGATAGTGATGCGCCGTATGTAATAAGTGAGATGCGGCGCATCTGGAGCAGATTTGTCTTGATCTTGTACATTTCAGTAGACTCTTAACTTCTTGCATGTTTTGCTCCATAATAAGTCCAAAATCGCCAAGTTTCACCAAATGCTTGTTTTTACCTGAGAATTACAAAAGTAAACGATTAAGTATCAATCCTCATACATAATATAATAAAACAAGTCAAATAATTAGGATAAATGATAGTAATAAAATGTACTCATTTGAGTTCATCAGGTACAGAAGGTGCTGTTGGACTAATCCACTAGTTTGAATGAAGCAAATCAGTATTCTCTCGTAGTAACTGTACTAAAGATTTCAAAGTGAAGTTTGTTACCGGTTCACTTACTGAAGAAGCTCTATCCTGGTGGAAATCATTTGCCCAACCTATGGGAATTGAGGAAGCTTATAAAACCACCTTGACCGAATTCAAAAAGCTTATGATTAAGAAGTACTGTCCCCGAACTGAAGTCAAAAAGATGGAAGATGAATTCTATAACTTGACTGTGAAGGGGAATGATATCAAAACTTACATTAGGAGATTTCAGGAATTGGCAACTCTATGTCCTACCATGCCAACTACTGAAAAGACAATGGAAGTTTTCATCGGGGGATTGCCTAAAAGTATTGACGGGAATGTTACTGCCTCTAAACCTCAAACTTTAGAGGAAGCCATTACCATCACTCAAAGGTTAATGGATCAAGTAACAAAGCACAACTCTGTGCCAGGGCCCAACGATAACAAACAAAAGTTCGACGACAGAAGAACTTTCAACAACTACCGTAACACCAACACCAATACCCGTACCACAAATCCTTACTCACGCCAGAACCAAAGGCAAGAAGCTACTAGAGCTTATGCTGCCACTCCAGCTAAGGAGATTGGTTATGCTGGAAATCTCCCACTGTGTAGAAGATGTGCTCTACATCACACAAGACCTTGCAATGCTAAGTGTAATACTAGCAACAAGGTAGGCCATCAGACCAAATATTGTAGACACAAGGGACCAGCCACTGGAAGCAATCCGCTACCAGTGGTGGTTACTTGTCATGCCTATGGAGAGAAAGGGCATTATGCAAATCAGTGCCAAAAGAAGAATGATGGTGCCCAGGGGAGAGCCTACATGTTAATGGATAGGAATGCTCAGCTAGACCCGAACTAGTTACGGGTATGTTCCTTCTTAATCATCATCTAGCTAGAGTATTATTTGATTCTGGAGCCGATAAAAGCTTCGTATCTATATCTCTTGCTTCTAAACTTAAGATTCCACCCCTTACCTTAAATACCTATTACGATATAGAAATGGCCAACGGAAACCTAATTAGTACAAACACCGTTATCCAGGGTTTTACCATAACTTTTATAAACCAACCTTTTGAAATCAATCTCATGCCGATTAAACTCGGTAGTTTCAACGTTGTCATTGGTATGGATTGTTTTTCCAAGAATCATGCTAAGATTCTCTGTGACGAGAAAATCATCCATATTCCTGTCATCGGTGAAACTTTAATCATCCGAGGAGATCGGAGTAAAACTCGACTAAGTCTCGTCTCCTGTATCAAAACCGAGAGGTATATATCCTGAGGTTGTCAAGCTTTCATAGTTCAAGTGATGGAGAAGAAGCCAGACGAAAAACAACTATAATATATCCCTGTAGTTAGGGAATTCCCAGAAGTTCTCCCTAAAGATCTACCTGGCCTTCCTCCTATTCGTCAATTAGAATTCCAAATCGATTTGATTCCCAGAGCGGCACCCGTAGCTCAATCACCCTACAGATTGGCTTCTTCAGAGATGAAGAAACTATCTGATCAACTCCAAGAACTAGCCGACCGAGGTTTCATTCATCCAAGTACATCACCTTGGGGAGCTCCTGTCTTATTTGTTATGAAGACACTATCTGCATGGCACAAAATGTATGGTATTCACCGATCATAAAAGCCTACAGCATATTCTTAATCAAAAAGAGTTGAACATGAGACAACGACGTTGGATAGAATTGCTCGCTGACAATGATTGTGAGATTCGTTATCACCCTGGCAAATCTAATGTTGTAGCAGATGCCTTGAGCCGAAAGGAATGAATCAAACCACTTCCAGTTAGATCATTAGTTATGAAACTTCATCCTAATTTACCTTCACAAATCCTTAAAGCCCAAACCGAAGCACTCAAAGAAGAAAATCTCAAGTCCAAAAACTTACGCGGAATGGACAAAGCTTTTGAAGCGCGTCCTGATGGAATTTGTTGTATCAAGAATCAGAGTTGGTTACCACATCTTGGTAACTTGAGAAACTTGATTATGCATGAATCCCATAAATCCAAGTAGTCTTTTTGTAAAACCCTAAAATTTAGCGTAATAAAAAAAGACCAAAATACCCCTCTAATTTTGAAAATGTAAAATAGAGCAAAAAGATATATTAATTGACCCTAATCTAAAGTAATTAAACTTTAAGTTAACTAATAAATTAAGTAAATAAAAACTTTACCTTATGATTTAAATCACAAGACAAATAAAATTCCAAATCACAAAATAATTTCGACATGCCTTTGTGAACAAGTAAAAGAGTTTCGACATCCTTGTTACTATAATAAAAAATTTGGCTAAAAGAATGAAAAGAAAGAAAAGATATGTATAAAATTTAAAAGATATCATATCCCACAATAATAGGCTCTCCCATAATTATCCAATCCAAAAACACGGTTCCTTTTTTAAATCCATATATACCAATCCCACTTTTCATTCACTTTGGAAAACCCTAAAAACCTATTCCAAACCATCGACTGCTGTTGCTCATCTCCTTTCTACTGTTCGGTTCTAAGGCAAGCAAGAGGAGGCTTTCGTGTGACCATGTATTAGACGTGCCTTGTTTTCTGGTTCGAAGTGGTGTCTTGCTCGTGGTTATTGGGCTGTTGTCAAATATTGATTCGTGGGTTATGTCAAGGGTTCTTGTTCTTTTGTTCTCATTGCCTCGTTAAGCAAGGTATCACCATCAACCTCTCATTATCTTGTTCGATGTAACCCACATATATTTATAAGACCCGAATGTACAACCTAAAAACAAGCTTTAATAAATCATATATATATATTCTAAATATAGGTCAATGTACATGGTATATGTATGCTATTGAAAAATCAGTTTATAAGGGTATGAAGTCTGAGTTTTGGACTTGTTTTAATCACCAAATTTATGACGTAAAATCTGGATATATATATATATATATATTATATATATATATATATATATATATATATATATATATATATATATTTATATCTGTGTGTGTGTGTGTGTGTGTGTCGATATGGGGATTTATGCGGTAATATAGGTCGAGTACATACAAGGTTAAGCATGGGTCATTTGTGATTTCATGTGGTCGTGTGTTGTGTGTACGTGGCTGCTAGTTATGGTCGAATAATATGGGACTAGGACAGTGAAAACATGATTTTTATGTGACTAAAATTGTGTCGAGGTGGGTGTCAAAATCTGGAAATAAAAAGGTATTTGTGAATGTCGAGTGGGTGAGTTTTGAGTGTGTGTCGATGATGTCCTAAGCATGGCTCGAATTTAGAAAGGTGTTGTGTGTGTCGTGTTCGCATGACTAAAAGGGTAATCGATCATACCTCGCGGAGCGTGTGCCTTGTGTCGAATAGGTTGTGAACGAAGGGTGTTTGTATGGGTTGAATGTGTACACTGAATTGGAGTTCAAATAAGGTAAAAAGATGTGATTTTATGCTTGAGTTGTGTGTGTATAGTATGGTCTAAATATAGAACTGAATATGAACTAGGGTGGGTCGTGTGGTTACTGTTCGAAGGAAGGTTTGCATGTGAGTTCTGTCGCGTTAGAACGGAGTCGTATGGGTGTGTTGGTGTCGAGTAAAAATGGACGAAGAGGGTGGATATGTTTGGACCGGTCGATCATGGTGCAAAGTGCTTTGTTTTAAGGTGGCCTCGTCAAATTGGATTAATAAAGCAAAAGGGTTGGTTCGAGTGGAGTTTAGCTGCATGGGGGTTTTAATAAAGTGATTAAATATACAATATAAGAATTTCATATGAATATGTATATTGCAATGTAGACCCTGAACTTTAATAAAATGACCGTTTAAACCCTAAATTAATAAAAGGTGTCATATTAACTTCTAACTATAATGTTGATCATATTAAGTTTAAAAGTTATTTAAATTGGCATTTTAACCCTAAGAGTTATTAAATCAGAAGACTTACTGATTATAGAAAATTACTAAAAATAGAAGGTTACTAAAACAGGAAAGTTACTAAAAATGGAAAGCCAACTAAAATAAGTAATCTGATTTAAATAAGATATTAATAATAAGACGATCATGTATTCGTGTGTTTTCATTTGCGGTCTAAGGTACAGATATTCTGACCTTATCTCTTAAGGTTTCTCATGATTCATTCACATCCTTTTTATATTAGTTTGATTATGATGCATATGATCTGAGCCTTCTTATTATGGTTTTCTTATATGATCTATGCCTTTGCTATGCTCCCTTAGGTTTGTGAACCATTGAGATTGTAACTAAATATGAAAACCTTTCATAATTATGATATGGAAATGTTTTGAGAAAAACCATTTTAGAATGATGTTTATGAGTACGATACGATACTACTTTCATATGAAATTTAACCATCTTTATGAAAACTACTTTTAAAGATTATTTTATGAAAACCGTTCTGAAAGATCATTTTTATGAAAACCATTATTAAAAGATTTCTTTAAACGAACATTTTATAGAAACCTTTGAATTGAACCTTTGCTATGAAACTTATGAACCTTTGATATGTTATGACCTTTTGAACTCTTCAGTTTGATACCCGAGCCAAATTTGTTTCCTAGCCATGAAGGTAACATGGCCGTGTCATTGATGCACCTCTGACCTGACTCTAGTGTGGTCGAGTGATGTTCCACACCGTCCCTTATCTGTTATTATTATGAGCTCAATTATTATTATATATATTTGGCCACTAATCTGTCTGCAGGGGCGTATGGATGCATCTTAGATTTGTTTTGTATTCGAGGGATATATCATGTTATGATTTGATCTGTTTGGTGTTTGATGTTGGGTGCAATCCACGTCTGCACATTCTGGGAGCTAGCAACTCCATTTGGATACTGAGGAAACCCCTCATATTATCTGATTATTTGAGAGGTCTCCCCTCTATGGTTAATATATTTGATTTGTCTGGGCTCGTGGTGGATTACTATCCTATCCTACTCTTTATCATTTATTTTCATTTACACCTTATGCTTTTTCCCAATGCATCATATTTATATGTTTGTTCTTTATCTTTTGTTTCGTTCTATATATATCTGTTCACTGGGCTTTTTAAGCTCAGCCGCATTTCTTTTCCTGTGGCAGGTTTTAGTTGGAAGCTGGGTTATTGGTGGAGAGTACTTTTGGACTTAGAAGACCACACCATGATAGCTACACTGGATTAGAGATGATTAGAAGCGTTTACAATGTTAGACTTAGTATTTATTTTAGTTCCATTTGTATCCCTTGTATTTCAGATTTTCCCTTTGTAAACTTTGAAATTCATTTGTATTATTTAAGTCATATGCTTGTGTTTGCTTTGATATGTCACTATAACTTAGCACTTCTACCCTTATCGGGTTGGGGTGTTACAATTATGGTATCAGAGACCCAGGCTGCGACTTGCAGTACATTAAACCCTGACCTGTGAAGTTTGGACCATTAAGTCTCCACTGTAGGCGCTCATAAGACAACCTTTGAGAACTTGCTTTAGGATTTTCCCATAGGAACTTAAGTTATTACCGGTGAGAGAAGGGTAGACTAGGACATCTATGTAAGTAGCATTGCTTCCGCATCACTCTGATTCGTGCCTCTACCTTTAGTTACGCGTTATAAGAACACTTGTTTCAGAAGTTAGAAAGTTTTGCAACCTAAGTTTAGTAACCAAGTAAGATTAGAATACATCGGAAACTACATGGATACCTTACACCATTTAAGCTCCACTTTCTAATTTTGATCTCCATTTTTCCAAATTGTTCGATAAACAGTTTGATACTTTCTGACCATCCCGAAGGTCATCTGACCATAATGTGTTTGACACATTCTATGAATTCATTACTTATGCTGGATATAAATGTATCATCTGATACTACTTAACTCTGCATAATCCATTACTACTTCTATGAGGACTCCGGTAGTTAACCATGGATATAGGAAGTTTTATTCCCTCCCTTGAATGATGAATCTTGCCTGCCAACCAGTTTCCTTTGGAAGGATATGAAGTAAATACTATCTCAGTACGAAATTGTTAACTGAGCTTGATGATGCTGATAACTAATATTCCATATGTCTCACTTTTGACAGTTATACGATGTTCGTATTACCGATGATACACACCCTACCTGCCACTTATGCTAAAAAGCTAAACAAAATTCCAACACCTTGAACCGTTCGCTTATCTATCTCAACACTATGACAAACCATGTACTTGACCTTGATATATGAACTATCCGTCTAGTTAACGACTGTATTCGTTCTACGGATCTGTTTAATCTTGATATATTTGACCTTGAGGTCTTGTGGTTATGGATTGGATGGCTTTCGTAAAGCTACCATGGACTACCATATCCGATATGTGACCCTTAACAATCTACTTCGTTCTACTTTTGCTTTGATGACTCTCAACCTACTTAAGTTTCCGTTACCTGATGATAAGATCCCTTGAATGATTTAGGTTCTCTATTAGTAATTCCGTTCTGTGTTCATTCTGCGTATGTTGCATGATGGTTTTGTTATGCGAAATTTGACAAATTATGGAAGGAATATAGATTTATGTTTTAGAAATGGGCGGATTTTGAAGCAACCACTTATATTGGCTGTGTTGATTTCGGTGAGTGATGAGGGATTGACGCTATTAACGGTGTACACTAATTCTGATAGACATTCTAGGATTTTCGTTACTCTTACGAGTAGTTTCGCTCTCCTCTTAGTTATGTTGTTTGATCTTGACGACCTCTGAGACTGTAGAAGGACTAGGTGGATTAAGATAGGTTGTTCTGAACACGACTTGAGATAAAGTATGACCATCATGAGGGCATATTTATATGATGCGAGTATTATGACGTCTGGCCAACGTGATAATACTTACATCATATAACGTGCACTTATTGTGATCATAGGATATTTCGAGGAGTGCATTAAAGAGTTAGAAATTCTGATAGATGTTTGAGGTTATCTGCGTTAGAGAGACTTTAGGTTCAGTCTACCTATGCGTTTAATCAGCTTTGACCGTTATACGATTTGATATGTTTGGATTCTCGACACGCGTTTTGCTGACCTCTGTACTTCCGATAAGAATCTTAGGTCCCATTGTAGAGCTTTCGATATATTCTCATCTGATTTGCCTAATAAATTCCACGGATGATTTATCCGTAAATCCAATGTATACTCTGTACCTTTTTCCAGGAAAATATGATTATCACCTATTACGTTTGGTATATTGTACTTTTGATTCGGATTCAGTATAGTATGTCTTTGCTGAGGAAACCGAAGCTATTTGATCAACAAGATAGAGTTATGAGAAACAAGTCATTCACTTTTCCGTTCACTGTCCGTTGTGTTTTTCCCGCTCCGTTTCATTTCAATTTTCGAGGACGAAAATTTTCTTTTAGAGGGGAAGAGTTGTAAAACCCTAAAATTTAGCGTAATCGAAAAAGACCAAAATACCCCTCTAATTTTGAAATTTTAAAATAGAGCAAAAAGACATATTAATTGAACCTAATCTAAAGTAATTAAACTTTAAGTTAACTAATAAATTAAGTAAATAAAAACTTTACCTTATGATTTAAATCACAAGACAAATAAAATTCCTTATCACAAAATAATTTCGGCATGCCTTTGTGAACAAGTAAAAGAATTTCGACATCCTTGTTACTATAATCAAAAATTCGGCTAAAAGAATGAAAAGAAAGAAAAGATATGTATAAATTTTAAAAGATATCATATCCCACAATAATAGGCTCTCCCATAATTATCCAATCCAAAAACACGGTTCCTTTTTTAAATCCATATATACCTATCCCACATTTCATTCAATTTGCAAAACCCTAAAAACCTATTCCAAACCATCGACTGCTGCTGCTCATCTCCTTCCTACTGTTCGGTTCTAAGGAAAGCAAGAGGAGGCTTTCGTGTGACCATGCATTAGACGTGCCTCGTTTTCTGGTTCGAAGTGGTGTCTTGCTCGTGGTTATTGAGCTGTTGTCAAATATTGATTCGTGGGTTGTGTCAAGGGTTCTTGTTCTTTTGTTATCATTGCCTCGTTAAGCAAGGTATCACCATCAACCTCTCATTATCTTGTTCGATGTAACCCACATATATTTATAAGACCCGAATGTACAACGTAAAAACAAGCTTTAATAAATCATATATATATATGCTAAATATAGGTCAATGTACATGGAATAAGTATGCTATTGAAAAATCAGTTTATAAGGGTATGAAGTCTGAGTTTTGGACTTGTTTTAATCACCAAATTTATGACGTAAAATCTGGATATAATATTATATATATATATATATATATATATATATATATATATATAATATATATATAAATATGTGTCGATATGGGGATTTATGTAGTAATATAGGTCGAGTATATACAAGGTTAAGCATGGGTCATTTGTGATTTCATGTGGTCGTGGGTTGTGTGTACGTGGCTGCTAGTTAGGGTCGAATAATATGGGACTAGGACAGTGAAAACATGATTTTTATATGACTAAAATTGTGTCGAGGTGGGTGTCAAAATCTGGAAATAAAAAGGTATTTGAGAATGTCGAGTGGGTGAGTTTTGAGTGTGTGTCGATGATGTCTTAAGCATGGCTCGAATTTAGAAAGGTGTTGTGTGTGTCGTGTTCGCATGACTAAAGGGGTAATCGATCATGCCTCGCGGAGTGTGTGCCTTGTGTCGAATAGGTTGTGAACGAAGGGTGCTTTTATGGGGCGAATGTGTACACTGAATTGGAGTTCAAATAAGGTAAAAAGATGTGATTTTATGCTTGAGTTGTGTGTGTATAGTATGGTCTAAATATAGAACTGAATATGAACTAGGGTGGGTCGTGTGGTTACTGTTCGAAGGAAGGTTTGCATGTGAGTTCTGAGGCGTTAGAACGGAGTCGTATGGGTGTGTTGGTGTCGAGTAAAAATGGATGAAGAGGGTGGATATGTTTGGACCGGTCGATCATGGTGCAAAGTGCTTTGTTTTAAGGTGGCCACGTTAAATTGGATTAATAAAGCAAAAGGGTTGGTTCGAGTGGAGTTTAGCTGCATGGGGGTTTTAATAAAGTGATTAAATATACAATATAAGAATTTCATATAAATATGTATATTGCAATGTAGACCCTGAACTTTAATAAAATGACCGTTTAAACCCTAAATTAATAAAAGGTGTCATATTAACTTCTAACTATAATGTTGATCATATTAAGTCTAAAAGTTATTTAAATTGGCATTTTAACCCTAAGAGTTATTAAATCAGAAGACTTACTGATTATAGAAAATTACTAAAAATAGAAGGTTACTAAAAGAGGAAAGTTACTAAATATGGAAAGCCGACTAAAATAAGTAATCTGATTTAAATAAGATATTAATAATAAGACGATCATGTATTCGTGTAGATTCGCTGAAGATGGAGTTTGTTTCCGATCTTTATGTTCTATTGTGTTTTCATTTGCGGTCTAAGGTACAGATATTCTGACCTTATCTCTTAAGGTTTCTCAGGATTCATTCACATCCTTTTTATATTAGTTTGATTATGATGCCTATGATCTGAGCCTTCTTATTATGGCTTTCTTATATGATCTATGCCTTTGCTATGCTCCCTTAGGTTTGTGAACCATTGAGATTGTAACTAAATATGAAAACCTTTCTTAATTATGATATGGAAATGTTTTGAGAAAAACCATTTTAGAATGATGTTTATAAGTACGATATGATACTACTTTCATATGAAATTTTACCATCTTTATGAAAACAACTTTTAAAGATTATTTTAAGAAAACCGTTATGAAAGATCATTTTTATGAAAACCATTATTAAAAGATTTCTTTAAATGAACATTTGATAGAAACCTTTGAATTGAACCTTTGCTATGAAACTTATGAACCTTTGATATGTTATGACCTTTTGAACTCTTCAATTTGATACACGAGCCAAATTTGTTTCCTAGCTATGAAGGTAACATGGCCGTGTCATTGATGCACCTCTGACATGATTCTAGTGTGGTCGAGTGATGTTCCACACCGTCCCTTATCTGTTATTATTATGAGCTCAATTATTATTATATATATTTGGCCACTAATCTGTCTGCAGGGGCGTATGGATGCATCTTAGATTTGTTTTGTATTTGAGGGATATATCATGTTATGATTTGATCTGTTTGGTGTTTGATGTTGGGTGCAATCAACGTCTGCACATTCTAGGAGCTAGCTATTCCATTTGGATACTAAGGACACCCCTCATATTATCTGACTATATGAGAGGTCTCCCCTCTATGGTTACTATATTTGATTTGTCTGGGCTCGTGGTGGATTACTATCCTATCCTACTCTTTATCATTTATTTTCATTTACACCTAATGCTTTTTCCCAATGCATCATATTTATATGTTTGTTCTTTATCTTTTGTTTCGTTCTATATATTTCTGTTCACTGGGCTTTTTAAGCTCAGCCGCATTTCTTTTCCTGCGGCAGGTTTTAGTAAGAAGCTGGGTTATGGGTGGAGAGCACTTTTGGACTTAGAAGACCACACCATGATAGCTACACTGGATTAGAGATGATTAGATGCGTTTACATTGTTAGACTTAGTATTTATTTTAGTTCCATTTTTATCCCTTGTATTTCAGTTTTTCCCTTTGTAAACTTTGAAATTCATTTGTATTATTTAAGTAATATGCTTGTGTTTGCTTTGATATGTCACCATAACGTAGCACTTTTACCCTTATCGGGTTGGGGTGTTACACTAATCATCCAGGATCTGATAAGATGTATCAGGATCAGAAGAAACACTATTGGTGGCCTAACATGAAGGAAATTATGGCTGAATATGTGGGCAAGTGTTTAACATGTTCCAGAGTGAAGGCTGAATGTCAGAATCCATCCGGCTTACTGATACAACCAGAGATTCCCATATGGAAGTATGAAATAATAACTATGGACTTCGTTACAAAACTCCTTAAGACATCGAATGGACATGACAGCATTTGGGTCATTGTCGATCGTCTTAAAAAATCTGCTCATTTCATCCCTATCCAAGAAACTGATAGTATGGAAACCCTTACAAGGTTGTACCTAAAGGAAATAGTTTCTCGGCATGGAATGCCAATATCTATCATTTCGGATCCTGTCATTTCACATCCAGATTCTGGCAATCAATGCAGAGTGCCTTGGGTACCCAGATTGACATGAGTACGACATATCATCCTCAGACCGACGGTCAAAGTGAAAGAACTATCCAAACACTCAAAGTTATGCTTCGAGCTTGTGTGTTAGACTTCAGAAAAGGATGGGAGTGACACTTACCTTTGATCAAATTCTCTTACAATAACAGTTATCACGCCATTATTAAGGCGGCTCCATTCGAAGTACTTTATGGTCGAAAGTGCAGATCACCTTTCTGTTGGGCCGAAGTTCGAAATGTTTAACTTACAGGACCAGAGATAATCCACTAAACCACCGAGAAAATCATTCAAATTCATCAACGCTTGCAAGCTGCAAGAGATCGGCAGAGAAGTTATGCCAATAGAAGATGAAAGCCTTTAGAATTCCAAGTAGGAGATCGCGTCATGTTAAAAGTATCACCTCGGAAGTGTGTCCTTCATTTCGGAAAGCAAGGAAAGCTTAATGCACGATACATTGGACTATTTAAAATCCTTGAACGGATTGGCCCAGTGGCGTACAGAATTGAGTTTCCGGAAGAGCTCAGTAATGTGCACAATACTTTCCACGTTTCTAATCTTATGAAATACCTATCTGACGACTCTCTTGTCATTCCAATGAAAGAGCTTCATCTTGACGATAAGCTCAATTTCATAGAAGAACCCGTAGAAATCATGGACCGTGAGGTCAAACAGCTGAAACAAAGTCGTATCCCTATTGTCTAGGTACGCTGGAACTCTAATAGAGGACCAGAGTATACCTGGGAACGCGAAGATCAAATTCATACTAAATACCCTCACATATTCTCAAACACCACTCCTACGTCTAAGTAAAATCTCGTGATGAGATTTCTCTTTTAGGAGGGAAGACTGTAATAACTCACAAATTTCATCTACGTTATCCACACTCATGATATATATAAAGATCATTTTCACAGGTAAATTTTTTGCTTCATTTCATTCCAACTATGTAAAGTAACTTACATAGCCCACTAGACGTGCTCACGCAACTAGCAATGCCAAATATCTCTATGTTTACATATGTAAACCTCCTAATATGTCAATGTTATGTTTAAAAAATCATTTTATCAAGTATACTATTAGTCTAACTTACTATTTCCAACCTTATACCAAAACAAGCCCTATACTTTTAAGGTTATTTCAAAAACCCTAATTTCAAGTTGAAACTAGTTTGAAAGTGTTCAAGGCTTATGTATAAGTTATCTTAGCTACGTTTTCCTTCCTAAACTCTATTACAACTACTAAAATCCCAATGTACAAGTCTTTTAAGCTCAAAATCCAAATTAGTGTGGAAAAATAGAAGGGGGGGTTGAATAGTTTTACCGGTTTTGAGTAAATTGCAAAAATCATCCTTGTGGTTTGGCCAAATTGCACGTTTCGTCCTTGTGGTTCATTAAGTGCAAAGATCGTCCTTATTTTGCAATGTTACGTGCACTTTTGGTCCTCCATCATTGCAAAAATCGTCCTTGTGGTTTGCCAAATTTCACGGTTGAAGGACCAAAAGTGAACGTAACAGTGCAAAATAAGGACGATCTTTGCACTTATTGAACCACAAGGATGAAACTTGCAATTTGGTCAAACTACAAGGACAATTTTTGCAATTTACTCACCGGTTTTTAAATTGTTTCAAAACTTTACTTTTGAAAAACCTTGATTCGAATCTTATGTGTAACCAATCAACACCAATATGAACACTACACTATACTATCTAATATAAAAAAAGAATGTAAAGATAAGAGATGGAAAGATCAAACCGGGACAAAGGGATTTATAGTGGTTCGGTCATGAAGCTCTTCTTCGCGCTACTCCACTCCCCGAGTACCACACTCGAGAGTTTCAACCACTATGTCAACAAACCTCCCTTCAGGCGGAGAAAACCGTACAACGTCGCTTATCCTCTTTTTCGACACTAAGCTAAATGTTGAGTGCTAAGCTTAGCTAGCACCAATCTACCACGATCCACCCTATCCTTTCTACTTCACACAATCAACACACTAGACTCGATCTACCCGATCTACCCTTGATCCACTTGATCAACACACAAGCCCACATGCTACACGAGATTTCCAAGATCTCACAAGATCACAATGATTAACTCTCACTTGACTCAATCTACCCTATCTACCCTTGATCAACTTGATCATCACACTAGCTCACAAGCTACAAGAGATATTCAATATCTCTATAAGATCACAATGATCTTCTCTCACAAACTCTCGAAAGAAAAATAAACTTGATGTATACAAAGATACAAGATGTATGTAACAAGTGTTACAAGTGCTCTAACTACAACTACAACACTTTGTACCTTCTTTGATACCTTGTGTTCTTCTCTTGCACTAGAAGAGGAATGAAGGTGATCTCTAGGTTGGATGATTGGATCATTCTTAAAACAAAAGAAAACTAAACTAAATGATCAAGAAGAAAAGATGTGATGAGAGTATTGAACTCAGAAAGTTGTGTGTGGAAAAGGATGCCCAAAAACTGTGAAGAGAGCTAGTATTTATAGGCAGAAAAAATCTAGCCGTTTTGTGTACACGGTATCACTAAATCACCCACGGTACCACTAAATTTAGTGGTACCGTGCCAGACAAAAATGCTCCTCTTTTTGTCTTTAGTGGTGAAAATTTATTTGGGGAAGTTTGGGGATGATTTTGGGGGGAAAAATAGCTGTTATGTTATTTGAACCTATTTTTCCAATAAAACATTTCTTAATTATTCAAAAATAACTTGTAAAGTATATTTTTGAAAAAATGTTTTGTCACATTAAAAATGTGAAGTTTTAAACACAAATTCACTTTTTTGAACATTTGTCAAGTTGTAAATTTGTTTGTGCATACCTAGAGTGATTTGCGTTGAAATGAGATCTTTCGACTAAAAACCACTTTACGTTAATTTTAACGTAACGTGTTTTCACATTTTGTCATCCTCAAAACGTGAAGTTATCGAAAGATATAAATAACGTTTTTAAAACATTATTTGCATCAATAATCTCCCCCTTTTTGATGATGACAAAACATAAACTCATTTTAAGTTACAAATTAAGTTTAACAAGTTTTAAATGAGTTTACATCCTATTTCTCCCCCTTTTGTCGAAGTAAAAAGGTTGCTAAAGCTCCCTCTTGAAGTATACTCCCCCTCGTTTGGAGGACACCAAGGAATCGGGCAATGGTTCTTGCTACAAAACAAAGTTAGATGACAAATATACAATATCTAACATGTAGTAAGCAAGACAGATATCCAACCACAAACAAGAAAATGGCTAAGTAGCCAAACTAAAGAAAAAAAAAAAAAAAAACCACATAACATGCCCATCCATTCATTAATTAAAAGAGATGTCATACATAAGTATGACTACATCACAAAAAGAAAAACAATCTACAAGAAGCATATAAAAATCTTAAGTGATATGAGGCCCTAAGATTTACTTCAATGAAAAAAGGGATCCTAAGTTTTTATTTTGGAAACTAAACATGAAGATGTTTAGTTATTTGGGCTGTTGGTTGGTGGAGGAGGTGGTATGATGGGTCCTTGTGGTGGTGTGAGGAGGTGTTCAAGGTAGGAGAACATAAAGTTCAACTCATCCCTAAGGTTGAAGATGAGGTTTCGGTTGTGATGACAAATGCACAACTCAAGCTATGTGGCTCTAAAGGATAAAAAATGGGATGAACCATTAGTGGTTGTGGTGATAGAGAGGCGGAAGATGATAATGTGTTGGACCCAAGCTCAAAAGGAGTTGTTGGTGATAGGGTGAGGGTTAGTGCTAATGGTTGAGGAGGACTAGGTGGAGGTAAAGGTGTGGTAGCCCTAATGGTGGAAGATGATGATGAGGTAGGCTTGGTTGAAGTGGCTTTTGATGGAGCCAAAGGTGTAGACATTGATGTGGTTGAATTGGTTGACGGTAGTGGTGTGTGAGCATCTTCATCATCATCCAATGTAAGATCAATGAGAAATATCTCATTGGGTGGTCTTATGTTTAGCCTAGGTTTCTTTGCTTTGTGAGAGGTGGTAGCCATGGTAGAAGACATGGTGAGTTTATGATGATTGTGGAATGATGAGGAATATCAATGCATGATAAGGGCTTAAATAGCCAAATCAAAACATGCAAGGATGACTAGGATGGTGAATTTAGGGATTTGGGAGTGTTGGAATCAGCATAAGATTGCAGATTCTGTGGAAAAGAAAGTCAAAAAGTGAAAGCAAACAGTTGAAAACGTCTACCCAATGGACGATACCACTAAATCACCCACAGTACCACTAAATTTGGTGGTGTCGTGCCCTATTTAGTGGTGTCGTGACCTGCAGTTGACATTTTTTCCAGTTCTGCAGGATCTAGGCTGCCTAAATGGGTAATCCCAGGGAAACTATTTGCAGCAAATCCTATTGCCTCAATTCATTAAAGAATAATCGCATAGTTTTCCTAAAACTAGCCATAACTTGCAACTAATAAGATCATGTGATTATCTAGAATTAGGCTACTATTAAGCATGCATCATATCAAGCAATTTGATCATCTAGTGCATGCAAGAAAAATGTAAAATAAAGGATATGAACTAGATAAAGCTCATAAAAATAATTAAGCATTAAGATTGATTAACTAACCAAAGTTACCAATGCCAAATAAGAAATACTAAGTTAATTCAAACTTGTTAATGTTAGATGGCCGTAGCCAAGACCCCATAAATAATAGTTTAATACTACTTGAGTTAGTGATACTAATTAAGTTAGCATTGTATAATCTCTTGACTTCCCCAACTTCTTAATCTTGTTCCCGATACCCTTGAGTGCCTTTCCAATATACTTGAACCCCCCGATCGTTTGCTCATGCATGGACACTTGCCGATTTTACATCGTTGTTTGCCTTCTCATCACCGAACTAAGATTGGTTGGTTGTAAGGAAGGTCGGTTGTTGGTGTGAAGGATGACGTGTCAAGATTACGAAAGAAAGTCCGGGAGAAGGAGTACGAGCATGAGACATTCCTTCTTCGTTTACCTCATCATCATCCTCATCTATAGGTTGAGATGACGATCCATGACCGAAGGAGGAAGAAGAGAAAGTAGCATCGGAGGTGGATTTACGACCACGTTTAGCCCCTTTGTCACTACGTGGCTTAGTACGGCATTGTGGTACACCAAGAGGTTTTATAACGGGATCAACAAGAAAGTAGTAAGCATTATTGAGATGTGGGTAATTTGCCATAACCCAGCGGAATAGATGAGTAAGCAACATACCATATGGCATGAGCTTATCGGTCCGACTATGAATGTTTTCCATTCTTTTTGCCATGTAGTATGCGAGGTTGTATGGCTCCTCGATACTAAGGCAATAGAGCATATGGGCAAGACTTGCTGGAACATGATCCCGGTTTCCCGCAAGACATAACACGTTTTCACGCAGAAGGAGTTCCCAAATTTTGAGATCGGGAAAGAGTTCTTTTAGATAGATGCGATTGGGGTTGAGATGAACTATGGAACCATCACGCTTTTGGTGCGTGTTGGTTACTCGAGGGATTTGGATATGTTGTTTTATGCTTTCAAGATCGGGGATATCGGTAAGATAAGAACCTTCACTTTCAAGGTGATAGTGAAGTGACTCTAAAGAATGGTGTTCTGTGTAGGCACATTGACCATGGGAAGGAACACCTAGAATATCCCCGAGTTTGGTGATGGATAAAATGATATGTTCATTTTGAATCCAAAAATCAAGAAAGACATTACCCTCAAGGTCATTGAAGGTACGGACACGACTGTAGAATTCGAGGATAAAACAAGGATAAATTTGATCATTTATTTTATATAAACAATCAAATTGGATCATAGGAAAGCATGCTTGGATGCCATTCAAAGGAACAAAATAAGTATCGACTATATGACCTTCGTGTATATATCGATGTTGGACTCTAAGGAGATAAGCTTTTTGCTCATCGGAAATGTTTGGATCATCGATGAGAGAAGGAATGTAAGATTTGCTATCTTGATAATCGATACGAGGCATTGTTACCTATGAAAATATAAGTATGTATATGTTAACTTATTGCATTTTGATGATCACATTTTTAGTGTGTGTGCGCCTAAATGCAAACAATGTGGAGGTGCGGTAATCTCGAATCTAAAAACAAAACTAATGAGATTACCCAAACGCTCCTAACTTCACTTTTGCTCAATCAAATATGTCGAAGAATACACATTAATTATGTAATTCGATCAATATTCGTGAGATCATGTATGCATGCAAAAATGTTTTTAGTTTGCATCAACAATGAACGAAAAATATTTCATAATCCTAGTTTCATGAGATTTTTCGAAAACAATGGAATTGGGGTGTTTGGCAAATGCGTCAACTTGGCGCCAAAATTTTTAAAGTTGAAAAACTTGAGTGTTAATGATTCCTAATCCAACTTTAAGTATCCTAGACATGATTTCACTAAAAATATTTAATCTTAATCTGAAATAAATAGTAAAATTTGGACTAAAATATATAATATAAGTGGGTTTATGCAAATCCAATGATTAGGGAATCATGTAAGTTATACATTGTTTAATCCTAGTCCTAATTGCATAAAACTTCAATCAAAACTGAAAAACCCTAATTCGATTTTATGCATAAGAACAAACCCTAGACTCAAATTGAAAAGAAATTAAGGTTAATTAACTTAAAATTGATGTGGTAGTGATTGAAATTATTTAAGTGCAATGCCTCGATATTGATTCACAAGAGTGTAGTGGGATTTAAGTGTGGTGTTCGGTTTTGACAGCAAAATAGAAGTGAGTATTTTGTTTTGAATGAATGTGCAGAGGGAAAGAGGGAAGAAAACGGGTTAATCTGACACACGGTACCACGGTACCACTAATGTTTAGTGGTGCCGTGTCACTTTAGTGGTGTCGTGCGTGTCTGAGACTCGTTTCTGTTCCTTTTTTACTTTTGACGAATTAATCTCACTTAATTAGTAAGACTTTTTTACGCGAGGGAAGAGTTTATACCTAATAAACTCTTTTAATGGTAACGACTTGGTGAGATGACAAGAAATGACTTTAGTATTTCCGAGGAAATACATTAGTAGTCATTATAGGAATACGAGGGATGACTTTAATATTTCTAGTGAAATATTTAGAAAGTCATGAGACGAGACGGGAAAAATGACTTCAATATTTCCAGTGAAATATTCAAGTAATCATACGAGGAACGTAAAGGATGACTTAATATTTCCAGTGAAATATTTAAAAGTCATGAGACGAGACGTAAGGGATGACTTAATATTTCTAGTGAAATATCTAAAAGTCATGAGACGAGACGTAAAGGATGACTTGAATATTTCCAATGAAATATTTAAATAGTCATGGGAGGAATGAAGAGGATGACTTGAAAAGTCATGAAGCTAGACGTAAGAAATGACTTCAATATTTCCAGTGAAATATTCGAGTGATCATAAGAAGGATGTGAGGGATGACTTAATATTTCTAGTGAAATATTTAGCAAGTCATGAGACGAGACATAAGGGATGACTTTAATATTTCCAGTGAAATATTTAAGTAGTCATAAAGAGGATGTGAGGAATGACTTAAAAAGTCATGAGACGAGACTAAGAAATGACTTCAATATTTCTAGTGAAATATTTAGAAAGTCATGAGACGAGATATGAGAGATGACTTTAATATATCTAGTGAAATATGCAAATAGTCATAAGAGGGATGTGAAGGACGTATTTGAACACATGGGAATTGTGAAATTCACGGAATGTGTTCCATCATTCCTAGATCTAAACGAGGATAGTTAGAGGATTCTCGTTTGAGAAGTTTGGTTGGGATATCGACGATGTTGTCCTTTGAGGGAAAACTTTTCTAAGAAAATGATTCCTTTTTGGACATTATCGCGATGGAAGAGATGACGTACTTCGATGTGCATCGTACATGAACAGTCCACGGGGTTCTTGGTCAAGTCAATTTGCACTTCGGTTGTCGCACTTCATAGGAATGTCGTTGAGATGGATGTCGCAGTCGATTAAAGCTTGTTTCATCCATATCGTTTGTTGTTATGCCTTTCCGGCGCTTACGTGTTCGGCTTCAGTCGTAGAGATACCAAGAATCGTTTGTTTCTTCGAGAACCAAGAATTTTGACAACAACCTATGAAGGTACAAACTTAACTCTTACTTTTTCAATACACATTATCTCTCGCATTATCAGAGTTGGTATAGATAATAGTTTCTACACCAATCCCCTTGAGATATTACAATCCCAAGTGTATAGTGCCTTTAATGCATCGGAAGATATATTTAACCGCTTTTAGGTAAGAAGTTTTGGGATCCGTCTTACTAGCAAGCACAAGGGTAGACACTAGACATGATATCAGGCCTACTTGCCGTTAGGTAAAATAAATTACCTATCATGCCCCTAACCTAGTACTGTCCGCGCACTCACCTTCATCGTCTCTTGTGAGATTCGCCTCCGCGGACATGGGCGTATATATCGATTAAGATTGTTCTAAGCTAAATATCTTATATATATATATATATATATATATATATATATATATATATATATATATATATATATATATATATATATTATATATACTTTAGTATACTTTGACTTAAGAAGATACCATCTTCAAGTAATGTTATATGAGGGCTAGGACAGAAACTTAATTCACTCATCATGCTCATCTTCAAACTTGTCACACATGATCTTTGAGTGATCATTGTACATTTCTGGACAAGTTGAGTTTGACATAATTGTCTTCGACAAATATTTGAGTCATGATGGGATGTGAATTTCGTTTCTTTGTGAAAAGCATGTTGTAAACCATTTTCATGGTATATTCATGTTTGATGAAGCGAAAAGTGTACCGCTTTTAGGGGGTCATTTAAGCCCTAATCCGCGATTATATGATCAAATATTGCCCTAAATCGTTTCTTTTCTCATTTTAGGTACTTGGGACGTGATTTCTGGAATATGAAGCATTTTGGAGCTTTTTGGACGTTTTTATGCTCAAGAATGAAGAAAACAAAAAGACCAAGGAAAGTCAGGATTTTACACCTGACGGCGTCAGGCTTTGGATGCTGACGCCATCACTTGAAGATGAAAGTGGTGGAATTATACGCGTGACGCGCCAGAAAGTTTTACATTAGAAGTCTGACGGCGTCACGCTTTGTGACGCCATAGGTGGTCACGGTTTAATTTAAAGAGAGACGGCCCAGAAGATCTTGAAGGTGACGGCGTCAGGACTCATCCTGACGACGTCAGATGATATAGAGTGACGGCGTCAAAGTATTCTTACACGAGAAGGAACCTTAGTGAAACCGCCACAAGTTAATCAAGACAATCACAACTCGCGCGCGGAGTAGCTGTTACTGTTTTGGCCATAAAATCTTCATACGAACTCGGATTTTGGTGATTCAAGAGGCCACGGAATCGGGACGAAAAGATCTACAATTTGGTGAAAAAGGGGAGCTGACACCATCATTTGTAAAGGCTGACACCGTCAGATCGATGCGGACAGAAAATCAGCTATAAATACAACATCACAACTTCACTTTTTGTAAGCCCAAAACCCTAAGTCCGATTCTAGGGTTTAGGTAGGTGTTTTTCCAGCAACTTAGAGGGTTTCAATCACTTCATAAACATCAAATATTGGTTTGTTGATTCTAACTTAATTATGTCTTTCATTATTATGGTTGTTTGCCCTTCATTGATCATGCTTTGCTAATTCACCTTGTGTCTACTTATGATTGTGTGAAACTTGTATATAATTAATTAGATCTTATTGATTCCTTGTTGATGTATGTGTCTATCGTCATCAATAAAGGTGTGACACTTCAATAGATCTTATTGGTTTAGCTTATAATTCTTGTTTCCTATTGTCTCTTGTTTGATTGGGTGATATCGATGTTAGGCTTAAGAAAACTGGCTAACCTCCTATACGGTAACTTGCTTGAACGTCTTAAGAAACATGAACCAATGCGTACTAGGTTTATTTGGTTGTATTTAATGCATGAGTGAATTCTAGTGATCCCATGTTAGGAGCTTCTTAGCCGGCTCGACATAGGAGTGAAGTAGGAGCTTATAGAGTTGGGGAAGTACGTACGTCACCCCACGATTGGTATTAAGGAATACAACCCGTCAATTAAAACAGGGTGTGTACAATTCAATAGGTAGAATTGGATAGCTAGCAAGGAGTAACATATCATAGGTAGACATGCTTCACTTCCCTTGTAGAACCCTAGTTTACTTTCCTGCACATTAGTTTAATTAGTAGCTTTTGGGTTAGTTGATTAGCAACTAATTCCGCCCCTTCTTCCAAAACCCGATATTTTTTCTTGCTTTCCATAAAATATAAAAAATACAAAAAGAATCATCCCTCACCTCTAGACCTAGTAGATAAATTTCAATCCTAACGAACACTATTCTTTGAGTTGAACGATCAATCCCCCGGTACTTGCCACTACACTATACTTCATCGGTTAGGTACACTGCCTGGTGGGGATTGCAAGCCTCTTGAGATCCCTCGAGAGGTAAAACCTGTTGTAAGGTCGCAAAACCACGCATCAAGTTTTTGGCGCCGCAGCCCGGGGAGTAGTTATTGCTTTGGTTGAAATTTATTTTTATTAGGTCTACTCACAAGATTCCTATCAAGTGAGATTTTTCTTTCTATTTTTGTAGCTTTCTCGTAGTCTATCTTTTCTTTGTGATTTTGTTTGTAATTTGCTTCAAATGGACTTTTCACTTAGATTTCTAAGATTGCAAGATATGGTTGAGTGGCTAGAACACCAAGAAGTTCAAAATACCTCATTTAGAGACACTTATGAATCATATGAGCCTTCACCTAGGATAGATTCTTATGAACAACCTCCATGTTTAGGATCTTGTTTTAGTGAGGCTAATAGGGAAAGCGACCTAGTTTGCCAAGGAATTGTGGATAGAGCCGTATCAATAAACCATAAGTTGGATGAAGCACTAGGTTTGTTATTATCACTACCTAAGAAAACAATTGATGAGGATATAGGTGATCTTGACACGTGGAATGATGAGGTTAAACACCATAAGCCCACAAAATACTCAACCATCATTTGAGGCACCCACACCGCCCGTGACTTACCCGAAAGAAGTAGAAGAGACTTTAGGAATCCCGATGGAGGTAGAACCCTTGGACCAAGCACAACTAGAGGATATAGGTTTGAACACTTTTAGTGATAACCTTACTCTTAGTTCTAGGGAATTTCCTAGTGTTGATGAGCCGGAACCTCAACCTTTACACAACTTTTCATCCTTAGATTTACATCTAGGAGACAAAAGAGGAACCGACCCACCCATAAACCAATATTATCCGGGTAGTTTTAGGATGAAGGAAGCCATTCACTCACCCCCTTCACCTCACGTGGCATATTTCCACCCTAAGGGTGTGTATCGCTACTTCCACCCGCACTTAATCCTAAGTGTAGGGAAAACCTCCCCTATTTCCGTTAAATAAGGGTAGAGTCAGGCTCGTGACTCGAACAAAAACAAGCGCTTATTGGGAGGCAACCCAAGCTTTATTTGTTTAATTGTTTGATGTTTTTATTTTATTTGTTTGTTTGTGTCGTATATGCTTAATCATAATTGTTCAATTTTCATGTTTCGAATAATTTGTGAAAATGCTTTATCTTGTTTTTTTGCATATAAAGGTATTTTACAAAAAAAGATAAGTGTAGGAAAGTTTATATTTTGTTAAAAAGAACAAAATTCGAACATGGAAAATTCACAATTTATGATTAGCTTGTATTCTATCTTGTTTATGTGTCAATACTTGTGGACATGTTTTATGAGTCCCTATTTGTAAGTCATCCCGCAAGTATCCTATCCTTTTATTGCTTTGTTTTGTTTTTATTTCTAAGTCTGGAAATACATCTAGTTGTGGTTTCTTTGTTCGGTGTGATGCTTTGGTTTTTGTGTTTGTTGGTTACAGGTATTATTGGATAAGAAGATGTACGTGCAACACATCAAGAGGATGATTATATTTCTGGAGTGAAGCTTATCATGTTCATTCTCTTGGAGGGAGATTTAACCTTATTATCACATCATCCATACCGAGCGAATCAGGGGAGTATTAGTTTCTTCCATTCTCATTTATTTTTACTTTTACATCTTTTGTCTAGAACATTGGGGACAATGTTCGGATTAAGTGTAGGGAGGGTAAATTAGGATGCCTTAGAAACTACAACTTCACTCGATTTTTGTTTTGTTTAATAGTGCATGTGTAATAAAGCCAAGAGAAATATTGGTTAGGGCAATTTTAGCACCAAATTTAAATTTTTTTACAACATATAGGAGTGAAACTTTGATTTTAATAAGCGTCTCATGGATAGGGAATTGTATGACTAGCACAAAAACCATACCACTCAAAAATTTCCACACCAAATATGTGAGGTTCGCCTTTAGATCTTTAGGAAAAAGCATTCATTGTTGGTGCTTATGAGTGTACCGGTAGTTTATAGATTCTAGAACTTGCGTTTGTGATGCATACCGAGACCGCTAGTGAGACTAAATTCGTGTAGTTAGGATTGACTACATGATAAGACGCATTAGGATTAACCCATTGTTTTACACCTGTGTTTTTGTTATAATTACTTTGGCTACATTGGTCAAGTAATTCTCCCACACCCTTTGCGTTGTACCCATTTTTGGTACACGATACCCCTAGTACACCCCTCAGAGCCTATCTTTTTCGTTTCTAACTTTAAGCATTTTACTTAAAGGAAGAATTTGTTTACACCCCACTTAAATGTACACCCAAATCGCCTTAGCCTACCTTGTATGCACTCATTTTTAGTGCATTATTGTGACAACATTTGTTTAAACCCTTAGTTAATTATCTAATTGATTACATGGTTGCTAAGTCGAGTCATATCCTTGTACATATTGTTTTGGGACGATTGAGACTTATGGGTAAAGTACTAGTGTAATGGAGTAATGGGGAAGAACATCATTTATTACCCCCATATGTACGTTAATATTTTAAAGTACTCCAAATGTTTCAATTATCTTGATTCGAGTCATTAGAATAATTTTATGTAAAGTATGTAAAAGTTCAAGTGTAGGGATGGTACAAAGAATCCCTAGTGATGTATCGTTTTGGATGGTAGGGTAAGAGTGTATGCACACACAAAAAAAAAAAAAAAAAAAAAAAAAAAGAAAAAAAAAAAAAGAGAAAAAGAAAAGTAAAAGCATACGGACTACCATCCGCCTCTATCTTTTATTTATGTTTTGTTTTGTTTTATGTTTATTAGTTCGTGATTAGTTTAAGATGAGTCGAGTCTTGGCTTAGCAACGACTCATTCTACATGTAATTGACCAAGATGATTGACTTGCCACCAGTAAAAATATCCTTTATCCAACAAACCGTGTTCTCCTTATCCCTAAACCTAATGTTATAACCCTTTGTAAAGACCTCTTTGATAGTTTATCCTAGGTGCTTACGCCAATGTGGTGGAGGTTTTGATCCTTTCCCAAGCCTATGGTAATCTATTTGCTATGACAGGTAATGAGTGATATTTCTCCATTTTCATATATAAATTTACAACACCTGAGGGATGAGAGTATCCAAACACTTAATGTGAGGTGCTAGTGTATAATTTCCGTGCTTGTTTTGACTAAGGTGGAACGATCATTTGTTGTAATTACTTTTATATTAATGTTAAATGACCCCTAACTTGCATTTTGATTGGTGGAAAAGCTCATTTGCTTGAGGACAAGCAAATCCCAAGTGTAGGGATATTTGATGAAGCGAAAAGTGTACCGCTTTTAGGGGGTCATTTAAGCCCTAATCCGCGATTATATGATCAAATATTGCCCTAAATCGTTTCTTTTCTCATTTTAGGTACTTGGGACGTGATTTCTGGAATATGAAGCATTTTGGAGCTTTTTGGACGTTTTTATGCTCAAGAATGAAGAAAACAAAAAGACCAAGGAAATTCAGGATTTTACACCTGACGGCGTCAGGCTTTGGATGCTGACGCCATCACTTGAAGATGAAAGTGGTGGAATTATACACGTGACGCGCCAGAAAGTTTTACATTAGAAGTCTGACGGCGTCACGCTTTGTGACGCCATAGGTGGTCACGGTTTAATTTAAAGAGAGACGGCCCAGAAGATCTTGAAGGTGACGGCGTCAGGACTCATCCTGACGACGTCAGATGATATATAATGACGGCGTCAAAGTATTCTTACATGAGAAGGAACCTTAGTGAAACCGCCACAAGTTAATCAAGAAAATCACAACTCGCGCGCGGAGTAGCTGTTACTGTTTTGGCTATAAAATCTTCATACGAACTCGGATTTTGGTGATTCAAGAGGCCACGGAATCGGGACGAAAAGATCTACAATTTGGTGAAAAAGGGGAGCTGACACCATCACTTGTAAAGGCTGACGCCGTCAGATCGATGCGGACAGAAAATCAGCTATAAATACAACATCACAACTTCACTTTTTGTAAGCCCAAAACCCTAAGTCCGATTCTAGGGTTTAGGTAGGTGTTTTTCCAGCAACTTAGAGGGTTTCAATCACTTCATAAACATCAAATATTGGTTTGTTGATTCTAACTTAATTATGTCTTTCATTATTATGGTTGTTTGCCCTTCATTGATCATGCTTTGCTAATTCACCTTGTGTCTACTTATGATTGTGTGAAACTTGTATATAATTAATTAGATCTTATTGATTCCTTGTTGATGTATGTGTCTATCGTCATCAATAAAGGTGTGACACTTCAATAGATCTTATTGGTTTAGCTTATAATTCTTGTTTCCTATTGTCTCTTGTTTGATTGGGTGATATCGATGTTAGGCTTAAGAAAACTGGCTAACCTCCTATACGGTAACTTGCTTGAACGTCTTAAGAAACATGAACCAATGCGTACTAGGTTTATTTGGTTGTATTTAATGCATGAGTGAATTCTAGTGATCCCATGTTAGGAGCTTCTTAGCCGGCTCGACATAGGAGTGAAGTAGGAGCTTATAGAGTTGGGGAAGTACGTACGTCACCCCACGATTGGTATTAAGGAATACAACCCGTCAATTAAAACAGGGTGTGACAATTCAATAGGTAGAATTGGATAGCTAGCAAGGAGTAACATATCATAGGTAGACATGCTTCACTTCCCTTGTAGAACCCTAGTTTACTTTCCTGCACATTAGTTTAATTAGTAGCTTTTGGGTTAGTTGATTAGCAACTAATTCCGCCCCTTCTTCCAAAACCCGATATTTTTTCTTGCTTTCCATAAAATATAAAAAATACAAAAAGAATCATCCCTCACCTCTAGACCTAGTAGATAAATTTCAATCCTAACGAACACTATTCTTTAAGTTGAACGATCAATCCCCCGGTACTTGCCACTACACTATACTACATCGGTCAGGTACACTGCCTGGTGGGGATTGCAAGCCTCTTGAGATCCCTCGAGAGGTAAAACCTGTTGTAAGGTCGCAAAACCACGCATCAATGTTTATGTAAGAGAGCCTTTAATATGTCTTACCAAGCTTAAGAGGCTTATTTAAGGACATACAATGCTTACTTGAGTTTATGTAATACCTCGTAAATTCCCATGTCATTTATTAATATTAAATCATCAACAAACTTTAATTTTATGCGATTAGCCTATTTTACGGGTTGATTTTTTTTTTAAATCTATTGAACCACAACACCAATCAATCTTTGATATTTATACTGTGACGCGATTCGAATGGCTCACTCGTGTGCCAACCATTCTAAAACGAACCTCGAAATAAATCAAACCCGAAACAACAAATTATGCATTTTTATTCAAGTTATTTTATTCACCTTTGCATTCAAAATATTGCTATGTGTTTAAACTGAGAAACAACCAATGATATTGCCAAACGAACAATGTGGGAAAACTCACGTTCCATTTTCACCGGAACCGCACGCGTTTCGACACCGTGATAGTATGACATAGGTCTAATAATTTAAAATAAAGAACAAACAGAAATTCGCGAAATATTAGAAAATAATTGAGGACTCGGAGAGTATTCCATATAATATTTAACGACTCTAAAAATGTAAACTCTCGGATTTAAAAACAGTTTAGGACGGAACCCAACTTGGCACAGTTTAATAAAACGCGGGTATAATAAAATACACTCCTTAAATTATAATAGCAAATAAAACCTCCTTTCCCAAAACAAACTCATCTTTTCTCTGTCCTCACCACACAACCCACCCTCCATATCTTCTTCTTCCTCTCAATTGTCGGCTACACCACAAATCAAAGCATCAACCGATCTATCACTATCCACCATAAATTTTAGTTGACCACCAACCCTTGTCCATTTCGAATTCACGGGTCTCCCTAAGGCTTAGAGCCAAGAGATAAAGATAGAGCATCATTTAGGAAGAATAGCTTTTCCCCAAACCGAAAGCAACATGGAGCTTAACTCCATTTTCACCCTTAAATCCACGCCTCCGGGACACCATTCGAATCACACCAAAACTACAAACACACCTCAATTTGAGAAGCTCTCAAGCAAAGGGTTAAAGTGTGATTCGGATTGGAGAAGGAAGTGGGTTTTGGAGCTTTCGGATCCGGGTTTGATTTTCTTGACCTCATTGTCAATCGGCTACATTCTTTTGTAAGGTTCCTCCAAAAATTTTGATTCTTATCATTTTCAATGTAATCGTGTAAATGGTTGTTGTGGTTTAAATATTTCGAACTAAAAATGATAAACTTGTTAATGGTTATTGATTTTGTGGATCTTTGAATCATTAAACTTGTGGAACCAATTTTCTTAATTTTGTCAAATTGAAAATGTTCCTGTCGAACCATCTTAATGGTGGAGTCATTATCCTTGATTTTGTTTTGTGTTGGTGTGGTTGGTTTTAATGAAAATTTATAATAATATTAATATTGGCTCGAATTTGAGATTGTTTGATCCTTTTGTTGTTTTTGTTTCGTACTCAGTCGCGAGTTAAATCATTGTGGTGAATAAAAACTTGAATATGGCTTAAGTAAAACTAGTGTTCGAGCATTGAATTGATTAGGTCTCGAACTAGTGTAATGAGGCTAATGGCCTTTGGTTTGTCGAATATAGTCAAGAGTTGAGTTGTACTCAATACTTGGTGACTGCTCGTTTAATATAGAATCTTAGTTACTCTAAGATTCGAGTTGTTCTTGTAGGATGCGTGGTTTTTAGTTCAACGTACATTTAAATCACTACAAGTCGCGTTGATCTCGAGTTTAATAGTCACTCATGGCTCGCGTTAAAAGATGGGTTCTAAGTCTTTTTGTGTTGTTATGAACTGGAAACGTGTGTGCAAATCCTTGGATGCAGAAAATTCATTAGTAATAATAGAACACTTATTCTTGAAACACAACTTATATTTATGTTTTCTTCCTTCTGTTGGTTTGCGCTAACAGACCATCACCCAATTTTCATTTTGGTTTTGTGATTTACTTGTTTGAGTAAAGCCCTTTTGTTCTTTTTCTTCCTATGTAAGATTTGTTGGAGTAAACATTATATGCAAACCTTTTTCTCTTTTGTTCCTTTTGTCATCCTACGAATAGCAGACACACCACAAAGTATAAATTTCCTTTCCTCTTGCTTGTGGACTACTGAATCCCAGCGTCACCTTGGTTGGGCCACAGCCCACCAAGTGATCCACTCCTAACTCTTTTCTTTTGCACATTATATTTAGCCACAAGCCCAACGATTTGTGTAACGGCTGCCATATTATCTTTAGCCCATTCGAACCATGGGCCACAGCCCACTTGCGACATAAATTTATATATTATACGTCTCTCGAATATTTTCGCCAAAGCCATTACTCATTTATACTTTGTATGTTACTCGAACTAATTGTGAGACGCGACATATCGAAACTTGTCACAATAAATTTAACAATGTTATATGTTCGTGTATTTAATTTTGATTCGTGCGCTCCAAATTGTCAACATAAAATATTTTCGCAAATATAGAAATTAATAAGAGTCGTTTACTATTTATATATGTCAAAATCAGAAAAACACAAACTCGTTTCCAATAACTCAACAACATATATATATATATATATTTTAGCAAATGACATATTTATCAACATATTTAATAAATTTAAAAAGGACTTTTCAAAATTCTTTTATAAACTTTGTTTCAACTATGTATTATCCAACCATAATATATGTCGGATATATATATGTATATATATGTGCGCATGTAATCATACACTTATAATTCTTAATTTATCATCTCGTACACACACGAAATTTGGTAAAATATAACCTTCTCGGTCAAACAACCAAGTCGTGCCATTACTCGTCCTTTCATAATCTTTGGACATTCTCAAGCCAAAAGAATCTTCGTCCTTGTAATTCGTGTATACTCTCAATGAGCCAATACCTACAAATACTTATAAAACTATTTTTAAACTTAAATGCTGCCACACCAGCAATGACAACATCAAACTTGTGAATTAAATTCGTGTAGTCTTGAACTTAGTCTGTTAACTAAATAATGCCATACTATCTAGGTCACGCGTTGGAGTCACTACACCCCTTTTGATTCTATTGCATCACAGTTTCTACTACTACCAAGGTGAGTTCATAGTCCCACTTTTTACTATGTTTTCAAATCCCGTGGGGAGATACATGCTACTACTTTTTATGATCACAATTGCTTGAAAATTTTATCTAAATGTGTTATTGCCTAAGTACAACTAATATTATATTGATTACTGTCAATACTATCAACTACTGTTGATACGATTATTATATCGATTACTGTCGATACTATCAATTACTGTTGATGCTGCTGTTATATCAATTTATGTCAATACTACTAATTACTGTTAGTACACTGTTAACACTGTGGTTTCATTAGCTTAGTGCAATAATAACTACTTTCGATTTATGGGTGTAACAACGGAACCCATTACCTCTTAAACTTGAAATCTTGTGATCAATTATTTTACTATTAAACACTATGGATTCACTCAACCTTTGTGTTGACATTTTAAGCATGTTTATCTCAGGTAATTAAAGAAATCTCAAGCACGGAGTTGGCACGGGCATGGAGAAAAGACCCACCTTTGTTTCAAATTACTATATCATTCTTTTCAAACTCATCATCACTTTTGCAAACTACTACCCCTTTTGATAACAAACATGTAATCTCTGAATATTGAGTTTTCATTGAATGATATAAAAATTTCCCTTTTTATCAAAAATCTATACTTATGACTGTGATCTAGTTGGTAATACCCCGTTTAAGTCTTCCGCTGCTTCATTACGATTTTTGGGGTGTTACAGATTGGCATCAGAGCCATGGTTATAGAGAACCAAATGCTTTTTCAAAAACATTGGACTATAACCGCGATTTCTAAAAGGACCATTTTAAACCTTACCACCCTATGCCCTCCGTGCCGACACTTTGCTACACTTTTGCATTGAGATTTGCTTGGCAGATTATGCATGACAAACGAATTTTATCACTATAGAAAATAGCATAGAGATTTGCTTGGCAGATTATGCATAACGAATTAGTTTTATCACCTACGAATGTTATTACAACTAATGCATGTTATTATTATTAGCTAACTTACACTTGTTATTATCGGGATATTACAGTACCATGGCTTTTAATTCACTTTACTCTACCGAAATCATTCCCCGTACTATTCGCACTTCCTCAGTTATCCAACTCATACCAAACTCAGACGATTCTTATGTGCTAACGGAGTCCACATCCACGTTACCCGATTCGACATTATTCTTTCCCTTACTCCCACACTCACTTATCCACTTACCACCGTCAGGGAGAGCCGTCATGCCTCAAAATAACGAGATGTTGGAGGGAGTGCCCAGTACATTCGAGGTTGACCAGAGTTCCAGGAGAACTCAAATGGAGACAGAGGATGACATGGTGTGGAGAGATATACCATGTATAGACGATCGCATTGCCACCATGGAGACCTGGGACTATATGTCTCATTTATCATCATTCGAGTCTTCAAACACTCCATACCCTGGGACACCACTAGAGGACACAGAGATGAGCGTTGTTGCCCAGATGCAGAACCAGTTGGACTCGCTGACTAGAAGAGTAGAGCTTCACTCCGAGCACCTCGATGAGCTACCAGCTGATCAGTTTGAGTCGTACGACCAAGACCTCCGTATATTGTTCAGGAGGATGAACATCAGAAGACAAGAGATCTCTGATGTGAGTTTCAGAGTTGATGCCGTTGAGCATGCACGGACGGTAGCCCAAGAGACAGTCCAGGGATTACAGTGTATGGTAGGAGATGTTGAGAGAGCCTTACGAGCAGCCAGGGATACTGAGAGAACCCAGAGCCAGAGGATTACCGCTTTAGAGGCTATGTTGGCAGCACAGTTGAGTATAAACCAGGAATTCCAAAGGCGTTTTATAGAGATGGATGACTTGGCTGAGATAGTTAGAGGTTTACAGCACGGACCTGGAGATGCACCCGGCACTTCATAGATTAGCCACGTATTGTTGTAGTAGTGACATCTTAACTTGCCCAGCGTGGCATTAATAATTTTGTATTGTATTGTTCTTTTGGAAACAATGTATCAAATTATTAAAACTCATGGTTAGTTATGATTACTATGTACCAATATTAATCTATGTTATGGTTGCTTTCTTCGTTTGTGCGTTGTAATTTTCTTTTTATACGTCACCATATTATTCCATGTGTGTTGTGATTGTATTCAGACATGTCGGGATGATTAGTTATGATGATTTTGTTTATGAGAATGTTGTATGCTGCTATTATAAGGAAAATTATGACACCTCACTTGATTATATTAACCGTAAAACCTAAATATATGTTCTTGTGTCATTGTTAGAACATGGCTACCCGCAACAGAACTACAGAAGCAGTCGCCGGATCGATCATGACCCCGGAAGAGATCCGCCGGTTGATCACTGAGAGCGTGACCGCTGCATTAATAGCTCAAGCTGCAGCCACGACTCCTATCGGCAGTGCAACAAGGCCCACTGCCGAGAGCGAGCCAGTTACAACCCGCAAGTGCACGTACAAGGAGTTCATGAGTTGCAAACCACCAACCTTTAAAGGTACCGAAGGAGTGACAGAGTTAGCTCGATGGTTTGAGCGTTCAGAGACTGTCTTTACAAGAAGTGGTTGTGCCGAAAACGACAAAGTCGCCTTTGCTACTGGCACTCTAACAGATGATGCACTGTCGTGGTGGAACGCCACTGGTCATAAAATGGGTAATGATAGAGCTTACCAACTTCCTTGGGCTGAGTTTAAACAGAGGATGTTGAAGAAGTATTGTCCTCGCACCGAAATCCGAAAACTAGAAGATGAGTTTGATCGCTTGGTAGTAAAAGGGTATGACATTCGGACCTATGACAGAAGGTTCCAAGAACTATCTCTACTATGCCCAACTAAGGTGCCAGATTTCGAGAAAACCTTAGAGAGGTATGTTGAGGGATTGCCTGAAAGCATAGAAGGGATCGTTACTGTATCCAAACCACAAACGCTGGAAGAAGCCATGGAGACTGCTCAGAAACTACTGGAGAGGGAAATTAAGCGTAAGCAGGCTCAGGGAGACAACGATCACAAAAGAAAATTTGATGATCGTAGAAGCAATCACAACAATAGCTCGCATCACAACAATCACACTCATCACAACAACAACAACCACCACCACCAACAAAACAGAGAGCAAAAAGTCGCAAGGGCTTATATGGCTGCACCAACAGAAGGCAGAGTTTATGCTGGGAACCACCCACTATGTGATCAGTGCAATTGGCATCACTCAGAGCCTTGCACTGTTAAGTGTGGAAGCCGCCACAGAGTAGGCCATCAGACCAAGAATTGCAAGGATAGAGGCCCCGTTGCTGGGAACGACTTACAGCGAGTAGTGACTTGTTTTGGCTGTGGGGAGCGTGGACACTACAGGAACGAATGCCCTCAGAACCGTGGGCAAAAGGTCGAAGGTGCTCGCGGGAGAGCATATATGTTGGAGGGAAGAGAAGCTCACCAAGACCTCAACAACGCGACAAACTGATGAAGTTTAGAATTTAGCAGTCCTATTCCCTTATGTATTATGTTGTACTAAGTCTACGACTTCCCTAATATCCGGATTTTAAGACTACTTTCTGTTCTATAAACAACTTGATGTGATAATTCCCCATCTATTGTACTTTCTATTCCTTTCTGATTTCCATATTATCAACAAATTTGTTATCACTCATAACATCTTTCCTTAAATTGCCATTTTGTAAACGGCATGGGTTGAATCTATTTAAACACTGAGAATTATAACGACTAAACCGAACATCACATCATTGTTCCTAAATTATACATAGCCTAGCTACCTATGTCTAATTCAGGAGGGATCATGTTATGCTGGGAGCAGTTATTTATAAATCCTAAAACGAACTGATTCACCATCTACAAAAGCTGAAGATTAGCAACTTTCTCTACATTCACCAAGTTCTCGATCGAAACCCTCATTGTTAAAAATTGTTATTAACAAACTCCTTTGTCTAACGGGTAGGTTACCCTCACAGATTTTTGATATTCATGAAACCCTGGTCGTACCTTTGAAAGAAATTCGACTTGACGATAAGCTAGATTCTGTCAAATAACCAATGGAGATTTTGGGTAGAGATGTCAAACAATTAAAACAAAGCCGTATCCCAATTGTCAAAGTTAGACGGAACTCTAAGAAAGGACCAGAGTACACATGGGAACGCGAAGATCAAATTCGTTCTAAATACCCCCATTTGTTTGATAACACAACTCCGACGACTATCACCTCTTTGGATTCGGGACGAATCCAGTCTAACGGGTAGGTACTGTAATACCTCGTAAATTCCCATGTCATTTATTAATATTAAATCATCAACAAACTTTAATTTTATGCGATTAGCCTATTTTACGGGTTGAATTTTTTTTTTAAATCTATTGAACCACAACACCAATCAATCTTTGATATTTATACTGTGACGCGATTCGAATGGCTCACTCGTGTGCCAACCATTCTAAAACGAACCTCGAAATAAATCAAACCCGAAACAACAAATTATGCATTTTTATTCAAGTTATTTTATTCACCTTTGCATTCAAAATATTGCTATGTGTTTAAACTGAGAAACAACCAATGATATTGCCAAACGAACAATGTGGGAAAACTCACGTTCCATTTTCACCGGAACCGCATGCGTTTCGACACCGTGATAGTATGACATAGGTCTAATAATTTAAAATAAAGAACAAACAGAAATTCGCGAAATATTAGAAAATAATTGAGGACTCGGAGAGTATTCCATATAATATTTAACGACTCTAAAAATGTAAACTCTCGGATTTAAAAACAGTTTAGGACGGAACCCAACTTGGCACAGTTTAATAAAACGCGGGTATAATAAAATACACTCCTTAAATTATAATAGCAAATAAAACCTCCTTTCCCAAAACAAACTCATCTTTTCTCTGTCCTCACCACACAACCCACCCTCCATATCTTCTTCTTCCTCTCAATTGTCGGCTACACCACAAATCAAAGCATCAACCGATCTATCACTATCCACCATAAATTTTAGTTGACCACCAACCCTTGTCCATTTCGAATTCACGGGTCTCCCTAAGGCTTAGAGCCAAGAGATAAAGATAGAGCATCATTTAGGAAGAATAGCTTTTCCCCAAACCGAAAGCAACATGGAGCTTAACTCCATTTTCACCCTTAAATCCACGCCTCCGGGACACCATTCGAATCACACCAAAACTACAAACACACCTCAATTTGAGAAGCTCTCAAGCAAAGGGTTAAAGTGTGATTCGGATTGGAGAAGGAAGTGGGTTTTGGAGCTTTCGGATCCGGGTTTGATTTTCTTGACCTCATTGTCAATCGGCTACATTCTTTTGTAAGGTTCCTCCAAAAATTTTGATTCTTATCATTTTCAATGTAATCGTGTAAATGGTTGTTGTGGTTTAAATATTTCGAACTAAAAATGATAAACTTGTTAATGGTTATTGATTTTGTGGATCTTTGAATCATTAAACTTGTGGAACCAATTTTCTTAATTTTGTCAAATTGAAAATGTTCCTGTCGAACCATCTTAATGGTGGAGTCATTATCCTTGATTTTGTTTTGTGTTGGTGTGGTTGGTTTTAATGAAAATTTATAATAATATTAATATTGGCTCGAATTTGAGATTGTTTGATCCTTTTGTTGTTTTTGTTTCGTACTCAGTCGCGAGTTAAATCATTGTGGTGAATAAAAACTTGAATATGGCTTAAGTAAAACTAGTGTTCGAGCATTGAATTGATTAGGTCTCGAACTAGTGTAATGAGGCTAATGGCCTTTGGTTTGTCGAATATAGTCAAGAGTTGAGTTGTACTCAATACTTGGTGACTGCTCGTTTAATATAGAATCTTAGTTACTCTAAGATTCGAGTTGTTCTTGTAGGATGCGTGGTTTTTAGTTCAACGTACATTTAAATCACTACAAGTCGCGTTGATCTCGAGTTTAATAGTCACTCATGGCTCGCGTTAAAAGATGGGTTCTAAGTCTTTTTGTGTTGTTATGAACTGGAAACGTGTGTGCAAATCCTTGGATGCAGAAAATTCATTAGTAATAATAGAACACTTATTCTTGAAACACAACTTATATTTATGTTTTCTTCCTTCTGTTGGTTTGCGCTAACAGACCATCACCCAATTTTCATTTTGGTTTTGTGATTTACTTGTTTGAGTAAAGCCCTTTTGTTCTTTTTCTTCCTATGTAAGATTTGTTGGAGTAAACATTATATGCAAACCTTTTTCTCTTTTGTTCCTTTTGTCATCCTACGAATAGCAGACACACCACAAAGTATAAATTTCCTTTCCTCTTGCTTGTGGACTACTAAATCCCAGCGTCACCTTGGTTGGGCCACAGCCCACCAAGTGATCCACTCCTAACTCTTTTCTTTTGCACATTATATTTAGCCACAAGCCCAACGATTTGTGTAACGGCTGCCATATTATCTTTAGCCCATTCGAACCATGGGCCACAGCCCACTTGCGACATAAATTTATATATTATACGTCTCTCGAATATTTTCGCCAAAGCCATTACTCATTTATACTTTGTATGTTACTCAAACTAATTGTGAGACGCGACATATCGAAACTTGTCACAATAAATTTAACAATGTTATATGTTCGTGTATTTAATTTTGATTCGTGCGCTCCAAATTGTCAACATAAAATATTTTCGCAAATATAGAAATTAATAAGAGTCGTTTACTATTTATATATGTCAAAATCAGAAAAACACAAACTCGTTTCCAATAACTCAACAACATATATATATATATATATATATATTTTAGCAAATGACATATTTATCAACATATTTAATAAATTTAAAAAGGACTTTTCAAAATTCTTTTATAAACTTTGTTTCAACTATGTATTATCCAACCATAATATATGTCGGATATATATATATATATATATGTGCGCATGTAATCATACACTTATAATTCTTAATTTATCATCTCGTACACACACGAAATTTGGTAAAATATAACCTTCTCGGTCAAACAACCAAGTCGTGCCATTACTCGTCCTTTCATAATCTTTGGACATTCTCAAGCCAAAAGAATCTTCGTCCTTGTAATTCGTGTATACTCTCAATGAGCCAATACCTACAAATACTTATAAAACTATTTTTAAACTTAAATGCTGCCACATCAGCAATGACAACATCAAACTTGTGAATTAAATTCGTGTAGTCTTGAACTTAGTCTGTTAACTAAATAATGCCATACTATCTAGGTCACGCGTTGGAGTCACTACACCCCTTTTGATTCTATTGCATCACAGTTTCTACTACTACCAAGGTGAGTTCATAGTCCCACTTTTTACTATGTTTTCAAATCCCGTGGGGAGATACATGCTACTACTTTTTATGATCACAATTGCTTGAAAATTTTATCTAAATGTGTTATTGCCTAAGTACAACTAATATTATATTGATTACTGTCAATACTATCAACTACTGTTGATACGATTATTATATCGATTACTGTCGATACTATCAATTACTGTTGATGCTACTGTTATATCAATTTATGTCAATACTACTAATTACTGTTAGTACACTGTTAACACTGTGGTTTCATTAGCTTAGTGCAATAATAACTACTTTCGATTTATGGGTGTAACAACGGAACCCATTACCTCTTAAACTTGAAATCTTGTGATCAATTATTTTACTATTAAACACTATGGATTCACTCAACCTTTGTGTTGACATTTTAAGCATGTTTATCTCAGGTAATTAAAGAAATCTCAAGCACGGAGTTGGCACGGGCATGGAGAAAAGACCCACCTTTGTTTCAAATTACTATATCATTCTTTTCAAACTCATCATCACTTTTGCAAACTACTACCCCTTTTGATAACAAACATGTAATCTCTGAATATTGAGTTTTCATTGAATGATATAAAAATTTCTCTTTTTATCAAAAATCTATACTTATGACTGTGATCTAGTTGGTAATACCCCGTTTAAGTCTTCCGCTGCTTCATTACGATTTTTGGGGTGTTACAGTTTATAAACATGATATGGTTTTTATGGATCAACAAATCCAGGAGGTTGTACTACATGTACCTCCTTGTTGACAAAACCATTTTGGGGGATACACTTTTCACGTCCATTATGTTAGTACCTACTAAGTTAGATTCCAAGAACACTACATGCTTAACATGTCTACTAACAACGGGGGTTTTAAGAAAGTGTACCTTAGCCTGAGGTGTTGCCCTTAAAACTAGAAGATTAGACTACCTTTGTTGAAAGCTAAGCAAGATGAAACAAGACTTGACTTTGCGTCACAAGATTAGTGCAATCACTAATAATCCATTTGTTGAACTTCAAGTTGATTCACAACCATATCTATCTAGCAAGACAGAAGCTCAAACATTTGGTCCCCAATATCTCATGGGTCCAAAGTTGATAGTGTTAAACATCCCATGCATTTGTTGCATTTGGTTGGGATGTTGGAATGGAGGACACATTTCCTATGGTAAGTAACTTTGTGGTTGACGGTTATTCCAAGTTATGGGAAAGTTCCTTGGATAACTTTGTCTTCCAAAGTTACTTCTCGGTAAAGGAGTTCTTTACCGAGGTTTAGGAACATTTGTTCTTCTAGGTGAAGGAGTCTTTGATCTAATATCAGGTTTTACAAAACCAAGTCCGGGGGTTGACAAGGGTTTGTAAAAACGCTTGACTTCCTTTTTACTAGCAATATGTACTTCTACATTATTAATAACTAAGTAACTTGGTTTAGGACTTAAGTTATTTTTCAAAATTGACCCAGATCCGACTTTAGCACCAGACGGTACCACGGTACCAATAATTTTAGTGGTGCCGTATGTATATTTAGTGGTGCCGTCATCTAATATTCCAGATTCTCTAGGCTTTACAAATTTTACTTGTTTAGTACCACTTGTAGAAGCTTAGTTTGGGTCAAATCCTAAGCCTGCACGGTCATGTTCATTAAACCTAATGTTTTCAAGCATATCATTAAGTGACTTTGTCCCTTTTTCGAACTTAATGATCCTTAAAGCATTTTCTTTGAGTTTATCATTTTCTACTCGAAGACTTATGCATGATCGACATCCAACATCTACTTCCTTGTTTTTCTCAAGTCTTTTTACCTCATCTTTCAGTTCTAAAACTTGCACTTCGAGTTCATGCAATTTTAATTTTAGTGTTTTGTTTCTACCTAAAGTTTTAGAACTTACTTCGCATAGCTTATTATATTCATCATATAGTATGTTATCATCTATTGACGGATTATCATTACTATAATAAGAAGAGTCGGAATGTACCTCATTTGAAGCCAGAGCCATTAGACATGTTTCGTCGTTGGGCTTCTTCTCTTCTTCTTCACCGCTATCACTCCAAGAGCCTCCTATGAAAGCTCTTTGATTGTTGGTTTTCGGTGGTTTAGGACATTCTCCTATGAGGTGATTAGGATCGCCGCATCTAAAGCATTTCCTATCACTCGTTCCTTTCTTTTCTACTCGGTTCTTTTGTGATGGCTTCTTATCACGAGTTTGCCTAACAAACCTACCTCTTCCCCTAAAGAGCTTTTTAAAGTCTCTAACGGCTAACGCGTACTCTTCATCTTCACTGTCGGAATCCGAACACTCCTCATCACTAGACTCCTTTTTGGCTTTCAATGCTAAAGATCTAACTCTCTCGCTTTTGCCTTTGACTATATCAGAGTCTTTCTTGATTAACATTTATGAACCTTGAAGTTTCCTATAAGTTCATCAAGTGATAATGTCGCCAAGTCCTTTGACTCTTCAATGGTGGTGACCTTTGCTCTCCATTTGGGATATAGAGCCCTAAGAAACTTCCTAACATAGTTCTTTCTAGAATAACTTTCATCAAGAGCTTTAAGACTAGTAATAATAGTATTAAATCTAGCAAAAGCATTATCAATAGATTCATCTTCTAAAATGCAAAATTGTTCATATTGTTGCACAAGAAAATCTATCTTGTTCTCTTTGACTTGATTATTACCTTGATGAATGACTAACAAAGTTTTCCAAATATCCATTGCCGTATTACACATGAAAATTCTTTCAAATTCCTTTTTTGGCAAAGCATTATAAATCATCATTTTTGGCTAGTTTTCTTTTAAGTTCATCACTTTGTTTACTATAAGGAACTATTTTATCCCTTTTATTTTCCGGATTCTTTTGAGTCGGTTGAAAGTCACCCTCGGCAATAATATGCCAAAGATCAATGTCCTTTGATTTCACATACGTTTTGAATCTTGTTTTCCAATATATAAAACAATCGGTTTCAAAAAGTGGTGGTCTTTGCATAGATTGCCCTTCTTGATATTTGTCGGAATCCATTGATCGATTCAAGTTTTCAAATACAATTTACCTTAAAATCTTGACTAACGTGGCTCTGGTACCAATTGTGAAAAACTAGAAGGGGGGGGGGGTTGAATAGTTTTACCGGTTTTTAAATTGTTTCAAAACATTACTGTAATACCTAAAAATCTAAAACATGCCAAATGACCAAAATGCCCCTAACACTTTAAAATTCGATTAATAAGTATATAAAGTATCAAATAAATCCCAAACCTTGGAAATAAGCAACATATGAAGTAAAGTAAATTTTGACTACAACATTTTAACATTTTGCATTGTCTAAAAATTATTGGTCACACCTAAAAATAATGTATGGGCCGAAATTATTATTTATATATAATTAATATATTGTAATTTCATTTTAAATCAAATAAAAGAAAAGATAAGTATCAAATAATTTGGAAATCTTCACAAATCGGTAAATTGATCTTCCATACCTTACTTGGACTGAAATTCATGCCTCCCCTCCTATTATTTACACGGTTTGCATATCATTCCTTTTTCTAATTACTGAAACCCTAATTATACACACACAAAACTCTCTCAAATTCATACGATTTTCTGGAGGCTCTTGGGTATTTTTTTGGTGTTAATCTACATCTAAGGAAGGTTAGAAAAATAGTTTGGAGGTTGTGGGTTCGTTTGTTCGATCGTAGCAAGTTCTTGTTGTCGATTTGTCTAAACCGAGAGGTATCAATTTCATTCACTTCATTCGATTGTTCTAATCATCAACTGGTATTTTTCTTACATTCATTACATCATTTATGTTCCAAATAAAATAGATAAATCAAGCCATGCATGCTACTTTGATCGATTATAATTATAAAGAGTAAAACGTACATAAAATCCATAATAAGCCATACGATTTTTCTGGGTTGAATACTTATTTTATTTGAGTTCTATACGAAT
The DNA here is from genome assembly GCA_021014915.2 of Artemisia tridentata subsp. tridentata. Classification (NCBI taxonomy): domain Eukaryota; kingdom Viridiplantae; phylum Streptophyta; class Magnoliopsida; order Asterales; family Asteraceae; genus Artemisia; species Artemisia tridentata. The sequence continues at coordinate 141,942,731 of CP139501.1, read as the reverse complement.
CATACAACACTGGATAAATGCTTATTCAATTTGTTGAAGCCTATATAATCCTTGTCGAATTTATTTTATATATCGGGTTTTATAGAAATCGAATGAAGAAAATATAAAACCTAGCGTACGATTTGGGTCTAGGGTTTTGGGGATGGATTTGGTTAATTAGTGATGTGTTAATGATGAATTAATGATGATGTGATGATTGGGAAATTTAGGGTTAGGGTTTTGTGATTAAAAGATTACCGATTAGTTTTTGTTAATTAAAAGGGTATGTTTCGTAATCATCTAAACTTGTGGGCTATTTTTATAATATACTTTAGACCAGGGTGGTTTCGTATAAAATATAATATGGGGGTCTTTTACGTAAAATATGTAACTTAAGGGTTTAAATGTGTAAATCGTATAATTAAAGTAATTCGATTTGTAAATTAAATAAAATAGAGGGACTTGTTAGTAAATTCTGGAAACTTGAGGGTGTTTCGCATAATTAAGGATATAAAGGGTGTAATGTGTAAAATTGGATACTTAAAGGCTTAATGTGTAAATATGGTTAATTAGTAAATCGAATTGTACCTTTTATAAGTTAAAGGACTAGCTTTGTAATTTACATAAAGATGAAGGTAATTCGTTCCATATTTAAAATAAGTGGTATATTCTGTAATTTTGTAAATTGAGGGGTTGTTGTGTAAATATAAATATGTTAAGGGTTAAAATGTGATTTAATGAATTATGGGGTTTAAATTGAAAATTAATAAACTAAAGGGTATAAAATGTAAAATGGTCAAACTTGAAGTACTAGAATCGTATACATTGTTAAATTATGGATTTGAATGGATAATTTGTGATAATTGCATTTTAGACCTTTAACTTTGGTATAATTACAATTAAAACCCTAAATTATGGAGAGTTGTTATATTTAACCCTAAACTACTATAACTTGCTAAAATATACCCTATCTCCATAATATGCTTAATTATGACTTAATCTATATTATAATGCTTAAATCTTTCTAATTATGGAAACTTACTAAATTTGGAAACCTGCTAAAAATAGAAAGTTACTTAAAATGGAAAGGCAAGCTAAAATAAGTAATTAAGAAACAATTGTAATTCTATTCTACTCCTTTAGGTGTGAAGAAGGAGAGGTCTTGATCCGTTTCTGTGCTTTCTATTTTCTTGTTCGTGTTTGCATTCGTAATAAGGTACAGATATTCTACCCTTTTTCAGTAAGGGTGTTTTTCCCTCTTTTTGATTTATTGATCCTTGATTCATATTAGGATTTCCTAAGCCATTGCTATGTTCCCTACACTTTGGTTCATTTATTTGATTCGATTTGACTTTGATGTTCGATATGACCCTGTTTACTTTGAACCTTTGATATGAACCCTTTGCCATGAACCTTTGATATTTGGACTTTGACTATGATTCGATGACTTAGACTATTTGAACCTTTGCTATGATTTGGACCTTTGACCTTTGACCCTTCAGTTTGATACCCGAGCCAAGTTCGTTTCCTAGCCATGAAGGTAACATGGCCGTGTCATTGATGCACCAATGGCATGACTCCAGTGTGGTCGAGTGATGTTCCACACCGTCCCCATTTTGATTATTATGTGCACACTACATTTATTATGGCCAGTATATTGTTCGGGGGGCGTATGGATGCATCCTAGGTTCGTGTTCATATTAGTGGATTTAACATGATTTGATATTATATCATATTGTTCGGTGACTGATGCATGGGTGCAATCCACGTCATTCACATATTGTTCGGGAGCTGATCACTCCAATTTGATACATGAGGACACCCTTCATATTATCTGGTTAATTGAGAGGTATCCCCTCTGGATTGCTTACAGGGTTACTATATTTGTGTTCGGGCTCGTGGTGGATTACTGACCTTTCCCTTCCCTTTTCTTTTCTAATTTGTATCATTTGCCTATACCTTATGTTATCCCAATGCACTGTATTATATCATGTTCATTTCGTTTGATTTCGTTTTCGTTTACATATATCTGTTCACTGAGCTTTTGAAGCTCAGCCGCATTTCCTTTTCCTGCGGCTGGTATCTAAGCTAGGAGCTGGGATTTTTGCTATGGGATGAGAGTAGAGATTAGATGGAGTTTCTACCTTAGATTTCCACCTTTATTTATGACATTTGTTTAGACTGGATTTCATTCTATTGTTCGTTCCTTTGGATTATTCGTTATCATTTGAACTTATGTATTTGGCTTAAGCCGTGTTGGCTTGACTTCTTTTAATGAATTTTGTTTAAGACTTCCGCTATGTATTATGTATGCTTTGATTGGTCACCATAATGTGATACTTCTACCCTTGCCGGGTTGGGGTGTTACAATTACTTTTGAAAAACCTTGATTCGAATCTTATGTGTAATAAATCAACACCAATATGAACACCACACTATACTATCTAATATAAACAAAGGATGTAAAGAAAAGATATGGAAAGATCAAACTGTGACAAAGAGATTTATAGTGGTTCGGTCACGAAGCTCTTCTTCGCCCTACTCCACTCCCCGAGTACCACACTCGAGAGTTTCAAGCACTATGTCAACAAACCTCCTTTCAGGCGGAGAAAACCGTACAACATCGCTTATATTATTTTCTGACACTAAGCTAAATGTCGAGTGCTGTTGGGAATTTCGAAAATAAGATATTTCTTTTTGCTGCCGATAGTGTTAGTTCCTGCCGAAGCTCATTGCTGCTGATAGTTATATTTTGATTTTGTTGATAGTGTTTGTTGCTGCGGATATTATTGTTAGTTATCCGTATGTTTAGTATGTTTATTTTTAGAAGAGATCATGTTTATCTATTTACACGTTTTTTTGTAGGACGGGTTAGGGTTAGGGTTTCTTATCATTATAAAAGAAACACCCCGTCTATGGGTTTGATACATCCTGGCAACTTAACAATTCTTTATAAAATTATCTTTTAGTTCATTATACTATCCATAGAGGATCATTGTCTTAGTTCTTTTCTTTTCTCATTTGTATTCAGAGATTCTCTTGTAGTGTGCTTGTGATTACATAGGCATCCTACCGATCCATATAGGCTCAAAGATCTAGCAGGTGTGTTAGATTCAACAAGTGGTATCAGAGCCTCGTGAGGATCTCTGATCAAAAAGCAAAAGTTCTCAAAACAATCTCTCTAAACCCTTTCACAATGGGCGATGAAAACCCTGAATTCGCTGCCATTAACAATGAAGAACCTGAACCCACAAAAGTTCAACAACAAATTGTTACAACCACTGTGTCCAACAGTAATGCTAAATTCCCATATCTTAAGAAGGAAGAGTATGAAGTCTGGGCTATGAAGATGGAGTACTGGATCTCCAACAGTGATCACCATCTGTGGAATGTTATCCAGACTGGGAATACCAAGAAGAGAATTGGAAGAGATAAGAATGGGGAAATCATTATTCTCGCTCCTACATCAGTTAAGGAGCAGATGGCTGTGCAAAGGGAAACTAAAGCAAGAACTCTCTTGCTTCAGGCTCTCCCAGAGGATCACATGGGTGATTTTCATCACCTGGATGATGCTAGAGAAATCTGGCTTGCTGTAAAAGCTAGATTCGGTGGGAATGAGGAGTCCAAAAAGATGAGGAAATCAATGCTTAAGCAGGAATTTCAGGAGTTTAAGATCTCTGAGGAAGAAGGTATTCACAAAGGGTATGATCGATTTCACAAGATCCTCAGCTAACTTAATCAGTTTCAGGCTCGACCAGATAATGAAGACTGCAACACAAAGTTTCTGAGGGCTTTACCTTCATCCTGGTCTCAAGTTTCTATAACTCTGAAAGCCAAATGAGGATTGGACTACCTAAGCTTTGATGATCTGTACAACAAGCTCAAGACCCTAGAGATTGACATCAAAGGGGTTTCTAGTTATTCATCTCATACACCTACTCATACTGCATTTGTCAGTACTTCAAGTGCTAACAAGGTCTCTCATGGTGATAGCCCAAACCCCTCATCTTTATCTGTTTCCTATTCTCCTGCAACATCAAGATCTCAATCAAGGAATGACAATGTTGTTGAGGAAATTCTTCATTCATTTGTTGCTGAAAGTACTCCACAACAGCAGTTGATGTATGATGACTTTCATCAAATTGATCAATTTGATTTGGAGGAGATGGATATCAAGTGGCAGCTGGCTATGCTGTCATTAAAGGTTAACAGGTTTGAGCAGCAGTCTGGGAGGAAGCTCAATCTCAATGGAAGGGAAGGTGCAAGGTTTGACAGAAGGAAGGTGAAGTGCTTCAAATGTGGTCAGATAGGTCACTTTGCCAGAGAATGCCAAGACAAGAAAGTTGATGATAGATCAAGGTATTCGGCATTCAAAATGAAAGAATTAGAGCCAGAGGAAGATAAAGCCCTAGTGTTTATGGATTCAATGCTAGATTGGGAACAACATGAGGGGACTGGAGCTTCACGAATTTATGGGATGATTGCTGGAAATAGAGCTGAGACACATATGGCTGGAGAATTTGGAATGATGGGTTATCCAACTCAGGTACTCAAGTGTCCTTTTGATTGTGAAATTAAATATACTAAATTGAAAAAGGATAGTGAAAATAAATACACTGAGTTAAAAAGGGAATTTGATGAAATGGAGCCTGAATATAATAAATTGTTTGTAGATATTCAAGCTTATAAAAAGGCTCTTAAAACTGTGGAAAAACAAAAGGCTTGGCATGAAGCTAATCAGCTTGCATATGAACAAAAGATAAGGGTTTTGGAAAGAGACTTAGAGAACTCTAATAACTGTCTAAAACATTCTGAAAGAGAATATGCTAAGTTGAAATTAGAAAATCAGGATTTAAAGGCTAAACTGGATAGTGAAGTGGCTAGGATAAATTCATGGCAACAATCAGAGAAATATCTTGTTAACTATGGTCATCAGTCTGGTTGGCGTAAGAAAGGGTTGGGATATGATGTTGGGGATTATAACCCTAGAATATTTGAACCTACCCCTAAGGAAGTTGATTATCAAGTGCCTGTTAAGTTTGTTAAGGAAGGAGGGATGAATGCAGTTCCTCCACCTATAAGAGGTGTTTTTAAGCCTGTCCCTATCCACTCAGCCCTTGACCTTGACTTTGATGATTCACAAGTGACTTATGGCAAAAAGGCAAAAAACTTGCCTGATCTTGATTGTGACTCTAATGAATTTGTCTCTTGTTCTAACAGTGACAAATCTGAAGAAATCAAGACTGATGACTATGCCACGTGTGGATCAAGTGAGAAGTCTGCATCAATAAAATCAAAAGATCTGTCTTCAAAAGTGGCAACTGATGAATCCCAAAGAGTTGAAGATGTTTCTTTTGATAATGTTAAAAACAATAATGTTTCTAGTTTTGGTTTTGTTTCAAACAGTTCTGGTTGTGATTTTAATTTGGTTAAGGATAATTTTAATTGTGTTGGTTTGAATTCTTCTGATTGCAATAAGAAAGAGAATGTTAAGAAAAAGTCCTCTAGAAAGAAATCTTGCTTTGCGTGTTGTAGTTATGATCATCTTATTAAAGATTGTGACTATTATGAAAAATAGATGGGTAAATATGCTTGTCAAAATAGGTCTGTATGGAACAATGTCAATGCAATTCCCCCATATATTCCACAAGCACCAAGAATAAACTCTTGTAGAGCTTCTGTTGCTGCTGGCAAGCCAGTTCCTGCTGGTAAGCCAGTTGCTGCTGATAAGTCCATTCCTGCTGATTGGAGAAGCAATGTTTCTAGACCTTACTACAGACCTACCAGCACTTACTTTCAAAATGATATGTGGCCTGTTTATTTTGACACCTTAAACATGGGAAGGGCAAGATGGGGAACTGCTGTTAAGTCCTCAGCAGGTTGTTCTTGGAGAAACAATAACAAATATATGAGAATGGGGTCCAAGAACAATGGTGGATCTCATCAATCTCCATGGTTTAATTTTTATTGATCCACAAGGCAGACCCAAGTCAGTAATGACTTGGGCCTTCCATGTATCTAACACTGTTGTATGTAATTTTGTTCTGTAGGACATTCCTTTTAAGAGTAAAGATGTAGGTATTGTCGACAGTGGTTGTTCAACGAGTATGACAGGAAATTTGGAAAGGTTGCATAACTTTGTGGCCTTTTATGATGGTACTGTGACTTTTGGAGGAGGTGATGGAAAGATTACAGGGAAAGGAACCATTAAGACTCCTAAACTGGACATTGAGAATGTTCTCTATGTGAAGGAACTCAAGAACTTCAATTTGTTCTCTGTCTCACAAATATGTGATAAGAAGAATGGAGTTCTCTTCACTGAGACTGACTGTCTTGTGCTCTCCAAGGACTTCAAGATGCCTGATGATAGTGAGATAATGCTCAAAGTTCCAAGGACTCACAACCTGTATTGTTTCAATCTGAATGATGTTAACCCTGAGGGTAATCTTGCTTGTATGGTGGCAAAGGCTTCTGTGGATGAAGCAAACAAATGGCACAAAAGGATGGCACATGTGAACTTCAAGACAATCAACAAGCTGGCAAAGAATGGCTTAGTGCATGGACTCCCTTTCAAGACCTTCACAAATGAACACAATTGTGTTGCCTGCAATAAAGGAAAGCAACACAGGGCATCATACAAGGCCATTACTGCTGTGAGCACCATCTCTAAGCCTCTGCAACTGCTTCATATGGATCTTTTTGGTCCAACTTCTATCAGAAGTAGAGACCATAAGTATTATTGTCTGGTGATTACTGATGAGTTTAGCAGGTTTTCTTGGACTTTCTTTTTAGGTACTAAAAATGAAACCTATTCTGTGCTTAGGGATTTTATTACCTTAATTGAAAATCAGCTAATAAATAGAAAAGTTAAGGCTATAAGGTGTGATAATGGAACTGAGTTTAAGAACTCTAGTTTAATTGAATTTTGTGGGAATAAGGGGATTAAAAGAGATTATAGCAGTGCCAGAACCCCACAACAAAATGAGGTTGCAGAAAGGAAAAATAGGACCCTTATAGAAGCAGCTAGATCTATGCTAGCTGACTCTAAGTTGCCTACCATGTTTTGGACTGAAGCAGTAAGCACTGCTTGCTATGTGCTGAATAGGGTATCTATTACTAATCCCCACAACAAAACTCCTTATGAGCTTTTTTCTGGAAAGGTTCCCAACATAAGTTACCTTAAGCCTTTTGGATGTCATGTAACTATCTTGAATACTAGTGATCACCTAGGTAAATTTGAAGAGAAGGCAGATGAGGGGTTCATTTTTGGATATTCTGCTCATAGTAAGGCCTATAGGGTTTATAACTTGTCTGCTAAGAGGGTAGAAGAAACACTCAATTTAAGGTTTCTAGAAGACAAACCTAATTTACAGGGTGCAGGTCATGACTGGTATTTTGACCTAGATTATCTGACTGATTCATTGGGTTATTCTAGATATAAAGCTAATCAATTTGTAGGTACACATGTTTCTCCATCTAACAATGCAGGTACCTCAGATGATGAATCTGATTCAGAGTGTGAGGAACAACCCATAGTTGTTCCTTCTTTTCCCTCTAACCACTTTTCAGGTACAGAACTCAAAGATTCTTCTGATAAGACTGAAGATAATTCAAGTTTTGCAGAAGACCTTGCTAGGCTTCAAAGACAAGAATATCAAGCCAAGAGAGCTGCTGAAAAGTTTGGTTCTGGGTTTTCACAAGAAACAGTGGAGCTATTGAGAAATGCCGAAGCTGAAGTCAGAAGAGAAATGGCTTTTGCTGGTGGGATTCCTGTTCCTGCTGATGTCAATTCTGCTGGTAGTACATCTGTTACTGCTGATACATCTGCTGTTCCTGCCGATGTCACCAATCCTGCTGCTTCTTTGTCTACTCCATCTGCTGATTTGTTGGGATTCAGTGAGCCTCCAACTAGATTCCCAAGTCCATCTGATCTGGGAAATTCACTCTCTTCAGCAGCTAAGCTGAATGATCCTCATCATCAGTCAAGATCTGGAATTTTCACTCACTCTTCTTATGATGGTGAAGCAAATCCCTCTATTACTAATCAAGCCACAACCTATGAGGTAGATCCTGTTGTTACCAAGAAGATTAACACTGTGCATCCTCAATCTTTGATTCTTGGTGATATAAATTCTCCTATTCAAACAAGAAGAAGGTTAAATCAATCCAAGTTTGGAGAATCTGCTTTTCTCAGTTACATTCAGGAACAGTTAAGAAGCAATCACACTGACTATCTTCATTGTCTCTATGCTTGCTTTCTATCTCAAACTGAACCAAGTAGTATAGCTCAAGCCCTTGATAATTCTGATTGGGTTGAGGCTATGCAAGAGGAAATGCAGCAGTTCAAGAATCAGAAAGTATGGGTATTAGTACCATTGCCTGAAGGAAAACATGCAATTGGAACTAAATGGATTCTCAAGAATAAACGGGATGCTAGGGGAATTGTGGTTCGTAATAAAGCTAGATTGGTAGCTCAAGGACATAGACAAGAGGAGGGTATCGAATATGACGAGGTGTTTGCACCAGTAGCAAGAGTTGAAGCTATTCGACTGTTTTTGGCTTTTGCTTCGTTTATGGGGTTTGTGGTTTATCAGATGGATGTGAAGAGTGCATTTCTGTATGGAAGTATTGAAGAGGAAGTGTATGTTACTCAACCACAGGGATTTGTGGATCCACAACATCCTGATTTGGTTTATAAAGTGGTGAAAGCACTCTATGGACTTCATCAAGCACCAAGAGCATGGTATGCCAGGTTGTCTGCTTTTCTACTTAAACATGGATACAGAAGAGGAACAATAGATAAAACACTTTTCATTAGGAAGAATTTTAAAGATATCATCTTGGTACAAGTGTATGTAGATGATATTATTTTTGGTTCCACTAATGCAGCCTGGTGTAAGGATTTTGAGGAATTAATGAAAAGTGAATTTGAAATGAGTGATTTGGGGCAGATGACATTCTTCTTGGGCTTACAGGTTCAACAGAGGCCAGATGGTATCTTCATTAACCAAGAAAAGTATGTTCATGACATACTTAAGAAGTTTGACTAGGACAGTGTGAGGACTGCTACAACACCTTTTGAAGCTCCAAAGCCTAAATCTAATAATGAACCTGATGATGCTGTAAATGTTCACTTATACAGGTCTATGATAGGTTCTTTGATGTATTTGACAGCTTCAAGGCCTGATATCATGTTTGCAGTCTGTGCTTGTGCTAGACATCAGGTTACACCTTTGACTTCCCATTTAAATGCTGTTAAGAGAATCTTCAAGTATTTAAAAGGACAGCCTAAGCTGGAACTTTGGTACCCAAAGGATTCTTCTTTTGTGCTGGAAGCTTATAGTGATAGTGACTATGCTGGAGCAAACTTTGATAGAAAATCTACTACTGGGGGTTGCCAGTTTTTGTGAAGAAGGTTGGTTTCTTGGCAATGCAAGAAGCAGACTATTGTAGCTACATCTTCTACTGAGGCAGAGTATGTTGCTGCTGCTAGTTGCTGTGGACAGGTCCTTTGGTTGCAAAATCAATTGTTAGATTATGGGTTCAACTTCATGAATACTAAAATTTTCATTGACAACCAAAGTACCATCTGCATTGTTAAAAATCCAGTGTTTCATCAAAGAACAAAGCACATAGAGATTAGGCATAATTTCATAAGGGATGCTTATGAGAAGCATCTCATTCAGGTGCTTAAGATCGACTCTGATGAGAATGTGGCTGACCTGTTGACTAAAGCATTTGATGGTCCAAGGTTCAACTATCTGGTGGTTCATATTGGAATGCTCAATCCTTAGGTGCTGAGATTAAGGGGAGGTTTAAGCCTAAGGGGAGGCTTCTTGTTGTTGTTATATATCTTTCTTATCTTTTCTTATTTTCTTTCTTTTTCTTTTGGTTTGTTTCTTGATTTCTTTTAGTTCAAAAAAAAAAAAAAAAATAATTCTTGTATATTTTGTGTGCTAATAAGTTGGTTTTGAGCAACACCTTACAGGTACAGTGTTGGTGTTTACACCTACACAACAAATGGTATTCAACTTACCATGTCTCACAGACAAGAAAGAGTTGACTCACCATGAGGGTACGGCTCTGGTGTGATAATCAAATCCGTTGATAGCTGTAATAGCTTGCTCAAAGCTATTGGGTACTTCAACTCACCCATGGTTCATTCCTGAGAGTTGAAATGGTTCTCAATTCACCATGGATGTAACCCTTTATGGGATCCAAAGAATTGGCTAGTCCACAAAAGTATGGTTTGTGGTAAAGACATTTGGTATCCATATTTGGTATTCAATTCACCAAGGTTCAGTTGAAACCAAAGAATTGGCTAGTCCTGAGCAAACGGCTACAGGTAAAGACAACTCAAATCCGTTTACAGTTGCTGGTTTACTCAAAATCAGATGGTTATCAATGTACCAGGGTCTTACACACCAAAACATTGGCTACTCCAGTAGTGATGGCTATTGGTAAAGAGACATCAAATCCATTAATTTTCAATGATTCACCTCTCACAGGAGTTAACACACCTGGATGTGATGAGAATAGTTTGAAACTTAAAGTGATTTGATGTACATATTGTCATAGTAGCAGTCAAGATCCAGAACAAATACATGACACGGTGACCAGCTTAGATTTTCTTTTGAAGATCATTTCCTATTGCTGCTAAACTATCGAAGTTGCTGCTGGAAATTTCAAGTGTTGCTGCTGGTTACTTCCTGATGCTGCTGCTGGTCTAATCCTCTCCCTATGAACTTTCAGAGTAGAGTGACCGCTTAGGGAATCTTTTCGGAAATAAGCTATTTCCTCAAGATTAGGGGAGGATTGTTGGGAATTTCGGAAATAAGATATTTCTTGTTGCTGCCGATAGTGAAAGTTGGTTCCTGCCGATAGTGTTGGTTCCTGCCGAAGCTCATTGCTGCTGATAGTTATATTTTGTTTCTTCTGATAGTGTTTGTTGCTGCGGATATTATTGTTAGTTATCCGTATGTTTAGTATGTTTATTTTTAGAAGAGATCATGTTTATCTCTTTACACATTTTCTTGTAGGACGGGTTAGGGTTAGGGTTTCTTATCATTATAAAAGAAACACCCCGTCTATGAGTTTGATACATCCTGGCAACTTAACAATTCTTAATAAAATTATCTTTTAGTTCATTATACGATCCATAGAGGATCATTGTCTTAGTTCTTTTCTTTTCTCATTCGTATTCAGAGATTCTCTTGTAGTGTGCTTGTGATTACATAGGCATCCTACCGATCCATATAGGCTCAAAGATCTAGCAGGTGTGTTAGATTCAACAAGTGCTAATCTTAGCTAGCACCAATCTACCACGATCCACCCGATCCTTTCTAGTTCACACAATCAACACACTAGACTCGATTTTCCGATCTACCCTTGATCCACTTGATCAACACACAAGCCCACTAGCTACCAAAGATTTCCAAGATGTCACAAGATCACAATGATCAACTCCCACTTGACTCAGTCTACCCTATCTACCCTTGATCAACTTGATCAACACACTAGCTCACAAGCTGCAAGAGATATTCAATATCTCTATAAGATCACAATGATCTTCTCTCACAAACTCTCAAAAGAAAAATGAACTTGATGTATACAAAGATACAACAAGTATGTAACAAGTGTTACAAGTGCTCTAAATACAACTACAACACTTTGTATCTTCTTTGACATGTTGTGTTCTTCTCTTGCACTAGAAGAGGAATGAAGGTGATCTCTAGGTTGGATGATTGGATCACTCTTTAAACAAAAGAAAACTAAACTAAATGATCAAGAAGAAAAGATGTGGTGAGAGTATTGAACTCAGAAAGTTGTGCGTGAAAAAGGATGCCCAAAAACTGTGAAGAGGCCTGGTATTTATAGGCGGAAAAAATCTAGCCGTTATGTGTACACGGTACCACTAAATCACCTACGGTACCACTAAATTTAGTGGTACCGTGCCAGACAAAAACGCTCCTCTTTTTGTCTTTAGTGGTGAAAATTTATTTGGGGAAGTTTGGAGCTGATTTTGGGAGGAAAAATAGCTGTTATGTTATTTGAACTTATTTTTCCAATAAAACCTTTCTTAATTATTCAAAAATAACTTGTAAAGTATCTTTTTGAAAAAATGTTTTGTCACATTAAAAATGTGAAGTTTTAAACAAAAATTCACTTCTTTGATCATTTGTCAAGTTGTAAATTTGTTTGTGCATACCTAGAGTGATTTGCGTAGAAATGGGATCTTTCGACTAAAAACTTGTTTACGTTAATTTTAACGTAATGTGTTTTCACATTTTATCATCCTCAAAACGTGAAGTGTAACAACCGAAAAATTTCAAGTCATTATTTTTACTAATTTTATTTGCTTACTATGCTATTTTAAGTAAATTGGCTTTTGCCGAGAAAGTTGCCCGCGTACGTCGTGACACGTACACTTAAATTCATAATTTGACTCAGACTATGCCCAGTCTAGCCATTTGTACTAGCCGGGTCGATAGTCTTTGTACTAGCCGGATTGATAGCCAAATGCACCCTATTGTGTTAGCCGGATTGATAACCAAATACAATATTTGAGAATAACCCGTTAGTATGATTTATTTTCCCCCACGTACTTATTTTTATATGGAATAATTTAATTTTCCATTTCTACGCGAAGTGTGCACATTTTACGTTTTACGCGTTTTCGGCTCGCGGTTTAAGCTTTAAAGACGTTATAACACTCCGAAAGGCTCGGGAAATATATGAAACATCAATTTGGGTCATTTTAAGTTAAATGTGATATTTTTATGAAAAAATTAACCTTGTGACATTTATTTTCACAAACTATGCATAAAAGTAACCGATTTAGCGATTTTCGTGTTTCTAGCTATTCATGAGCAGTGCTTAGGATTTCTATCCATTTTCATGTAATTAGTGGTTTAATATTCCATCATATGCTCCTAGTATTTAGAAATTTCTATATTTCACATTTTTTTTGTCTCGTTTCACGATTTCGTCAAATTTTGGTAACCACTCGCATTTTTTATTTTTAGTTTCGTTTTAACACTCCGAAAAACACAAGGCTCCCATGAAATATTAAAATTATCCATTATAACACTTCATAAAAATTTCATAATGTTTTGATAGCACTTTTCTAAAATTCACGTTTTCAGGTCACTCGGTACTGCGTAATTCCCGTTTTTAAGACCGTATACTTGATTTAAACCCCACAAATACACAAAATACCCGTTCACTTCCTCCCTTGTGATAGTGGCTGACCACCAACAAAGCACAAGCCAATCATGTCTCATGCAAACTAAGTCTTGTCACCATTTTTCTTCCACCTCTTCCATATAAGCATACAAAACATACTTATCATATTTTTTATCAACAAAACTCATTCTCTCTTGTTTCCTCTTCATAGCAACGAACAACATCATCCCCAACTCCATCATCATCATCAAGTTAATTTTCAAGATTCAAATCTAGTGCATCTCTTCTAGTTTGAACTCCTAGTAAGTTTTCCATAATCATTTTCACTTCATTTTGTTTTCATCTTATGATTTCTAAAGGTTTTTCTAGATCTAAGCTAAACTACTCTTGCATGTGTCATTTTAGTTGAATTGACTCAATATTTTATAGGAAATAGGTTGTTTGATAATTTGTTAGGGTGGATTGGTAAGTGATATGCAAGAGTTCAATGGATTTTCATGAGTTTTGAACTAGTTATTGATGATTATCTTGGATGTTTATTTATAAACTGAAGTTAATATTCAAAATAATCATTCATCTTCTGGACTTAAAGAGCTATTGGGTGAATAAAAGGGTAAGGATGATTGATCTTAGACATGCATGGGTATTAGACACAATAATTATGCATAAAGTAGCCATTTCGATTGGTCCATAGTCTTTCTCAGATTTTAAGCAATAAGATCAGTTCACCATTTTTTCCTTAGAAAGTTTTAAGCAAAAATAAAAATTTTAAGAGTTAGCCACAGGCCTTGGGATCATTTCCCAGAAAACCTTACATCTTAATTCATCCCGGTGATTTTTGTAGAAAATCCACACTAAAACTGGTCCAGGATTGCATGTCAGATTTGATTGGCTATTTACTCTAAAATATTGCAAAGAACCCTAGGTTGGTAAAAACATGAAAGTTGGAGCTAATACCTGTATAAAACTTTTCCCATAGGCCATGTGTCCATTAGACCTGTAGATAAAAAGATGTGCTAATTTTACTAAACATAATTTGATGCTGGAAGTAACTTCATAGAGACATAGGGGTAAATTGGTAATTTCACCCATGTTCTGAAGTTCTCAGTTAAGAGAGGCCTTGATTTTCATATAATACAGAGTCATACCTTTCTAATCATATTAATTTCATAATTTAACCTTCACGGTTTAGAATTGGCGACCCAATTAGTGCGGTGATTTTATAAACTTTCCATCAGCTTTTTGAATTAAGCCATATGAGTTATTTCAAACATCTTTTCGACCCATGAATTGCTATAAGACTTTTAACTAAATTACCTTATGATGTCACAAGTTCAAGTACTGAATAAAAACATAAGTATAAGTGTTATACCTTAATACCCGAGCCTAAGTCGTGTTGTATTTTATTTAGGTCACTTGTGATCTTTGCGGTTTTTCTCAACGTGCACACTTCTCCGATTTCCATTGCTACTTCATTGTTGGTGAGTTCATAGCCCCAAGTTTTACTTCAATTGTTTTACAAACTCCGTGGGGGAGATACATGCTATAAATACTTATGATCACAGTGCTTTGAAAATTGTATGCTCTCATGTTATTATTATTGCCTAAGTTTCCCATAGCCAAAAGTCCCTTTTATCGTGAACCGTTAGTCACTTGCGAGTGAGCGCGAATACAGTAAATAGATATATTGTAATTAACACTCCCCATGCAGGAACGTGCCTATATGGCAGTCGTGTGTATTGTATTCGTACCAAATGATTGGTGTGGCTATTACCTATGTATGAAGGGTAAATTTATGCGATTGGCAACAAAGACGTAGCGTCGGGGTCACGAGCTTAGGGCAATAATAACTTTATCAGACTCTGCATTTGTTGCTTAGTCGTTTTTATAAATGATTTATTGTGATCGACTGCTTATTATTAAACTCTATGGATTCACTCAACCTTTGTGTTGACGTTTTAGCATGTTTTATCTCAGGTTTTAAGGCATGAAGGTCTTGGATGGAGTCGCACAGATATATTTTGAAGACTTGGCATATTTTCACATTTGAAGAGACTATAT
The DNA here is from genome assembly GCA_021014915.2 of Artemisia tridentata subsp. tridentata. Classification (NCBI taxonomy): domain Eukaryota; kingdom Viridiplantae; phylum Streptophyta; class Magnoliopsida; order Asterales; family Asteraceae; genus Artemisia; species Artemisia tridentata. Next base: position 141,927,506 of record CP139501.1, on the reverse strand, counting down.
TTTATGGATTTATGTTATGTTTAAAATATTTGAAATCTTTTGAAAACATTGTGTTTTATGAAAACTGTTGGGACCTTTGTAAACTCTGAGTTTTTAATGTATCAAATGTGAAACACTTTTAAAATGTCTATTTTAAAGGGTCGTTTTCTATGACTTGTACTTTGTTCTAGGAAGTAATACCCCAGTGATATATCTTCCGCTGCTATAATTTTGGGGGTGTTACAGATTGGCATCAGAGCTACAGTTATAGAGAACTGGGTCATTTTCAAATCCTAGACTATAACTTTTTTTCACTAAAAGAGTCTCTCATTACGGTATCCGATATCCGTGCGCGTATACCACTAGACTGCTTATGATGTTATACATATGTCATCAGTAATGGTATTATATAAAGTATGCTTATATACATTATTATTTATATAAAGGTTAATTATATAAATGTTTGACTGATTTTGACCTCTTATGCTTATTTCGGAGTTTGAGCTCAAACCTTGTTTTCCCCGACTACATACCGACACTTACATTTTAATGGTCCCTTTATTTTCCCAAACATCGTGAGTAATACCGTGATTCGCAAAAACTTTTCATAACCTTTCATAACATCGTCTTATGCAAAACCCATTGCAGTCTATCGATTTCCCTCGGTTGTCTTACTATCCGCCTTCGAAGACGAGTTGGAACATTGGTCCTATACTTTTAGAACACCTACATCGCCTCGTAAACCATCGCCTAAATACACGCCGATCGATTAGAACATGACTTTAACGTGCCGCCTTGGAACCCCCTGCTTTTGGAACATGACTTTTAACGTCTTACTATTTTTCACTCCTTGTGTTTTGAAGTATCACGCCACTAGGAAGGTAACGCCGAAGCTTGACAACAATGTTTACCTGAACTTAATACTATATTTCGATTCCGAGGACAAAATTTGGAAACTTGTCAGCCACCATTCTGACACCCACTTCACCAACTTATATACTAACGTCTAATAGTGAGACATAGCCATTCGAGGACAAGGCTATAGAGTGTGAACTCAAATCAGAAGATTACTGACTTGAAGAAGAATCCCTCGGAAGACGAGGAGGAGAACCATTACTGCACCTACTCCTCCCACTCGACCAAAGCCTATCACCAGAGAGCCCATCTAACACAGCATCCCATCGTTGGTGACACACATGCCACATAATGAGAGATATTACACGTCAGAAGAAATGAGATGTAATGGCCAACCTACAGTCTTATTGGAGCAAAGTAAAGCTCGAGGAGCCAAGTGCGGATCTTACTTAATCAACATTCGTGATATTTATTGACTTTACCATTTATTATTTGTTCCCATTTAACCTCAAACAACTTTCGTGATACTCAATGCCTTTCTCATTTTATGTTGTTCTTATTTAACAGGCATGTTTTCAACATAATGCTTTTCTCATTTATTGTTGGTCCCCATTCATTCTCAGTTAGCATTCGCAATGCTTATTGTCTTTGTCACTTATTGCGTTTCTCATTAATTGTTTACCCTCAGCTAGCATTCGTGCTGCTTGTTGTATTTCTCATTTATTGTTCGTTCTCATTTCTTCTTCTCATTTAGCATTCGAGATGCACATTATCTTTCTAATTTATTGATTTTCCTATTTATTCTCAAATAACATTCGTGATATTTATGGATTTCATCATTTACCGTTTGTTCTCTTCCATGACATTTATCGTCTTTCTCCTTTATTATTTTCCTTCACATTTATTGTCTATCTCATTTGTTCTCATTTAAAGTATCGTTACGCTTATTGCTTTCTTAATTCTTGTCTATTTCACTTACCCTCTTTCAATAAGCATGTGTTTATTATCCTTCTCAGTTATGGATTTTCCTCATTCATTCTCATTTGACATTCATAATGAATATTTTCTGTCTCGTTCATTATTGAACCTCATTTGGAAATCTATCTTTCAGTATTGACCTCTTTTTATTATTGGTTTGATTCGTTGGTTGTCTCGATTAATTGATTATTTGTGTTGATATTCTATACCTCTTCGCATTACTATTATATTAATTTATGGTTCTTCTGTTTGCGTTAATTTGAGTCATTGACCTCTCTTCTACATCATTTCATTTGCTTCTTCGTTCTTATGAATATCAAATTTTCTTCCGAGCACTCTATGCTCATACTAGTACGAATGATATGGACATTTTAATCCATTCATTATTGTTCTGATTCATTGATCATTTCATTTGCATCGATTGATAACAGTTTTGCTTCTTTGTTCATACAGATATATAATGTATCCCTTTTAAGCAGTCTTTGCTCCTAAAACACTACAATCGACATAATTCTATTATTATTTTTGTGATTCATCAAGATCTTTCATTCGTATTATTAATTACTCCTCGTAACTATCTTTTACCCAAAGGAAGTGGTATCTACTTCTTTCGACTGATAGTACACTCCCGTAGTAATCCCATTCGCATTAATTGTTAGTACGCATCAGGGCATAGGAATAACACTCTAGGACAACAGGCTGCAAGCAGTACAAGATCGTTAGGAGAGTTACGTGAAAGTTCGCCACGAAAGCACGTGCTATGTTTCGGAAAATGAAGAAAACTGAACTCGATGTATGTTGAACCCTACAAGAATTTGGCAAAAGCTGGACCGTAGCTTATTGACTTGAACTTCTGCAAGAGCTTAGTAGTGTGCCCAACACATTTAAATGATTCTAACTCGAAGAAGTGCCTTTCGGATGAAACCCTCGTCATTCAACTAGAGGAGATTCAACTTAACGACAAGCTTTACTTTGATAAGGAACCAGTTGAGATCATGAACCACGAAGTCAAACGACACAAGAAGAGTGCATTCCCATTGTCAAGGTTCGTTGGAATACTCGACATGGACCCGAGTACACATGGGAGCGAAAAGAGCAGATTTCGACGATAGTACCCTCATTTTTTTTCCTACACACCATCAACTGATAAGATAAACTGAATCACGAGGATGTGATTCCTATTTAACGGATGGGTAATGTAACAACCGAGAAATTTCAAGTCATTATTTTTACTAATTTTATTTACTTATTAAGCTATTTTAATTAAATTGGCTTTTGCCGGAAAAGTTGCCCGCGTACGTCGTGACACGTACACTTAAATTCATAATTTGAGTCAAACTATGCCCAGTCTACCCATTTGTGCTAGCCGGATCGATAGTCTTTGTACTAGCCGGATTGATAGCCAAATGCACCCTATTGTGTTAGCCGGATCGATAGCCGGATTGATAACCAAATACAGTATTTGAGAACTACCCTTTAATATAATTTATTTTCCCCCACGTACTTATTTTTATATGGAATAATTTAATTTTCCATTTCTACGCGAAGTGTGCACATTTTACGTTTTACGCATTTTCGACTCGCGGTTTAAGATTTAAAGACGTTATACCCGATTTAGCGATTTTCGCGTTTCTAGCTATTCATGAGCAGTGCTTAGGATTTCTATCCGTTTTCATGTCATTAGTGGTTTAATATTCCATCATATGCTCCTAGTATTTAGAAATTTCTATATTTCACATTTTCTGTCTCGTTTCACGATTTCATCAAATTTTGGTAACAACTCGCGTTTTGAGCCCGCGTTTTTTATTTTTAGTTTCGTTTTAACACTACGGAAAACACAAGGCTCCCATGAAATATTAAAATTATCCATTTTAACACTTCATAATAATTTCATAATGTTTTGATAACACTTTTCTAAAATTCACGTTTTCAGGTCACCCGGTACTGCGTAATTCACGTTTTTAAGACAGTACGGTTGATTTAAATCCCACAAATACACAAAATACCCACTCACTTCCTCCCTTGTGATAGTGGCTGACCACCAACAAAGCACAAGCCAATTATGTCTCATGCAAACTAAGTCTTGTTACCCTTTTTCTTCCATCTCTTCCTTATAAGCATACAAAACATACTTATCATAGTTTTTATCACCAAAACTCATTCTCTCTTGTTTCCTCTTCATAGCAACGACCAACATCAGCCCCAACTCCATCATCATCATCAAGTTAATTTGAAAGCTTCAAATCTAGTGCATCTCTTCAAGTTTCAAGTCCTAGTAAGCTTTCCACAATCATTTTCACTTCATCTTGTTTTCATCTTATGATTTCTAGAGGTTTTTCTAGATCTAAGCTAAACTACTCTTGCATGTGTCATTTTAGATGAATTGATTCAATATTTTATAGGAAATAGGGTGTTTGATAATTTGTTAGGGTGGATTGGTAAGTGATATGCAAGAGTTCAATGGATTTTCATGAGTTTTGAACTAGTTATTGATGATTATCTTGGATGTTTATTTATAAACTGAAGTTAATATTCAAAATAAACATTCATCTTCTGGACTTAAAGAGCTATTGGGTGAATAAAAGGGTAGGGATGATTGATCTTAGACATGCATGGGTATTAGACACAATAATTATGCATACAGTATCCATTTTGATTGGTCCATAGTCTGTCTCAGATTTTAAGCAAAAAGGTCAGTTAACCATTTTGTCCCCAAAAGATTTTAAGAAAAACTAAAAATATTGAGAGTTAGCCCCAGGTCTTAGGATCAGTTCCCCGAAAACCTTACATCTTAATTCATTCCGGTGATTTTTAGAGAAAATTCACACTAAAACTGGTCCAGGATTGCATGTCAGATTTGATAGGCTATTTACTCTAAAATGTTGGAAAGAACCCTAGGTTGATAAAAACATGAAAGTTGCAGCTAAGACCTATATAAAACTTTTACCATATGCCATGTGTCCATTAGACCTATAGATAAAAAGATGCGCTCATTTTGGTAAACATAATTTGATGCTGGAAGTAACTTCATAGAGTCATAGGGGAAAATTGGTAATTTAACCCTTGTTCAGAAATTCTCAGTTAAATGAGGCCTTGCTTTTCATATAGTACAGATTCATACCTTTCTAAGCATATAAAGTTCATAATTTTATCCTTCACGGTTTAGAATTGGCGACCCGATTAGTGCGGCGATTTTATAAACTTTTCATTAGCTTTTTGAATTAAGCCATATGAGTTATTTCAAACATCTTTTTGACCCATGAATTGCTATAAGACTTTTAACTAAATTACCTTATGATGTCACAAGTTCAAGTACTGAATAAAAACATAAGTATAAGTGTTATACCTTAATCCCCGAACCTAAGTCGTGTTGTATTTTATTTAGGTCACTTGTGATCTTTGCGGTTTTTCTCGACGTGCACACTTCTTCGATTTTCGTTGCTAGTTCATTATTGGTGAGTTCATAGCCCCAATTTTTACTTCAATTGTTTTACAAACTCCGTGGGGGAGAGACATGCTATTAATACTTATGATCACAATTCCTTGAAAATTGTATGCTATCATGTTATTATTATTGCCTAAGTTTCCCATAGCCGGAAGTCCCTTTATCGTGAACCGTTAGTCACTTGAGAGTGAGCGCGTATACAGTGAATAGATCTATTGGAGTTAACAGTGTCCATGCAGGAACGTGCCAATATGGCGGTCGTGTGTATTGTATTCGTACCAAATGATAGGTCTGGCTATTACCTATGTATGAAGGGTAAATTTATGCAATTGGCAACAAAGACATAGCTTCGGGGTCACGAGCTTAGGGCTATAATAACTTTATCAGACTCTGAATTTGTTGCTTAGTCGTTTTTATAAATGATTTATTCTGATCGACTGCTTATTATTAAACTCTATGGATTCACTCAACCTTTGTGTTGACGATTTAGCATGTTTTATCTCAGGTTTTAAGGCATGAAGGTCTTGGATGGAGTCGTACAGATATATTTTGAATGCTCAGCATATTTTCACATTTGAAGAGACTATATTTTAAGGATTTATGTTATGTTTAAAATATTTGCAATCTTTTGAAAACATTGTGTTTTATGAAAACTGTTGGGACATTTGTAAACTCTGAGGTTTTAATGTATCAAATGTGAAACACTTTTAAAACGTCTCTTTCAAAGGATCATTTTCTATGACTTGTAATTTGTGCTAGGAAGTAATACCCTAGTGGTCTATCTTCCGCTGCTATAATTTTGGGGGTGTTAAATGAAGTTATTGAAAGATATAAATAACGGTTTTAAAACATTATATGCATCAACAATTAGGTTATTTAAGTGCCTGAACCATGTTTAAACCTTACCATTTCTTTAGTACAAGTTACAAACACTTAATACATGATTCCTAAACCTTAAACCTTGTCCCTAATTACTTTCTAAACCCTAATCCTAGTACTAAACCCTAATCTAAACCTAAATCAAACCCTAATCCAAAACTAAACCCTAAATCTTTAAAACCAAATAATCTAGCACCCTAGCACTACCATGACACCACCATTGTTGGGAACACGTTATTTTTTTTATCAAGTATTGATCATTTATGTAATAGGTTGCTTAGGCCTTTAGGTTTGTTTTAAGGCTCAGCCTATGTAGAAGGCCCATGGGCTGTGTCTAGTTATTTATGTTAATTATGTTTATTAGGGAAAAAGCCCAACTCTTTGTAAGAAACTATAAATACCCCTCCCATTCAAGGGAGAGGGTTGGTTGGTTAATGCAATATTCATTTCATTACTATTAAGCTTAATCATCCACTCTCTTTCTCTCTATAGATCTAGGTTGAATTAAGTAGCTTGTGTGTTAAATCTAAGTAACATCAAGTGGTATCAATCGCCTAGGGGTAATTTAGGTTGTTAAAGATTAGATTTGAGTGAAATTTCAAGAAATTTGAGTCGGTTACTGTTCACGTGCAATTTTTACCGAGTTTGGTAAAATCTTTCTAGTTTCTGCTATTTTGCCGAGTTTTGGTAAAATTTGCCGAGTTTCTGAATCTTCCCGAGTTTGGTGTTTACCGAGTTTGGTAAAATTTTCCAAGTTTTCGAGATTCTAAAATTTACCAAGTTTGGTAAATATTACCGAGTTTCTGAAATTTTACCGAGTTTGGTAAACATTACCGAGTTACTGAAATTTTACCTAGTTCGGAAAATATTACTGAGTTTCTGATTTCTTACGAAGTTTGGTAAAATCTTTCGACTTTCTGAAAAATTTACCAGGTTTGGTGAAAGTTACCAAGTTTCTGAAATTTACCAAGTTTGGTGAACGTTATCAAGTTTCTGACATTTACCAAGTTTGGTGAAAGTTACCAAGTTTCTGAAATTTACCAAGTTTGGTGAAAGTTATCAAGTTTCTGAAATATACCAAGTTTGGTGAAAGTTACCAAGTTTCTGAAATTTACCGAGTTTGGTAAAAGTTTCCGAGAATCTAACAATGAATCTTCTGATTTTCTAGAGTAAAATCCTCCAAGCTTCAAACATTGAATTCTCCGAGTTTCTAGAGTAAAATCCTCCGAGTTTCAAAAAGTGTTTCTTCCGAGTATTGGATTCTTCAACTTTCTTGGGATTTTCTCTAAACAGTTCTTCAAACGTTCAAACCTAATCTTCAACAACAACCGTCATTATCCTTTAAAGATCCTATATCCACATCCACAAGTTACTTCAAGATGTCTCAACCACCATACAATAACTACTTCTATAATCAACAACAACAACAGTATCGTCAACAACAATCATATCAACAACAATATCCTCAACCACAATATCAACCACAGTATCAACAACAACACATGTTAATGCAGCAACATCAATTTCTTCCTCAGCAACAAATCCCTCAACAAACTTACCAACCTCTTTCAAGAGAACCACACTGGTTTAACAAAATGTGCGAAGCCATAAGTAGTCAACAGTCGAGACATGAAGCAGGGTCTTTGGACACACCACCAATGTTAACACCAAGGAATTTTGTCCAGTGGTCCAGTCGTTTTTCTCCGATTTATCGAGCTAAAGAAACCTCATGGAAAGTATCTGAAGAAGGTTATCATTGGTGGACCGTATCCAACTCCTACTACAACCATTCCTGCAGATCCTCCAAGAGAAGCAACTACAACCCTTATTCCTCTAGCTCAACTCACCGCAGAACAAGTTCTTCAACCAGAGGCTAATGAGTTAGCAATGTCTTACATCCTCCAAGGGATTCCCGATCCTATCTTCAGGAGCATCGATGCACAAAAGACAGCAAAGCACATGTGGGAGCATGTACACCTTCTCATGGAAGGTACTGAGTTAAATCAGGAGGACTTGGAATCTAAGCTTTATATGGAATACGCACATTTCACCATTGAAGCTGGGGAATCTTTAGAATCATACTACCATCGGTTTACCAACATTATCAATGATTTGGACCGTCACAACATTGTTTTACCAAAGATTGCTGTGAACTCTAAGTTTCTGGGGTGTCTTGGACCGGATTGGCAAAAGTATGTGACTTTCGTTAGACAAGCCAAGAATCTACACAACGCATCTTATGGGTTGTTGTATGATTACCTAAAACATCACCAATCCGAATTTGACAAGGACCGAGCAGCTCGTGGAAGATTTTCATCAGTACCTACTTCAATGTGACAAATCGTAATTTCAGGTCATTTTTCAAACCTCGACAATTTACTATTCACATATTACTATTCATCATTCACTATTTATCATTTCACTATTAATCATTTTTGAAGTCAGTTTACGACTTTGAGATGTTTTCAAAAATTTTACTATTTATAAAACACTATTCATCCCCGTAGGGAGATCACTATTCATGGTTATCATTCATCCTTTCGTAAACTAGGTTTACAGGTATTCAAAATTCGCGTAACCATAAGGGTTTAGCTGCGTATTTATGGATCATCACTAGGACACATCATATAGACTAGAGTAGTCTACACATCATCAGTAACATCATCTGCATATTAGGTCATGCACGAATTTACATAATTTTAGTTAACGTATGTTTATTTATTTAATAAACGTTACCACTCAGTCATTACTACGAATAATATACCCGACACTCCATACTATGATCCTAATATATTTTCACATTCATTATAATGATATAAAAATTATATTATTAGTTTACCTGGTGTTTTGAAATCATTTACTATATTTTTCGTTAAACGCTTATAACTAAGTCGGTACGCGATATTTCAACACGACGACTATTTTAACCCCCGATTCTTGCAAGGAAAGTGATTTCATAATTTTTACAACTTCATCATATTTTTTTTTGTTTCGTTAAAATTCATTTCTAGCTAACTCGGTACCCGGTAACGCCTAAAACACACAATATCTAACTAGATCATACACCAAAAGTCAAGATTTCTTACTAAATCTTCTGCCCCTTGCCCATTTCTACCCCTCCCCCCCCCCCAAATACTTCCTTTCCTTCATTGACAAAATTCTCACTAACATCATTAATGCTTGTACCTTTTTGTCTTCGAAATATCTACACCAATTATTTATATACACTAACACTAACACATACATTCCAAGATCAAAAGAAAAGTTTTCTATCATCCTCTCTCCCTCATTTAAATCGGCCAAGAACAAGGAACAAGAGGAAGTTCACCGAAAATTCCAAGATTTAGTATTTCAATCTCTATTAGTATCCTAGTTAAGGTTTTGAGATAAAAACCTCAAAGGATAATTAAGTGTTTTACTTCAAAAACTCATCAAACCTCAAGTAAGTGTCCAAGTAAACTTTTTCTACTCTTACATACTTTCATTTACTATATTTTGATGTTCTAGTAGTAAATCATGCAAATTTACTTATGTTATATACCACTTGATATTTATTTTCTCACTAAAAATGGATTTAAAGATTTTTATTAGTGATCTTATGAGATCCACCATTTTTGGTGAAGATTAGGAACCCATGACACCCTAAGAAGGTGTATGGTAGGCTTAGACTAGTTGTGGTGTTGATTGGAAGTGTTATATACAAGCCTTGAACTAGAAAAATTAGTTTTAACATGTAGAAAAGGGTCTGTCCATTTTTGTAAAATCTGGAAAACTCAGTAGGTCATGGGATATTTTGGCTTACATTTTTAAAAAATAAACTTAAAAATGAAACCGTGGCCGCCGGAATGAGCGAAAACGAGCTTACGACGAGAAAGATACGTTAATTCTAAGTTTGACGACGAAAACTATTTTTCTGAAAATTTACGTGCTGTTACACGAATTTCAACGAGTAAAACGAGGTATTGGACGTGATCTAGACGAGCTGACATGCCAAGAATCTATTAGTTGGATGTAATACGAAGCCGTGGATATAAAGAACGTAGAAAACGAGCTTATAACGACCGAGATACAAGCATTTGAAAACCGACGATTCACCAAACATTTTCTCAGCTTTTAATAGAAAAATATTTCTGAGTCTAAAACAATTTTTGCGAGACACCACGTTGAGAGCCGTTTTTCTTATTGATCGAGACGCGTGTGGACGAAATGACAATAATACGAATTCAAGATATTGTTACAAGGTTTCTAAAAACGTCGAGCTTATTTACTAACACTCAATGAACACCATTTTATGACTAGTTTTGCGAGGCCATTTAGTCATTTTTATAAGTTGTGAAAAATGCTAATTTACGACGGAAAACTCTAAATTTATCGATAGATCACCAAACGACGATCGTGGGGTATCGTCACAACGTATTTTCACGAAAAGTGTTTTATAACTTAACGAGACGTCAAAAATATATTTTTCGACGATAAACATTATTTTCAAATTTCGTGAGTGGTATCGATAACATACGTATTTGCATGTGTAGCATAAATTCATGACTTACATTAGATCATACCACTCATATTAGGTTGCGGCTAGGGATCGCGCCTCATTTTCGGTGTGTACATTATTGTCATCATTACTAGTGCATCAGGTGAGTTTTCATAGCCCCATTTTCAATTTATTATTTCATTTCTAAACTCTCGGGGGAGAATAGATTGCACAATTTTTCGGACGGACCAAAGTATCAAATTCATTTACATTGCTTAAGTTACATCATTTCCCAGATTAAAGTCCCCTTTATTTATCATAAACCGTTAATTGTGGGCAAGCGAGAGTGAGTGAATAGATCTATTGAGGGTGACGCCTCCGTTCGGGTTGGTAGCGCCAACTAGTCATACGAACGCATTTCATTTGAACCATGTCAGAGTGTCTGGCAAAACACTCAGTTTGGGGCATTTATTTCAGTCTAGCTTCGGGGTCATGAGCTTAAGAGCTAATGTATTATTTTTATGTGGCATTTATGTCATATCACTTTATACTTGTGGTTACCGTAGAAACCATTCATTTACATAAACCTATGATCTCACCAACATTATTGTTGACCATTTTTAACAATGTATTTTCGGGTAATTAAGGTATTCTCATCATGGCCTGCATATCGACATATTTTGGAGTCGCGGAGACGACTCTTCTCACTTGTATTTTATGCACTTGATTAAGGTTTGATTTGTAACAAACTTATTTCCGCAAACATGAATCATCTTTTTGGACCTAACTTTTGTAACTCTGAATGGTTTACGTAATCAAACGATGTATTTATAAAACGACACTTTAGGACGTACAATATAACTGTAACTGTGATGCTAATAACACTCAAATTGTGCATGTTTTTAGTAGCGTTATTCGTGTTTTTATGTATGTTATTTGGTTATATTTATATACTTTTGTTACTAAATCGTACCAAAGTGTGTTTGCAAAGTATATGTGACCAAAAACAGGAAAAAGGAAGAAAAAGATGAGAAAAATGAGAAAGATGGAAATATTTATGAAAGTGCGAAGATTCTTATGCCAAGATCCAACCAAAAAGGCATTTCAAAGAATGAAGGTCCAAGTATTCATGTTGATAAGCTTCAAAGATGTAGAAAAGATCAAGTTAGGATGAAGAACCAAAGACCAAAAATAAAGAAACAAGCCAAGACGACAAAAGTCCATAAAGTCCCAAACAGCAGTTGATCATCATAAGGCATTAATATTTTTGGCCAAGATCCAACCGAATCGGATGGAGGCAATTCCGGAGACCAACTGATCGGTTGGCCATATTACCGATCGGTTGGAAGCTTGCTGATTTACCAAAACTTCATCATTAAGTTTTGTCTCTTCATATATCCGGTTCTAAGGCCTTCTAATAACGATTCTAGGCTCTTCTAAACTACTTGGAGGACAAGAGAAGCATTAATGAACCAAGACCCTTGGGAGGAGTATTAATAGGATCATTTGTGGAGTATTAAGTGTGCCTTTCTTAATCAATAAACTGGTAATCATCAACCACTCATCAAAATACTCTCAAATTCGTCCTTAGAAGTCCAGGAAACTTTGGAGGATCAAGAGGTCATTATTTGGAGGTCAAAACATCAAGAAGTCAACATCAATCCTTTGGGTATCATTACCTTGTCATTTGTAATCTATTTCCAATCATTGTAAGACTTTCAATTATGGTTTCTAATGTTCAACGTTCTGAGATTATGTTCATGTTTGCTATGAGTGGCTAGTGCCTTTGTGCATTTGCTTAGATGATGTGTATTACTTATGGATTTGCGTATGATTGTGATGACATGTTTTAATTCAATTTCAAGTTGATTCTAAGATCCAATCGTGTTTAAGTTTCGTAGTGACATTTGTTGAATCAAGTTTAACTAGTTGCTAATTATCTTAAGGGTCGAAAGAACTATTGTTATTCAACTAGTTATAATCATTTGTCTATGAATGATTGTTTTTACCCATTATTCTTGATTAAACAAAGAGAGTTAATTGTGGTTGTAATGAGAATGCTTTTGTGTATCAAAAATAGGATTGATAGTAAACCATTTCAAGGGTCAAAAGATTAATAGTTTACTATCGATTGTGACCTTTTGTCTATGATCGGTTACCTTTTGTGTTGACCATTTCCTAAGCTATTTGATAAAGCAAAAGTAGATTTTTGGGTTTAAGGTACACCAACTTATGAATCTTGAATTGATCTTGAATTGAGTGGTTAAACATAATTCTTGTTTTTATGAACTAAAATCTTGACGAAGGTTTAATTTGTAGAAACAACGAGGATGGTTACCCGCGCGTTGCTGCGGGGTGGTTGCATATGAAAGATTTAAACAACTTTTTTTTTAGTTTATCACGCAACCCGGAACTGTTTCTTTGCAATCCGGCCACTACTTTTTTATAACTTATATGAGACATTTGGTATAAAAATATTGCGATTGTCACACTCTTTTAATGATTATTTTTATTTTTTAACTCAATGTAGTTACAAAGCCCGGGTGTGGAATTAGCAAATACCCGGTACATGTGGAAGTAGTATAAGAGTGTGGAAGTAGCATTTTTGGGTACTGTAGATTGAGCAGTAAAAATTCGGGCCGGGTCGCACCATAAATGTATAATAGATATAATTTAATATACATGCTTCAACTTCATACTTATATTTTGTATTCTATTTTCTTTAATTTTGGTAGACACTACATTATTAGAGAAAAATGTTTTTGCAGTTCGATGTTAGGAGGTTTTTACTTTTATTTCACGGGGTGTATGTAATGAGGGAAAACATTAACACGAGGAAAAAAATATTATTAACGGTACTATTGATAATGGTGTGTATAGAGAGGGAAAACATTAATATGGGAAAAAAAAATATTATTAACATATATCATCTCACAAACAAAAAAAAAAGAAAACACAAAAAGTATACATATCATAATCTCATAACAGTTAAAAAAGAGAGTGGAAGTAGCAATTTTTTTACATTCGGGTTGTGTTACCGTATTCGCAGCTGTCGGATCTCAAAGGAAAGAAGAAGATGTAAGGGAGAATGAATAGGGCGGGGCACCAGTATTAAACTGGATCCTTGAAAAAACCGGGTAGCAAAAAAAATTTGGGCGGGTCGCGCCGAGTGGTATTTTTTGGTTTGCAATAATTATATATTTGTTGTTACATTTAACTGTGCTGGCCTTTGTTTTTTGCAACCCGTTTGTTTTGTGAGTGGAGCTACAGTCACTACAGTGTTTTATGAGGGGAGCTACAGGGACATTAACAGTAACAAATAATATATTTTATTCCCTATCCGGGTAATTCATATTTTATTCCCTATCCGGGTTATTCACACACAACCACACACACCAAAATTTAGCTTCATTGGTGTTTGCCCTCAAATATGGCAACATGCATAAAAGAATTAATTTTTTTTTTAAATATAGAATAATTAAATTAGCAATGTCAATAATAATATATAGAAGCAAGCATGATTTTATTTACAATAGGTAAAATACTACAAACGCAACTATTAATGTAACTGTAGCAATCCTCACATATTCTTGTAACTGCAAGAAAACCCAAAATCTCGGGTTGAGAATTTTTGGGTGGTGATACTGGATTCGCAGCTGTTCGATCTCAAAGGGATGAAAATCTGAGAGAAAATGAATAGGGTGGGCCACCAATAATAAAATTGGATTGTTGTAGATGGCAGTATTTGCATCAAACAACTTGCGATACCATGCTTTTTAGTTTAGTATCTATCTTTGATAAAACATAGATGGGCAGCAAACCTGAAAAGATGCATAAAACAAAGGTTTTTGAATAATAGGCATTTAATGAAGGCCGATAAATTCTGTAAATACAAAAGAGCTTATCTATCCAACGAAATGTATAATATACATCTGCTCTAGTAACAGAGATTTTCAAGATAGAGAAACATAATTACTGCTTGTAAGACCCTTAACCTAGAATGTGCAGCTATGTTGAACTTGTATACTGATTTATTAACATAAACCGTTCACTGATGTTTTTTCTAGTCTCTTTTTGGAAGACTTTTACAGAATTAGCAGACACAATTCATGAAACACGTTTGATATGGCTAGTTATATTTAGAATCTATAATTAACAAACCTGTTATAATAAAGGCGAATGCGTACCTTACTTTCTGACGATGTTTTTAGAACTTGGTATATGCATCCAATTATAACAGATTGATCCTAAGTAGGTACGGTGAGATGAGGTATTGCAGATGATATACCTGCAGATGAATGAACAGGAAAACATAAAATTAATTAAAGTAAGCAGTTATGTGAAATAGAAATTTCTGAATATGGCAATAATAGGTCAGCCGAGTCTGCATATGAAATAAGCAATTGCACAAAGCTGGGTAAAACAAAAATATAAGCCACATAGGATTCAACAGATCTAAAATACTAAGAAAGCACAAATGGTTGTCTATATATAAAAGAAAGAACTGAGATAGTTACTTTTGGCCACATAGCTGTCACATACCTTATTATAAGCAAGGGTTCTTGATAAATTTAGAGTTGAAGAACCTATTAGCTGTTGGATATACATAGTGTATGAGGACGCCAAAAAAAGGAAAACACACCGGAACCAGTAAATTGTAGCAGCACTTATCTTTTGGTGATCTCGTTATGAGTGGCCAATGCAGTTACTGGTTGTGACCAGGTAGGTACATTTCATTAGTGCTAAAAAAAATAATAACAATTTGAGGGTGAAAGCAAAAGCGGTTATAAAGTTTAAGCAAATAAACATTGCGAACTACAACTGCATTTTACATAGCTTGAATATATGTGGGCTGCATTTAATGAGAACATCAACGATAAATGGTGTACACTGTGTAGCGTTAAACATATTTGTAAAAATCGTTGGACAACAATTGGTGTTCCATTTGGCACTGATCTTCCAAAATTCCATCTTGTTGTTGATGAGCGCGAAAAAATCTGGGGATGGCAATCATATAAAAGCCAGTTATCGTTTAATATGCTTTAATTATAAAGAAGTGAGAGGAAACGAAAGATGACATTGTCACGAAGTAATCTCGTTTAAATCACTTCTGACAATGTAACCTGCTGTTTCTCATATTTGTCGAGCAATTAGGATCAACAGCTGAGTAAAAGCATATGCCAAATATACAGTTTTTTTTAAGGTATATATCTAGTAGTTATTAGGAGAAGTTATGCAAACAATATTTGACAAGCCTCTTTGTTAATATCAGACATTAAATGAAAACTATGATAAGTTTTGTGGTTGTCAAATAGGCGAAAGTGTAATTATTTTATTTGCAAAATAAGGAAAATAATCTACTATTGATATTCTAATTATGGCAAGACAAGTATATTAAAAAACAAAGAAGAAAAAAAAAAACAATATTTGATTAAACCCAAGCTTGAATCTGCAAAGAGTTACCTTATATTGTGGAGAGGAGTAGACATCTTCTTTGGCCCCCTGTTTGGTTTATTGTGCTGGTGTAACCTAACAGCTGTTGGATATACATAGTGCATTAGTAGGGAAAAAAAGCGAAAGCCATTGAAATATGTAAATTGTAGCAGCACTTATCTTTAACGTTTGGCTTGCATTTAATCAGAACAGCGATGACAGATGGTATACATGGTGTATCGTTATTAAGGGAGGTTTGCGTAAACATATTTGCAAGAATCGTTCCACAACAATTGTCCATGAACAACATGACTGAATTTGTAAAGATCAATGGCAAATGAAATAGAATGATGCGAAAAAGTAATTTGCACCAAATCATTTGCCACACCATCCTCTTACATTTGGCACCGATCTTTCAAAATTCCATGCTGTTGTTGATAAATGTGCAGGAATTCCAAACCAGAAAAGTGCAGACCTCCGATTTGTAAAATAAGGAAAATATCTTTTGAGTCAGAAAATCTGCTAAACAAAACTTGATTAGTTTATTGTGTTGGCGTATTAAAACGTATATCCACCAGTTATTACGCTCAGATTTGAAAAGAAGCAGAAAGAATGGTAGGCTGCACCATGGCTGCAAAGAAACACGGTTGGATAATATTGCCATCCGGTTCTTGCCTGGCCAAGCTATGCAAACAATATTTTGCAGCCTACTTCATTCGAATCTGAATTTGGATGGCAATCATCATAGCGTTGGTGGATGTTTATTTTGATACGGAAAATAGGGATAAAAAGTATAACTGTCAACCAATATTTGGGTTGCTGATATGAAAATATATACATAATAATTAAGGAAAACAGGAATAAAACCGATGGTTTTAAAGATGATATGAAAAATGGAACGCCGTATGTATTTATCTATAACAGCAACCACAGATGATGTACATCGATTGTCAATATTAGCAAATGAAAATCACCTGCAATTTTTTTTTCCTGACACTAATATTTTATGCTATGTGTCTCTTACGTCAAGCTTGTTTCTACATGCTTATATCTGCAATGCGAGAAAAGGTCCTGGTCAACAATACGATTTCAGTTAAAAAGATAGATGGGAAACAAAAGAGGATGGTGAGAAGAAGTAATTTGCACCAAATAACTTATCACAGCATTCTCTTTTGCTTCTCATCTATCTTTTTGAATTGTATCCTATTCATGACCAACACCTTTGGTGGAGTTGCAGGTACAAACATGCAAAAAAAAAAAACTTACCATGACAGATACAGAGCATCAAATGTCACTATCAGCAAAAATAAAATCCCAGCTGATTTTCAATTGCTAATATTGGCATGCGATGTACAACATCTGTCGTTGCTATTATGGTTGAATGCATATGACTTTGTTAGTATTAGATTCTTTTCTAAAACGATTGTCTAATATGTTCAATGAAAACTATAAATAACAAAGGCAGTTATCCGGCTCAGATTTTGTAATCAAACATGGTCAAAAAGATGTATGATCAACCATCGGCGTTAACAAAAACGGTTGCACAATAATGCCATCCAGTCATCGATATGTCAACCGGTGATCATAATCTTTGAATATTGAGTCTGTTAGTTTTAGAAAATATGGTAGAATCATCATAACCTTAGCCAAATTGAAATAATGTTTATTATATCTATTATACATTTATGGTGTCACCCATCCAATGTTTATTACACTAATATTGTAAAATTGGAACATGAGTCAGTCAGTTTGAATGAGCAAGAGCTCCAACCATAGTTCTGAAATTCAAATACCTGTGCATATATTTTGGACTTTGCAGCATATGCAATCGTAGAAAACAAACACGGCTGCATAATTATGCCACCCAATGTTTGTGACAGCAACTGCTATTAGCGTCATTTTTTTTAACCAAACCGCCTGAAAAACAGGCACAACCCAGCATCACTGCAAACAGACATCAAAAGTAGCTGCATGAAAGCATATGTTAACAAATAATATAAACAGTGTCAATGTAAAATGGTAAGGTCTGGCTACCTATGGATGTAAGGTTGAACGCCGAACATTAGGTAACGGCTAAAAAAAACGGCAGTTGATCATCATAAGGCATTAATATTTTTGGCCAAAACAAAATTGTCATATCCGCATACTAAACAATTTTTTTTACGCAAACCATCACTTATCTCATCTATAAATTTTGTTAGATACGTATTCACCATGGCTGCAAGCACAACTCAAAAGTGTGCTGCCATCCGATTGTGTGAAACAACACCTACACCAAATCACCACAATGAATAAGCCATAGCAAAAAAACAAAAGCACAACTCAAAAGCGCTCTGCCATCCAATTAAGCTAAACGATACCGACACCGACACCAAATCACCCCAATCAATAAGGCAAACCAAACAATGAAAATAGATCAACATGTTTCATTGGCTTTCATAATTGCAAAACAAAAGGCATACTAAACAAATTCTTTAACGCAAACCATCACTTATCTCATCTATAAATTTTGTTAGATACGTATTCACCATGGGTGCAAGCACAACTCAAAAGTGTGCTGCCATCCGATTGTGTGAAACGACAGCTACACCAAATCATCACAATGAATAAGCCAGAGCAAAAAAACAAAAGCACAACTCAAAAGCGCGCTGCCATCCAATTAAGTTAAACGATACCCACACCAAATCAGCCCAATCAATAAGGTAAACCAAACAATGAAAATAGATGAACATGTTTCATTGGCTATCATAATTGCAAAACAAAAGCCAGAACACGGAAAGAACTCTGGCACATAAAAATATGTACGACACAAAATATCCTCTTATGGCGAATATCATTTCAGAGAAAAAAAAAATCTTCCAACACAACAACAAAAAGCCGGGCAAACCAAATTCCGAGAACAACCACAGTGCATAAATAGCCTCAAACGAAAAACAATAACAATAATGAGAAAAATAATATTAATGATCAATTACAACAGCAACACAGATAAAGCAACATCAACAATTAACTATAGTATGCAGCAGCAGCAACATTGTCATCACAACAACAGTTGAAACCAACGAATATTCAAAGGAAGAAGTCTAAATGATGATAAAAAAGTCAGCTCACCAAGCAACATCAGTCTTTTGTAAATATAGGAACTTTTAGCAGCAGCTGGTAGCAGACAATATGGATCCAAACATGTTTATGGACCACCTACACAAACATGCCTGGAAACCACTAACGAAATAGTAGTCTTGCAAAAAGAGGTCGAAACTTCATCAGGGTTGCATAGAAACCTGGTTGCATGATAGCAAATGGTCTACCATGCCATCCAGTTCTTGCCCTCGCAAGATAATGTTCCGACCTCCAAAGCCCAACAACTGTAATGTCACAAAAAAAAAATTATTATAAAAAGGTTAAAAAAAATTAAATAAAGCACAACCTATGTAATATAACAACAATAAGACAGCACAAAACGTGAAGCAGCAAATCAACAAATAACGCGACCGCAAAACCAATACAAGTAACAAAATAAGGAACGCACAAACACAGTTAAATACGCCAACAAATAAATAATTATTGCAAAAAAAAAAACACAACCTAAAGTTTGAATAACACCTTATAACTAAGCATTACCAGAAACAAACACTTTTTCAATAACCAATTCGCAAACACATGAAAGCATACAAAATACCAAACAAATATCGTAACACAACCGATTATGCTAAAAACTGAAGTATAACAAATAATACCCACAAAAAGTTTAAGCATGTAACAACCGAGAAATTAACATGTCATTATTTTACTAATTTTATTTGCTTATTTTGCTATTTTAAGTAAATTGGCTTTTGCCGGGAAAGTTGCCCGCGTACGTCGTGACACGTACATTGAAATTCATAAATTGACTCAGGCTATGCTCAGTTTACCGGTTAATATGATTTATATTTCCCCACGTACTTGTTTTCATATGGAATAATTTAATTTTTCATTTCTACGCGAAGTGTGCACATTTTACGTTTTACGCGTTTTCGGCTCGCGGTTTGAGCTCTAAAGACATTTTAACACTCCGGAAGGCTCGGGAAATTTATGAAACATCAAAATAGGCCATTTTAAATTACATTTAACATCTTTATGAAAATATTATCTTCATGACTTTTATTTCCATAAACTAGGCATAAAACGTTACCGATTTAGCCCCGTTGGCCTTCAAACTCACTCCGTGACTTATAATACTTGTACAAAAGATGTATACAAGGTATATTTACAATATAATAAAAGAAAACCCTCCCCATAAAGCCCTTAGGCCGGCCTCCCATCAATACCACCCTCCCCTTTAATTACTTGCACACTCTTCATTTTTATCATTACCCATAAACTCATTATATCTTTGCATGCAACTCCCACTCTCTCTCACTAAAAAATCATCCAACACCAAAGTTCCTTCTCCTGGACTTCTTGCTGCTGTGACATCCCCCCCTCAAGACCATCTTCATCAAGCTTTCAAGTATCCAAAAACCTTGCATTAGTTAACCCAATTGAGCCCTAGTAAGTTTCTTTAATTAGTTGATTAGAGTCAAGATCTTATGGGAAATAGGTGGTTTGATAATTGGTTAGTGTTGATAGGTAAAAGTTATGCAAGAGATTAATGGATCTTATAGAATTTTTGGCTAGTTATGGATGTTTATCTTGGATGTTTGTTACTAAAAACTGAAGTTAAAACTAAAGATAATCTTTCATCTCCTGGAAATATTGATTTATTGTATGAATAAAAGAGTAGGAATCATTGGTCTTGAGCATGCATGTGTATTAGAGGTAATAAATGTACAAAAGTAGCCATTTTGATTGGTCAAAAGTCTGTTCCAGAATTGATGCTCCAAGATCCATCCACCATTTTATCCCTAGAAGGTTTTATTAAAAACTAAAAATATTGGGAGTTAGATACAGGTCTTAGGATTATTTCCCTGAAAACCTTACCTCTTAATTCTTCCTGGAGATTTTTGGAGAAAATCCACACTAAAACTGGTCCAGGAATACATGTCAGATTTGAAAGGCTAATTACTCTAAAATGTTGTAAAGAACATTAGGTTGGTGTAAACATGAAAGTTGTAGCCAAGACCTGTAGAAAACATTTCCCACAAGCCATGTGTTCATTAGACCTGTAGATAAGAAGATAAACTCTTTTTCCTAAACCCATTTGGATGCTGAGTATAACTATCTAGAGACACAGGGGTAAATTTGTAATTTTAACCATGTTCTGAAGTTCTCAGTGATGTGAGGCCTTGATTTTCATATTTTACAGAGTCATACCTTTCTAAACATATAAAGTTCATAATTTTATCCTTCACGGTTTAGAAATGGCGACCCAATTGGTGCGGCAATTTTATAAAATTTCCATCAGCATTGCATTTTTAAACCATATAAACTTTATTAAACGTCTTTCGACCCATGTCTTGCTATAAGACTTTTAAATAAATGACCATGTGATATTTTGAGTTCAAGTACTGAGTTAAGTCATAAATAATAAGTATTATACTTTAATCCCCGAGCCTAAGTCGTGTTATATTTTATTTAGGTCACTTGTGATCTTGCGGTTTTCTCGACGTGCACACTTGTCCGATTTCTGTTGCTACTTCATTATTGGTGAGTTCATAGCCCCAAATTTTACCTTAATTGTTTTACAAACTCCGCGGGGGAGATACATGCTATAAATAACTATGATCACAATGCTTTGAAAACTGTATGCTATCCTGACATTGTTATTGCCTAAGTTTCCCAAAGCCTGAAAGTCCCTTCTTTATCGTGAACCGTTAATCACTTGCGAGTGAACGCGAATGCCATGAATAGATCTATTGGGAATGACTTTCCCCATTTTGGACCGCTGCCCTGCATGGGCAACCATATGCACTGTATTTGAGGATGCTAGGTAATTAGGCTATTACCTCTTGTTGACGGGCAAAATTATATTCCGCTAGAATATCTGACCAAGTTAATGTTCGGGGTCACGAGCTTAGTGCAATAATAACTGAATCAGACTCTGCATTTGTTGCTTAGTCATTTTTATAAACTGAATTATATTGTGATCAACTGCTTATTACTAAAACTCTATGGATTCACTCAACCTTTGTGTTGACGTTTTAGCATGTTTTATCTCAGGTTTAAAGGCATGAAGGTCTTGGATGGAGTCGCACGGATATATTTTGAGGACTCGGCATATTTTCACATTTGAAGAGTCTATATTTTAAAGATTTATGTTATGTTTAAAACATTGTGTTTTATGAAAACTGTTGGGACCTTTGCAAACTCTGAGAATTTAATGTATCAAATGTGAAACACTTTTAAAAACGTCTCTTTTCAAGGGTCGTTTTCCATGACTTGTACTTTGTGCTAGGAAGTAATACCCCAGTGATCTATCTTCCGCTGTTATAATTTTGGGGGTGTTACAGATTGGCATCAGAGCTACAGTTATAGAGAACTGGGTCGTTTTCAAAACCCAAACTATAACTATTTTTCACTAAAGAGTCTCTCATTGCCGTATCCGATATCCGTGCGCGTATGCCACCAGACTGCCTATGTTGTTATACATATGTCATCAATAATGGTATTATATAAAGTATGCTTATATACACACTTGGTTTACTTTTCGATCACTATGCTTATTTATTAAGCATCACTATTATTTATATAAAGGTTAATTATATAAATGTTTGACTGATTTTGACCTCTTACGCTTATTTCGGAGCTTGAGCTCAAAACTTGTTTTCCCTGATTACATACCTATACTTACATTTTAATGATCTTCTTATTTTCTCAAACATCGTGAGTAATACCGTGGTTCGCTAAAACTTTTCATGACCTTTCGTATCATCGTCTTACGCAAAACCCGTTGCAGTCTATCGATTTCCCTCGATTGTCTTACTATCCGCCTTCGAAGACGAGTTGGAACATTGGTCCCATAATTTTAGAACACCTACATCGCCTCGCAAACAATTACCTAAAGACACGCCGGATGATTAGAGCATGACTTTAACGTGCCGCCTTGGAACACCCTATTTTCGGAACACGACTTTTAACGTCTCATTCTTTTTTACTCCTTGTGTTTTGAAGAATCACGCCGCTAGGAAGGTAACGCCGAAGCTTGACAACAATGTTTACCCGAACTTAATACTATCTTTCGATTCCGAGGAAAAAATTTGAAAACTTTTCGGCCACCATTCTGACACCCACTTCACCAACTTGTATACTAACGTCAAATAGTGAGACAAAGCCATTCGAGGACAAGGGTATAGAGTGTGAATCACACAAGAAGATTACTAACTCGAAGAAGAACCCCTCGGAAGAAGACAAGGAAAACCATTACTGCACCTACTCCTCTCGCTCGATGAAAGCCTATCACAAAAGAGCCCATCCAACACAGCATCTCATCATTGGTGACACACATGCCACATCATGACAGATATTACACGTCAGCAGAAACGAGCTGTAATGGCCAACCTACAATCTCGTTGGAGTAGAGTAAAGCTCAAGGATCCAAGTGCGGATCTCACTTAATCAACATTCGTGATATTTATTGACTTTATCATTTATTATTTGTTCTCATTTAACCCCAAACAACTTTCGTGATACTCAATGCCTTTCTCATTTTATGTTGTTCTTATTTAACACACATGTTTTCAACGTAACACTTTTCTCATTTATTGTTGGTCCCCATTCATTCTCAGTTAGCATTTGAAATGCTTATTGTCTTTGTCACTTATTGCGTTCTTATTAATTGTTACTCTCAGCTAGCATTCGTGCTGCTTGTTGTATTTCTCATTTATTGTTCGTTCTCATTTCCTCTTCTCATTTTGCATTCGAGATGCACATTGTCTTTCTAATTTATTGATCTTCTCAGTTATTCTCATATAACATTTGTGATATTTATGAATTTCATCATTTATCGTTAGTTCTCTTCCATGACAATTATCGTCTTTCTCCTTTATTATTTGCATTCACAGTTATTGTCTATCTAATTTCTGTTCATTTAAAATATTGATACACTTATTGCTTTCCCAATTCTTGTCTATTTCACTTAACCTCTTTCAACAATCGTGTGTTTATTATCCTTCTCTGTTATGGATTTTCCTCATTCATTCTCATTTGACATTCGTAATGAATATTGTCTGTCTCGTTTATTATTGAACCTCATTTGGAATTCTATCTTTCAGTATTGACCTCTTTTATTATTGGTTTGATTCGTTGGTTGTCTCGATTAATTGATTATTTGTGTTAATATTCTATATCTCTTCGCTTCACTATTATTGTGATTTATGGTTCTTCAGTTTGCATTAATTTGAGTCATTGATCTCTCTTTTACACACCTTTTCATTTGCTTCTTCGTTCGTATAAACATCAAATTTTCTTTCGAGCACTCTATGCTCATACTAGTATGAATGATGTGGACATCTTAATCCATTCATTATTGTTCTGATTCATTGATCCTTACATTTGCATCGATTGATAATAGTTTGCTTCTTTTTTCATACAGATATCTAATCTATCTCTTTTAAGCAGTCTTTGCACCTACAACATTGCACTCGACAGAATTCTATTACTATTTTTGTGATTCATCAAGATCTTTTATTTGTATTATTAATTATCCTTGTAACTATCATTCTCCCATGGCATTGACATCTACTTCTTTCGACTGATAGTACGCTCCCGTAGAAATCCCATTCGCGTTAATTGTTAGTACGCATCAGGGCATAGGAACAACACTCCAGGACAACGGGCTACAAGCAGTACAAGATCGTCAGGAGAGTTACGTGAAAGTTTGCCACGAAAGCTGCTATGTTTCGGAAAATGATGAAAACTGAACTCGATGTACGTTGAACCCTTCAAGAATTTGGCAAAATCTGGACCGATAGTTTATCGACTCGAACCACCCAAAAGAGCCCACTAGCGTGCACAACACATTTTACGATTCGAACTCGAAGAAGTGCCTATCGGATGAAACCCTCGTCACTCTACTAGAGGAGATTCAACTTGACGACAAGCTTTACTTTGATAAGGAACCAGTCGTGATCATGAACCAGGAAGTCAAACGACTCAAGCAGAGTGCATTCCCATTGTCAAGGTTTGTTGGAATACTCGCCATGGACCCGTGTACACATGGGAGCAAAAAGAGCAGATTGAGACGAGAGTACCCTCATTTTCGTTTTCCGACACACCGTCAGCCGATAAGATAAACTGAATCATGAGGACATGATTCCTTTTTAACGGATGGGTAATGTAACAACCGAGAAATTAACATGTCATTATTTTACTAATTTTATTTGCTTATTTTGCTATTTTAAGTAAATTGGCTTTTGCCGGGAAAGTTGCCCGCGTACGTCGTGACACGTACACTGAAATTCATAAATTGACTCAGGCTATGCTCAGTTTACCGGTTAATATGATTTATATTTCCCCACGTACTTGTTTTCATATGGAATAATTTAATTTTTCATTTCTACGCGAAGTTTGCACATTTTACGTTTTACGCGTTTTCGGCTCGCGGTTTGAGCTCTAAAGACATTTTAACACTCCGGAAGGCTCGGGAAATTTATGAAACATCAAAATAGGTCATTTTAAATTACATTTAACATCTTTATGAAAATATTATCTTCATGACTTTTATTTCTATAAACTAGGCATAAAACGTTACCGATTTAGCCCCATTGGCCTTCAAACTCACTCCGTGACTTATAATACTTGTACAAAAGATGTATAAAAGGTATATTTACAATATAATAAAAGAAAACCCTCCCCATAAAGCCCTTAGGCCGGCCTCCCATCAATACCACCCTCCCCTTTAATTACTTGCACACTCTTCATTTTTATCATTACTCATAAACTCATTATATCTTTGCATGCAACTCCCACTCTCTCTCACTAAAAATCATCCAACACCAAAGTTCCTTCTCCTGGACTTCTTGCTACTTTGACATCCCCCCCTCAATACCATCTTCATCAAGCTTTCAAGTATCCAAAAACCTTGCATTAGTTAACCCAATTGAGACGTAGTAAGTTTCTTTAATTAGTTTCATCTCATTTTCTTTATTTTCCTATGTTTATTAGAGATTTTCATAGGCTAAACAAACATCTATTGCATGTGTCATTTTAGTTGATTAGATTCAAGATCTTATGGGAAATAGGTGGTTTGATAATTGGTTAGTGTTGATAGGTAAAAGTTATGCAAGAGATTAATGGATCTTATAAATTTTTGGCTAGTTATGGATGTTTATCTTGGATGTTTGTTACTAAAAACTGAAGTTAAAACTAAAGATAATCTTTCATCTCTGGTAAATAGTGATTTATGGGATGAATAAAAGAGTAGGAATCATTGGTCTTGAGCATGCATGTGTATTAGAGGTAATAAATGTACAAAAGTAGCCATTTTGATTGGTCAAAAGTCTGTTCCAGAATTGATGCTCCAAGATCCATCCACCATTTTATCCCCAGAAGGTTTTATTAAAAACTAAAAATATTGGGAGTTAGATACAGGTCTTAGGATCATTTCCTTGAAAACCTTACCTCTTAATTCTTCCTGGAGATGTTTGGAGAAAATCCACAATAAAACTGGTCCAGGAATGCATGTCAGATTTGAAAGGCTAATTACTCTAAAATGTTGTAAAGAACATTAGGTTGGTGTAAACATGAAAGTTGTAGCCAAGACCTGTAGAAAACTTTTCCCACAAGCCATGTGTTCATTAGACCTGTAGATAAGAAGATACACTCTTTTTCCTAAACCCATTTGGATGCTGAGTATAACTATCTAGAGATACAGGGGTAAATTTGTAATTTTAACCATGTTCTGAAGTTCTCAGTGATGTGAGGCCTTGATTTTCATATTGTACAGAGTCATACCTTTCTAAGCATATAAATTTCATAATTTTATCCTTCACGGTTTAGAAATGGCGACCCAATTGGTGCGGCAATTTTATAAAATTTCCATCAGCATTGCATTTTTAAACCATTTAAACTTTATTAAACGTCTTTCGACCCATGTCTTGCTATAAGACTTTTAAATAAATGACCATGTGATATTTTGAGTTCAAGTACTGAGTTAAGTCATAAATAATAAGTATTATACTTTAATCCCCGAGCCTAAGTCGTGTTATATTTTATTTAGGTCACTTGTGATCTTGCGGTTTTCTCGACGTGCACACTTCTCCGATTTTCGTTGCTACTTCATTATTGGTAAGTTCATAGCCCCAAATTTTACCTTAATTGTTTAACAAACTCTGCGGGGGAGATACATGCTATAAATAACTATGATCACAATGCTTTGAAAACTGTATGCTATCCTGACATTGTTATTGCCTAAGTTTCCCAAAGCCTGAAAGTCCCTTCTTTATCGTGAACCGTTAATCACTTGCGAGTGAACGCGAATGCCATGAATAGATCTATTGGGAATGACTTTCCCCATTTTGGACCGCTGCCCTGCATGGGCAACCATATGCACTGTATTTGAGGTTGCCAGGTAATTAGGCTATTACCTCTTGTTGAAGGGCAAAATTATATTCCGCTAGAATATCTGACCAAGTTAATGTTCGGGGTCACGAGCTTAGTGCAATAATAACTGAATCAGACTCTGCATTTGTTGCTTAGTCGTTTTTATAAACTGAATTATATTGTGATCAACTGCTTATTACGAAAACTCTATGGATTCACTCAACCTTTGTGTTGACGTTTTAGAATGTTTTATCTCAGGTTTAAAGGCATGAAGGTCTTGGATGGAGTCGCACGGATATATTTTGAGGACTCGGCATATTTTCACATTTGAAGAGTCTATATTTTAAAGATTTATGTTATGTTTAAAACATTTGCAAATCTTTTGAAAACATTGTGTTTTATGAAAACTGTTGGGACCTTTGCAAACTCTGAGAATTTAATGTATCAAATGTGAAACACTTTTAAAAACGTCTCTTTTCAAGGGTCGTTTTCCATGACTTGTAATTTGTGCTAGGAAGTAATACCCCAGTGATCTATCTTCCGCTGCTATAATTTTGGGGGTGTTACAAAGCATCAACTGACGAAATTAATAACAACAACAACCGAAAAACCCATTGCCAATCCAACACCATATCCAAAAGTCTGGATATAACCAAACGACCAACTGTAGATAAACAACGAAACATAATAAAAAAACATAACCTACAACGAAGGACTGTATGCGGCAAAAGGTTAAACATCAACTGATGAAATTAACAACAACAAAAAAAAGCCAAACAACCAGATCTATAATGAGTTCGATCACAAAACCTATTGGCAAACCTAAATCACATGCAAAAGTCCGGATATAACCAAACCACTAACTGCAGATACAACAACAACACAAACAACCAAACATAACAAAAAAACAGAAATCAGATACAACAACAACAAAAACAACCAAACATAACAAAAAAACAGAAATCAAAGGACCCGTTTTTTTTCGGGAACAAAACGCAGAGCAGCTAAATTAGATCCAAAATTAGATCCAAAAGTGTAGTTATAAGCAACCTAATAACTCTAGCAAAAACAAATGGGCTAAAAAGAACCACACATTTAAAAAATTAATAAACACAATATTCATACCACTGTAGCTGCCCTCACAAAGCACTGTAGTAACAAAATAACCCACAAAGTTGGATCGGAAAAACGCAAAATAACCGTCAGGTAAAGATACCAGAATTAATCATCCCGGATCTCAAGGAAAAGAAGAGCATGTGAGTGAAGGGCAACAGTTCCACGACCCAAGAGCAACCCAATGCCTAACCCAAACCGGGGCTCAAACGGGTAGAAACAAAATGTCAAGCGGGTCGCGCCATAAATTTATAATAGATATAATAGATTAGTTCACCAAACTAATTATCATAACCAATATGTTGTCCAAAGTTATCACAATCATGCTTATCAAAGAGTGGTATACTAGTCTAAGCAAGTGTAGTTTTAATCATTTGAATTATTCTATTTTTCATTACTTGTTAAGGAATTTACTTCTAGTAGCTTACAATTCGATTCACTACACAAATCCCTGTGAACGATCCCGACTTACCATCATAATCTTGCTATAACGGACGAGTTCACTTGCTTGTATGTGTTGTTCCTAGATTCGGTAATTCGACCTTTATAAATTTAAAACTTGTACTCACTTACGACACATCAGATGCTATGGCAGTCACGCCCCCAAGTGTTCCATTCCGCTGCAAGTCATGTATTTGGGTGTAAAACCCAAAAAACATAACATAACATGAAATGACTAAAATACCCTCAATTTAAAATTTTAATAACTTTAGAAAATCATATAAGTAACATAAATTGTATTTAACCTAATGTAAGTTATACTCTAATTTACCTAAAAAATTAAACTACCAAATAAAGACATTATCCTATAAGTTAAATGTACAAAAGAAAATGTTCCAATCCTAATTATCCTAGTCGACACATATTGTGTCCTAAGTTTTAAAAATTTCGGCCATGGTACACAAATGGAAGAAGAAATCACAATTTAATTAGTTAACCAAACTAATTATCATAACCAACATGTTGTCCAAAGTTATCACAATCATGCTTATCAAAGAGTAGTATACTAGTCTAAGCAAGTGTAGTTTTAATCATTTGAATTATTCTATTTTTCATTACCTGTTAAGGAATTTACTTCTAGTAGCTTACAATTCGATTCACTACACAAATCCCTGCGAACGATCCCGACTTACCATCATAATCTTGCTATAACGGACG
This sequence comes from Artemisia tridentata subsp. tridentata, assembly GCA_021014915.2. Lineage (NCBI taxonomy): Eukaryota > Viridiplantae > Streptophyta > Magnoliopsida > Asterales > Asteraceae > Artemisia > Artemisia tridentata. The sequence goes on along the minus strand of CP139501.1, from coordinate 141,897,732 downwards.
AGTTCACTTGCTCGTATGTGTTGTTCCTAGATTCGGTAATTTGACCTTTACAAATTTAAAACTTGTACTCACTTACGACACGTCAAGTTTTTGGCACCGCTGCCGGGGATTTTGATCATGTTTCTGTAGGCTTCAGAAGTTCATAGTTCGTTTTCATAAAAAAAAAAGTTTTCCGGTCTGACCATCTGATCGGTATTCCATTCATCCGATCCTTTGCCCATTTTTTAAACTTACCAAGAGCTTCATCCGATCGGTAATAGTATCCATCCGATCGGATCACCCCAAACTTAATTTACCGAGAGTTCTATCCGATCGGTATTCCATTCCATCCGATCGGATCCTTAGCCTTGATTTTTCAAATTGTTTCTATTCTTCGCTCGTGTGTTTAGACATTGCCTCGATTCTCTTGGGAATTGTATTAACACTCGATCAACCGGAATAGAACCAATTTCACCTTTTTCAGATCCCGAACGTTTAGTCTGAAGACCAAGAAGAAAAAGAAAACCATTTGTTCCATTAGCCAATCGTGTACCAAGAGTACGAAACCCACCGTTTGATAACCTTTTTGAAGCCAAAGCCGTTTATAACCCATTTACTGAGAAACCTTTTCGCATGGCTGACGATAGACCCATGTGGGAAGTCAACCGAACCGTAGCACCCACTCCTGGAGCTGCTATTGTTACCTTCAACCTAGGTGACAATTTCACCGTGAAAGGTCACCATCTTTCTATGATCAAAGACCGTCAATTCGATGGCCGTTCGAGGGCCGATCCTCACAAACACATTGCCGAATTCATCGAAATTTGTAGCATGTTCCGATATGGCGACACCAATGTGGATGCCATTAAACTCAAACTTTTTCCATCATCACTTGCTAGAGATGCAAAAGTGTGGTATAATGAATTAACCTGAGGAACTATCAATACTTGGGAGGAGATAAGGCAAGCTTTTGTAAGCCGATTCTTTCTACCTGCCATGTTTGATCGACTCATGGGAGAAATTCGTGCTTTCACACAAAACCCTAACGAATCACTCGTCGAAGCCTGGCTTCGTATGAAAGATTTGCTTCGTAGTTGTCATGGACATGGTTTAGGACGAGGAACCATTATCCAAATCTTCTACCATGGACTAGATGAAGCATCTCAAGGAATTCTTGATGCTGGAGGAATTTTTCTTTATAAGACTCCAAACCAGGCATACCAATTGCTAGAAGACCGAGTTCTTCTCAAACTCGACTGGTCAAAAGATGCCAAAACCAAACCCTTACGAAAAACCGTTTCTTTTGCTGAAAGTTCTGATACCTCTAAACTCATGGAGAAATGATTTTAAAGGAGAAATGAAAGAAATGCGAGACGGTTGTAACAACTGTGGAGGTAATCACCCATCATCAGAATGTGACGACCAACCAATGGACCAACCCAAAGAAGGAGAAGCCAATTATGTCCAAGGAGGATACCGTGGAGGCGGTTATCGTGGAAATTGTTACGGACGAAATTCTGTAAATTGGCAAGATCGCCAACAAAGGGATAACAACCGTGATTCTCAACCACGAGTAGACAATCAAAATCCACAAACCTCTAACAAAAAAACGGAAGAATCCGATTTTGAGAAAATGATGAGAGAATTCGTAACTCCTCAAAAATCAACCAATGAGTTCGTCAAGAACCAATTTTTCAATCTCAAAACCAAAGTTGAGCAAGGTCAAAAAAATCATCAAGCATCTATTCAAGATCTTGAAAACAAATTTGGTAGATGATGAAGCGAAAAGTGTACCGCTTTTAGGGGGTCATTTAAGCCCTAAATCGTATTTATTTGATCAAATATTGCCCTAAATCGTTTCTTTTGTCATTTCAGGTACTTTGGAGAAGAAATCTGGAAAAGGAAGCATTTTGGACGTTTTTGGAGCATAAAAGTGAAGAAAACGACAAAGTCTCAAAATCGGCTGGAAAAGTACCTTTGACGGCGTCAGGGATTGGTCTAGACGGCGTCATGGCTTGGCAAAAGAGGTGGATATGAAAAATACACGAGACGCGCCAGAGAGTTTTGCAATGGAAAGTCTGACGGCGTCACCCTTTAAGATGATCAAGGCCATCACGGTTTAACTTAAAGAGAGACGGCGTCAAGCCCATTTCTGACGGCGTCAACCTTTGATAAGCCAGAGCGGATTTTGGAGCACTAAAGAGGGACGGCGTCAAGAAGGCCATCCGGGAACCCTAGACACGGCGAGGTGACGGCGTCAAGATCTACAACATGACGCCGTCAGCCACTAAGTTCTATATATAGTTTTGCAATTTTTTGTCATTAGTGTGCAACTTTGTGAGGAGAAACCCTAAGACGAATTTCTGCCATTTTTAAGGGTTTTCATACCCTTGTATCTCCCATGTTTAATTGAAGATAAGTATTCATTTAATCAATCAATATGTCTATGTGTTGTTTGATTATATCTTGTTCTTGTCTTTTAATTAACATGCTAGGCTAGATTTATCTTGTGTTTGCTTAGATCTAATGAAACCTAACTACTGATGATCGGTTGTTAATGTGTTATTAATTGTATTGGGTGATTGTTTATCGATGTTAGGCTTAAGAAAACTGGCTAACTTCCTATACGGTAACTTGCTTGAACGTCTTAAGAAACATGAACCAATGCGTACTAAGGTTTTTATGGTTGTATTTAATGCATGAACGAATTCTAGTGATCCCATGTTAGGAGCTTCTTAGCCGGCTCGACATAGGAGTGAAGTAGGAGCTTGTAGAGTTGGGGAAGTACGTACGCCACCCCACGATTGGTATTAAGGAATACACCCGTCATCCACGCAATTAATACACACTAATCAACCGGTAAAAGATAGTTAGGGAGTAAGGAAATCTAAGTAAACACATTTCTCTCCACATAAGTTTCACAACCTTTTCATTTTCAGTTATTTTATTTTATTTGCATTTGTAGTTATTTGGGTTAGTTGACTAGCAACTAATTCCGCCCACTCCTTCAAACCCGAGATTTTACTTGCTTTCATAAAACATAAAATACAAAAAGAATCTTCCTTCACCCTTAGACCTATTAGAGTAGTTTTTCAATCCTAACGACACTATTCCCTGTGGAGAACGATCAATCCCCCATACTTACCACTACACTATACTACATCGGTCAGGTACACAGCCTGGTGGGGTTGTAAGCCTCTTGAGATCCCTCGAGAGGTAAAACCTGTTGTAAGGTCGCAAAACCACGCATCAAGTTTTTGGCGCCGCTGCCGGGGAATAGTTATTGTTTAGGTTGAATTTTTATTTATTAGGTCTACTCGCTAGATTCCTTTCTAGTAAGATTTTTATTTTCTTTTTCTAGGTTTTCTTTAGTCTATCTTATTTCTTTGTACTTTTGTTTGTGACACCTTCTACCTACCTCATGAGTAATAGTGATCGCTTGATCTCTGTTATTCGTATTTTCCGCCGTGCAAATTTCCAACTACCCGTTCCCGCCCCCATCGTAGAAAACAACAACCTTTCACCCGACCACCACTTTGGTAACAATTCTGAGATGGAGGATTCTGACCGTGAGAATAACTATGTTAGTCCATTTTACGACTCAGACTCCGATGTGGATGCTGGTAATGGAGAAGTAGTTAACGAGGAATGGAGAAAAGAGGAAATTGATCCCTTTAAGTATGTTGACCCTAGGACTAAGATCGAAAAGGATAGCCTCTTTAACATGCAATTTCCATGTAAAATTGGTTATCATTGTTTTCATGCTTATCTTAACTCATCGTTGCCTATCAACATTATCTCTCGCGCTAATTATAATAAAATCATGGTAGATGAGCTAGAATATCAAGGGGATAACATTGTTGCTAGGATTAAGCCACTACACGTATTCGTAAGAAGTTTTGTGTATTTGGTGGATTTTATGGTTATGGAGAACTTAGGAGAATTTATTGATAACAAATTAACCCAAGTTAGTTTTGGAGAACCCTTCAAAAGGTTAACCAACCTTGACGAAAAACTTGTGGACGGGTTAATTACATTCTCGGATGGGGACGAAGATTTTGTTTACCAAATGCCCCGATCACACCCTAGGTTTAAGAACTTCTCCATTGAATCTTGCAATAGGATTGCGCCTATTGACTTGTTAAGTGAAAATGATAAGAGAAAGGGGCTCAAATATCCACATGAGAAAAATAAGAGATATTATCATGGATGTCTGGAGCTGAATGATGAATACAAGAAAGATGAGGCAACAATTAGATGGCTCACACTCAGATACGTGAGCATAAGCGACACTAGATAAGCCTGACTTTGAGTCTAGCTACAAGACTCGTTAATAAAGAAAAGCGCTTCTTGGGAGGCAACCCAGGCTTTATTTGCTTTGTGTGTTTATTTAATTGTTTGTTTGATTTTACTTGTTTCCTTATGTATGTTTAATTTTTATTATTATTGATTGATGTTCAAAAACTAAATTGTGAAAATGCTTTATCTTGTTTTTAACTTCGTCTTAACTACATATAAAGGTATTTTGCAAAAGTTAAGTGTAAGGGAAATCCAAATCGGTTTATTAGAACAAATGAACATGAATCATAATAATAATAAATTAACATACATATTAGTATTTGTTTGAGTCAAATGCTTGTATCGAGTCATAGTGATGTTTTGCAGGATTTCCAGGAAGTAAGGTAAAGGTTTTTCCAGAAATTTTCCGGAAACTTAACATGAGAATTCTGTCAGATCATTTCTGACGGCGTCAGGCATTACAACCTGACGGCGTCAGGTTTTAATTTTCAGAAATTTTTGATAGTTTTGTTTTCATAAAAAGTTTTTATTAAATCTCTAACTTATAAACTCCAGGAATCTGCAAAATTATCATTCCACAAGCATTATATCCTTATATAGAATTTATCCCGCCGATGTTATGCAGGTTTTCGTGTTTGTATTCTCAGGTTTAACAGGTTATTTTGGACAAGGATATGTATGTGGAATCAAGCTTATGGCGATGCATTAGTCTTGAAGCTTCTACATTCTCTTGGAAGAAGATCTAACCATGTTACCACTTTATCCACCAAACGAATCAGGGGAGTATTTGATTTCATTCGTTTACCTTATTACTTTTACATTTTGTTATTTGAACATTGGGGACAATGTGCATCTTAAGTGTAAGGGGGGGGGGGGGGTAAAAATACGATACTTTAGAGAATGCAATTGCACTTGATTTTTGTTTGTTTAATAGTAGATGTGTAATAAAACTGAGATAAATACCTGTTAGGGCAATTTTAGTGCCAAATTTAAAATTTTTTACGACATATAGGAGTGAAACTTTGGTCTTAATGAGCGTCTCATGGATAGGAGTTATATGACTAGCAAAAAACCGTACCACTAAAAAAATTTTCCACCCCCAAATATGTGAGGTTCGCCCCCTAGAATTGGTAGGAAAGGCATTTATGCTATGATGTGTGTACCGGTAGCACTTAGATTCTAGAACTTGCGTTAGGACCATTCCGAGGCCACAAGTGAGACTACATTCGTGTAGTTAGATTTACTACATGATAAGAGGCATTAGGATTAACCCATTGTTTTACACCTGTGTTTTTGTTATAATTACTTTGGCTACATTGGTCAAGTAATTCTCCCACACCCTTTGCGTTGTACTCATTTTTAGTACACGATACCCCTAGTACACCCCTCAGAGCCTATCTTTTCATTTCGACCTTTAAGTATTTTACTTAAAGGAAGAATTTGTTTACACCCCACTTAAATGTACACCCAAATCGCCTTAGCCTACCTTGTATGCACTCATTTTTAGCGCATTATTGTTACAACATTTGTTTAAACCCTTAGTTAATTATCTAATTGATTACATGGTTGTTAAGTCGAGTCATATCCTTGTACATATTGTTTTGGGACGATTGGGACTCATGGGTAAAGTACTAGTGTAATGGAGTAATGGGGAAGAACAACATTATTACCCCCATATGTACGTAAATATTTTAAAAAGTACTCCAAGTGTTTCGATTATCTTAATTCGAGTCATTAGAATAGTTATTTGTAAAGTTATGTCAAAGTTCAAGTGTAAGGGGAATGCAACGCCCCTATGATGTATTATTTTGGATGGTAGGTCAAGAATGTATGAAAAAAATAAAATAAATAAAAATAAAAAAAATCAAAAAAATCAAGACAAATACAAAAAAATGAGAAAAAGAAAAGTAGAAAAAACATACGGACTACCATCCCGTTTCATTTTATGTTTATTTTATGTTTTTGTTATTTTTTTTTTAGCTTAAGTCGAGTCTAGTCTTGGCTTAGCAACGCCATATTGTACATGTAATTAATCAAGATCTTTAACTCGCCACCAGTAAAATATCCCTTATCCAACAAAACCGTGTTTATCATATCCCTACACCTCACGTTATAACCCATGTAAAAGCCTTCTTTGATAGTTTATCTTAGGTGCTTACGCCTAGTGGAGAAGGTTTTCGATCCTTTCCCAAGCCTATGGTAATCTATTTGCTATGACAGGTAGTGAGAGATATTATCCGTTTTCATTTATGAGATTTATTTTGATGACACCTGAGAGATGTGAGTATCTAAACACTACTTGTGAGGTGCTAGTTTGTAATCTCCGTGCTTATTATGATTAAAGTGGAACGACTATTTATTGTAATTACTTTTATATTAGCATTAAATGACCCCTAACTTGTATTTTGATTAGAATAAAAGCACATTTACTTGAGGACAAGCAAATCTCAAGTGTAAGGGTATTTGATGAAGCGAAAAGTGTACCGCTTTTAGGGGGTCATTTAAGCCCTAAATCGTATTTATTTGATCAAATATTGCCCTAAATCGTTTCTTTTGTCATTTTAGGTACTTTGGAGAAGAAATCTGTAACACCCCCAAATTATCGCAGCGGAACGATAGTGTCATTGGGATGCTACTTCAGGGCACAAAGTACAAGATATAGAAAACGACCTCTAAATGAGACGTTTTGAAAAGTTACCATTCGAATAGATAAAAGTCATAGTTTACAAGCAAAAGATCCCAAAGTAGAATAGTACATAAGTTTTTAAAGTATATCGAATGGTAAATGATAAAAGCAAAAGTCTTCAGAAAAACGTGCCCTAAGACTCTCTGCTCCAAGCATCTGCTATCGCCTTACTAACCTGAGATAAACATGCTTAAAAGTGTCAACACAAAGGTTGGTGAGTTCATAGAGTTTGTTTAACGAATAAAGCCTATAGAAAATGATCACACAGCAAAGGCATCGTAAATCCACTCAGTTGCAAATCCCGCCCATACAAAACCTGCAACCTGTGTGTTCACAACCCACTGCTAATATATAGTATGATTAAAACATATGTGTATACAATATGTGTACACGCCACTGCTCAAAGATTAAAGACTACTGGGTGTCATTTCCCAAAGATATTAGACTACTGGGTGTCATTTCCCAAAGATATTAGACTACTGGGTGTCATTTCCCAAAGATAAGAGACCACTGGGTGCCATTTCCCAAAGATATTCGTTGCTCAAGAATACACAATCAAGATTTACGAATTAAGGCACATATCGTAGTTCTGCTAAAAGTATTAAAAGCTTAGCGTAGTATAAAAGTATAAACGTTTCAAGTATCAAAGCAAGTATTTGTGCATGTATCTCCCCCAAATAGTTTAAAACGTATAAAGTAAAAGAGTAAAAGAGGGGCTATGAAAACTCACCTGATGCAACAGCTATAATAATGCTAGTGACCGAACAGAAATAGGCTCGATTCCCTAACCGCAACCTATTATGAATGAGATGATGCTAATGTAAGAAATGAAACAATGCTACACATGCGTATACGTACGTTATCGATACCACTTGTCGTTTTTGAAAAATAACGTTTATCGTTGAAAAGTATATTGTTATCGTCTAATTAAGTTATACACTACTTCTCATGTAAATACGTTGAAATGATACTTTATGATCCTCGTTTAGTGTTCCATTAGTGAAGATAATGGTTTCGGCGTAGTTTAACACTTTTCATAACTTAGGAAAAATATGTCCAAATATCTTTATAAAACTAGTAGGGAATTATAGTACGTTAGGTGTTAATGTTCAAACTCGGCGTTTTTGAAAACCTTGTAACAATATCTAGATCTCGTCTCATTTGACTTTTAATCATACGCGCCTCGATGGGTAAGAAATATTGCTTCCAATGTCGTTACTTGAAAATATAGTGTTCAACACTTAGAAAATTCTATTATAGTAAAAGCTGTAAAAATTATATAAGTTTCGTCGGATTTCAAACGTGTATATCTTTTCCGTTATAAGTCCAATGGACAAACGGCCAATTGATTTGGAAAGCCTGCTGGGAGTACTTGATTTTACTTAACTACGGCTCGGACTCAAACTGATCCGATCATAGAGAAAAACAGTCGAGAAAATGGCACCTCGTAAAGACAGTTTCTGCGGCAAAATAATAATAATAGTGCTGAAGGAAAATAGTTAAAATCGTCTAATTTCAAACGCTTGTATCTTTTTCGTTATAAGCTCGTTTTCTACGTTCTTTATATCCCCGGAATCGTGGGATAACATATTAACATATTTTTGATAAGTCGGGACGGCTAGTTCAAGTTTTATGCCTCAGATTTTCCCTTGAAAAACGTGGGACAGCAAGGTATTTTCTGAAAATAATAATTGTCGTCGTAAACTCGTTTTTAGCATAACTTTCTCATCGTAAATGATCTTTTAGTGATTCCGGCGGCTACGGTTTCGTTTTTTGAAAGTATTTTCTGAATATGAAAATAAAATTTCACCACAGCCCCTGAATTTTTCTGGAATTTACAAAATGGGACAGAACCTATTTATACTTGTGTAAAAATCATTTTTCTAGTTTCTAGTTTATGTTTAAACCACTTCAATACACCACAAGCTAGTCTAATCTTACCATACACCTTCTTAGGGTGTCATGGGTTCCTAATATTCATAAAACTTGTAGGATTACAAAGGGATGATCATAGGTTCATTATATGTTCATAAAAACAATTATACTTGTAAAAATGGTATCTTTAACATTTATACTTGCATGTATGCTATTATAATAGAAAATACAACATGTTATCATGAATATGAAAGTATAAAATTATGAAAAACATTACTTGAAACTTACTTGATAATTATTGAAGGGTTTGGAGATGATTAGGTTAAATACCTTGAGGTTTTTATTTCAAAACCTTTACAAGGGTTATATAAACAACTAGTTTATGGTTTGATTATTGAAAAATTGTTCTTCCTTGTGTTCTTGATGTCTTGCCGTGAACTAGGGAGGAAAGAAGGAAAGAAAATTGCTTTTTGATTCTATATAATGAATAAGTGTAAGTATTATGTGTTTAAGTCTTGCAAATATCTAAGTTAATGGCAAAATGGTGATTAAGTTGTCAATTGAAAGTGAAAGTCTTGCAAATCATGATTAAAATGTCGACCATGGTGTTTTTAGAGTAGATACTTGTGTATTTTGTGTAGTATTAAGTGTATTGTTAGTCATTTAGTGTATATAACGTGTTACGTTGTAAGTTTTGGTTACCGTGTTTGTTAAAAATAAATTTTAACGGAACAAAATAAGATATATGAAAGTCGTAAAAATTATAAAATCACATTTCTCGCGGGTATCGGGTGAATAAATAGTTGTCGTATTGAAATTAAGAAAACCGTCGTAGTTATAAACGTTTAACAATATGTATATCAAATAAATTCAAAACGTCGGGTAAATTAATATTATAACTTTTATATTACTGAAATGAATATAAAAATATATTAGGATCATAGTCGGGATTGTCGGATCAATTATTCAAAATAATAGCTCATGGAATAACGTTTATTAGATAGATAACCGTACGTATACTGAAATGATGCAAACTCACGCATGAATGACAAACTTTCTCCGGGAGTGAATAGTGTTTGATGAATAGTAAAATTTCTAAAAAACATCTCAATATCACTAATCGACTCCAAAAATGATGAATAGTGTTTGGTGAATAGTAACCGATGAATAGTAAATTTGAAAAGTTCGAGAAATGACCAGAATTTACGAGTTGTGACAGTCTCCCACCCTAAAAGGAACGTCGTCCCGAAGTTCAGCTCGTTCGTTCCACATACATACGTTCTCGTGGTCAGATTTGATGAGTCAAACTTTCCCAATCTCGAGCATAGCCCTCAAAAGACCTCCTTTAGGTAATCCTTTAGGTAACCGATTTTTACTTAATCCCACAACTCATCAGACAAGAACTGTCATGCGATTAGGCTAAATCGGTTTGAGTGATGACTTGACTTTTAGCTTGATTTTCGCAACTCATCAGACAAGAACTGTCACTAGAATCAAGCTAAAAATCAATCTGTCTGGATTCAACATCCTTGAAAAAGGTCTTTTGAAAGATTGGCTCGATTTTGGAATTGCTTGGACCAATCAAATCAACTACTATTAATATAACTAAGGTTGATGATGCTAGGTCTCAGATTAATCGATGTTGTGTATAGTCTATACTAAGATTAAGTGCAACGAAAATAAGATAGTTGTTCAAGAGAATGTACCCGTTATGCTATCGCGGACATGTTGGGTGATAGGATTTCCTAAGAAGTAAGTTCTGCCACGTGCGAGTGGAATCTCAATGGCCTCATCTCGTGGCCCTTCAATGGCTAATGCTAAGTTTGGACGATTGCCTCCTTGGTTAAGATTTCTTTTCAACTTAGGACAGGTGTTCCGAAAGTGATCTGGGCTGTTACACTCATAGCATGTCCTTTGGTTGTTCGTCATATTGCCCACATTTACTGGTTCTCTACACTGGTTTGTAAAATGACTAGACTGTTTGCAATTTGCACACATACGGCAGGGCACAGTCTTTTGGTGATGAAAATTACATTTCGTACACTTAGGATGCGGGCCTCCATACACTTTCTGACCAGAACTAGTCGCCGCAAAGGTCCTTGCCCTCTTGTTGTCAGCTATCGTGCTCACTTGCTTGTTCGCCTCGCTTGTTCCCTTCCTTTTATCACTGTTCCTCAAGCTTCCATTTCTAACCATCTCATCTGTCAGAGTCCCTGCTCTCAATATTGCACTCTGAATTGTAGAAGGCTCAGTTGTTTTCACAGTCCCATGAATTTCTGGGACAAGGCCATATATGTACCTCTCGATCCTCTTGGACTCAGGGGTAACTAGATGTGGAACTAGTCTGGCTAATTCATGGAATCGATCTGTGTAGGCTGCATGACCAGCCCCTATCATAGAGTGATGATAAAGTTCATCCTCCAGCTTCTGCATCTCGTTGTCCGGGCAGTATTCCTCCTTCAGTAATGCCTTAAAGTCGTCCCATGTCATACCTACAGCTGCATCTCTACCCCAAGCTTGAATCTGCGTATTCCACCATGTCAATGCCTTTCCTGACAACAAGCATGCGGAATACTTCACCATTTGATGTGCTGCACAGTTACTAATGTCGATCACCGACTCCATCTTTTCGACCCATCGAGTATACACCAACGCGCCTCCTACACCATTGAAATCTATTGGTTTGCATGTTGAGAATTCCTTGTATGTGCATCCAGTTCTATTGTTGCTGTTGCCATTACCATTCTGGCCTATACCATTGGTGTTGTTAATTCCGCTTCCGTGGTTTCCCAAGTTATTGATATGATTGCCAACCTGGGTGACTATAGTGGGAAGCAAGTTCTGTAGCTGTTGAGCGATAATGGTGGAGAAATCAGGATTCCCGTCGTCATTACTGTCATTACCTATGCCGCTATCACCTCCTCTACCTCCACGTCCACCAGTCCTTCCACCTCTTGGTGTTGCGCCTCCTCGGCCAGAACTACGAGTCACTCTCCTTGGTGCCATGATTTTCTGCGAGGAAGGACATTTAGTGAACGTCAGAGATGAGGGAAAACCGTTGATTATCCAAAGTCTATACTTAACATCCTCATGCACAATACCACGCCACCAGTTGTTTCCTAAGTTGTGCCAACACCGATCTACGTAAGCATAGTCACATGTACACGTGGGTCGTGAAGCACTTATAATTATGTTGGCCACCATAATTATAAATGTTTCGTTTCACAGGTGTACATATCACCAGGCACACATATCTCAGTGGTAGACATTGCTTAAATGGGTATCTAGGGAATGTCATGCTCAGTACAAAGGATTCTCCCTTAGGTGCTAAAGTCACTGGGAAGTCTAGTTTCTAACGGTTTCTCAAGAGTATCCTCCAGAGAACCCCCATCCTCGGGCAAATCATCAAATCTCTACAGCTAAGTAATAACCTTTATTTAACTCGGTCTCATGTCTCATCAAACAAGAACTGTCACAAGATCAAGTTAAATAATCAGTTATTACCGAGCTCCATATTTCTAATGACTCGACTAGAGTTTGGGACTTCCCCATCGGTACCATAAAATATCTAATAGCGTAGGTCTAGACGAAAAGTTATCAGCAAGCATACGTGTATGAAAAGTGCAAGGCGATAGGGAGGAGAGTCTAAATGTATGTAGTTATAGTCTAGGCTCTAAAAGCAACCTAGTTCTCTATAACCAATGCTCTGATACCAATCTGTAACACCCCCAAATTATCGCAGCGGAACGATAGTGTCATTGGGATGCTACTTCAGAGCACAAAGTACAAGATATAGAAAACGACCTCTAAATGAGACGTTTTGAAAAGTTACCATTCGAATAGATAAAAGTCATAGTTTACAAGCAAAAGATCCCAAAGTAGAATAGTACATAAGTTTTTAAAGTATATCGAATGGTAAATGATAAAAGCAAAAGTCTTCAGAAAAACGTGCCCTAAGACTCTCTGCTCCAAGCATCTGCTATCGCCTTACTAACCTGAGATAAACATGCTTAAAAGTGTCAACACAAAGGTTGGTGAGTTCATAGAGTTTGTTTAACGAATAAAGCCTATAGAAAATGATCACACAGCAAAGGCATCGTAAATCCACTCAGTTGCAAATCCCGCCCATACAAAACCTGCAACCTGTGTGTTCACAACCCACTGCTAATATATAGTATGATTAAAACATACGTGTATACAATATGTGTACACGCCACTGCTCAAAGATTAAAGACTACTGGGTGTCATTTCCCAAAGATATTAGACTACTGGGTGTCATTTCCCAAAGATAAGAGACTACTGGGTGCCAATTCCCAAAGATATTCATTGCTCAAGAATACACAATCAAGATTTACACATTAAGGCACATATCGTAGTTTTGCTAAAAGTATTAAAAGCTTAGCGTAGTATAAAAGTATAAACGTTTCAAGTATCAAAGCAAGTATTTGTGCATGTATCTCCCCCAAATAGTTTAAAACGTATAAAGTAAAAGAGTAAAAGCGGGGCTATGAAAACTCACCTGATGCAACAGCTATAATAATGCTAGTGACCGAACAGAAATAGGCTCGATTCCCTAACCGCAACCTATTATGAATGAGATGATGCTAATGTAAGAAATGAAACAATGCTACACATGCGTATACGTACGTTATCGATACCACTTGTCGTTTTTGAAAAATAACGTTTATCGTTGAAAAGTATATTGTTATCGTCTCATTAAGTTATACACTACTTCTCATGTAAATACGTTGAAAGGATACTTTATGATCCTCGTTTAGTGTTCCATTAGTGAATATAATGGTTTCGGCGTAGTTTAACACTTTTCATAACTTAGGAAAAATATGTCCAAATATCTTTATAAAACTAGTAGGGAATTATAGTACGTTAGGTGTTAATGTTCAAACTCGGCGTTTTTGAAAACCTTGTAACAATATCTAGATCTCGTCTCATTTGACTTTTAATCATACGCGCCTCGATGGGTAAGAAATATTGCTTCCAATGTCGTTACTTGAAAATATAGTGTTCAACACTTAGAAAATTCTATTATAGTAAAAGCTGTAAAAATTATATAAGTTTCGTCGGATTTCAAACGTGTATATCTTTTCCGTTATAAGTCCAATGGACAAACGGCCAATTGATTTGGAAAGCCTGCTGGGAGTACTTGATTTTACTTAACTACGGCTCGGACTCAAACTGATCCGATCATAGAGAAAAACAGTCGAGAAAATGGCACCTCGTAAAGACAGTTTCTGCGGCAAAATAATAATAATAGTGCTGAAGGAAAATAGTTAAAATCGTCTAATTTCAAACGCTTGTATCTTTTTCGTTATAAGCTCGTTTTCTACGTTCTTTATATCCCCGGAATCGTGGGATAACATATTAACATATTTTTGATAAGTCGGGATGGCTAGTTCAAGTTTTATGCCTCAGATTTGCCCTTGAAAAACGTGGGACAGCAAGGTATTTTCTGAAAATAATAATTGTCGTCGTAAACTCGTTTTTAGCATAACTTTCTCATCGTAAATGATCTTTTAGTGATTCCGGCGGCTACGGTTTCGTTTTTTGAAAGTATTTTCTGAATATGAAAATAAAATTTCACCACAGCCCCTGAATTTTTCTGGAATTTACAAAATGGGACAGAACCTATTTATACTTGTGTAAAAATCACTTTTCTAGTTTCTAGTTTATGTTTAAACCACATCAATACACCACAAGCTAGTCTAATCTTACCATACACCTTCTTAGGGTGTCATGGGTTCCTAATATTCATAAAACTTGTAGGATTACAAAGGGATGATCATAGGTTCATTATATGTTCATAAAAACAATTATACTTGTAAAAATGGTATCTTTAACATTTATACTTGCTTGTATGCTATTATAATAGAAAATACAACATGTTATCATGAATATGAAAGTATAAAATTATGAAAAACATTACTTGAAACTTACTTGATAATTATTGAAGGGTTTGGAGATGATTAGGTTAAATACCTTGAGGTTTTTATTTCAAAACCTTAACAAGGGTTATATAAACAACTAGTTTATGGCTTGATTATTGAAAAATTGTTCTTCCTTGTGTTCTTGATGTCTTGCCGTGAACTAGGGAGGAAAGAAGGAAAGAAAATTGTTTTTTGAGTCTATATAATGAATAAGTGTAAGTATTATGTGTTTAAGTCTTGCAAATATCTAAGTTAATGGCAAAATGGTGATTAAGTTGTCAATTGAAAGTGAAAGTCTTGCAAATCTTGATTAAAATGTCGACCATGGTGTTTTTAGAGTAGATACTTGTGTATTTTGTGTAGTATTAAGTGTATTGTTAGTCATTTAGTGTATATAACGTGTTACGTTGTAAGTTTTGGTTACCGTGTTTGTGAAAAATA
Organism: Artemisia tridentata subsp. tridentata; assembly: GCA_021014915.2. Lineage (NCBI taxonomy): Eukaryota > Viridiplantae > Streptophyta > Magnoliopsida > Asterales > Asteraceae > Artemisia > Artemisia tridentata. The sequence goes on along the minus strand of CP139501.1, from coordinate 141,882,510 downwards.
AATTTTAACGGAACAAAATAAGATATATGAAAGTCGTAAAAATTATAAAATCACATTTCTCGCGGGTATCGGGTGAATAAATAGTTGTCGTATTGAAATTAAGAAAACCGTCGTAGTTATAAACGTTTAACAATATGTATATCAAATAAATTCAAAACGTCGGGTAAATTAATATTATAACTTTTATATTACTGAAATGAATATAAAAATATATTAGGATCATAGTCGGGATTGTCGGATCAATTATTCAAAATAATAGCTCATGGAATAACGTTTATTAGATAGATAACCGTACGTATACTGAAATGATGCAAACTCACGCATGAATGACAAACTTTCTCCGGGAGTGAATAGTGTTTGATGAATAGTAAAATTTCTAAAAAAACATCTCAATATCACTAATCGACTCCAAAAATGATGAATAGTGAAATGATGAATAGTGTTTGGTGAATAGTAACCGATGAATAGTAAATTTGAAAAGTTCGAGAAATGACCAGAATTTACGAGTTGTGACAAAATCTGGAAAAGGAAGCATTTTGAACGTTTTTCGGCGTCAGGGATTGGTCTAGACGGCGTCATGGCTTGGCAAAAGAGGTGGATATGAAAAATACACGAGACGCGCCAGAGAGTTTTGCAATGGAAAGTCTGACGGCGTCACCCTTTAAGATGATCAAGGTCATCACGGTTTAACTTAAAGAGAGACGGCGTCAAGCCCATTTCTGACGGCGTCAACCTTTGATAAGCCAGAGCGGATTTTGGAGCACTAAAGAGGGACGGCGTCAAGAAGGCCATCCGGGAACCCTAGACACGGCGAGGTGACGGCGTCAAGATCTACAACATGACGCCGTCAGCCACTAAGTTCTATATATAGTTTTGCAATTTTTTGTCATTCGTGTGCAACTTTGTGAGGAGAAACCCTAAGACGAATTTCTGCCATTTTTAAGGGTTTTCATACCCTTGGATCTCCCATGTTTAATTGAAGATAAGTATTCATTTAATCAATCAATATGTCTATGTGTTGTTTGATTATATCTTGTTCTTGTCTTTTAATTAACATGCTAGGCTAGATTTATCTTGTGTTTGCTTAGATCTAATGAAACCTAACTATTGATGATTGGTTGTTAATGTGTTATTAATTGTATTGGGTGATTGTTTATCGATGTTAGGCTTAAGAAAACTGGCTAACTTCCTATACGGTAACTTGCTTGAACGTCTTAAGAAACATGAACCAATGCGTACTAAGGTTTTTATGGTTGTATTTAATGCATGAGCGAATTCTAGTGATCCCATGTTAGGAGCTTCTTAGCCGGCTCGACATAGGAGTGAAGTAGGAGCTTGTAGAGTTGGGGAAGTACGTACGCCACCCCACGATTGGTATTAAGGAATACACCCGTTATCCACGCAATTAATACACACTAATCAACCGGTAAAAGATAGTTAGGGAGTAAGGAAATCTAAGTAAACACATTTCTCTCCACATAAGTTTCACAACCTTTTCATTTTCAGTTATTTTATTTTATTTGCATTTGTAGTTATTTGGGTTAGTTGACTAGCAACTAATTCCGCCCACTCCTTCAAACCCAAGATTTTACTTGCTTTCATAAAACATAAAATACAAAAAGAATCTTCCTTCACCCTTAGACCTATTAGAGTAGTTTTTCAATCCTAACGACACTATTCCCTGTGGAGAACGATCAATCCCCCGTACTTACCACTACACTATACTACATCGGTCAGGTACACTGCCTGGTGGGGTTGTAAGCCTCTTGAGATCCCTCGAGAGGTAAAACCTGTTGTAAGGTCGCAAAACCACGCATCAGTAGACTTGATGATCAAATTTCTTCCTGACCATCTGGTTCGTTGCCAAGTAATACCCAAACCAACCCTAAGCCAACATCATCTGGATGGAACGATAAAACTTATCGTCCACCACAGACTCGAAATGAGCATATCAATGTTGTATTCACAAGAAGTGGTCTTTGTTATGATCCACCACCCAATCCAAATGCTACCACGATCATCGATGATGATAGTGAGGAGGAAGAAGAAGCCAAAAAGGAAAATACCACAAAAACACCACCCAAACCCATCCCACCAGTTAAGGCGTATACACCAAAAATTCCATATCCTCAAAGCCTTAAGAAAGAAAAAATGGAAGAACGTTACAAGAAGTTTGTTGAAATAATCAAAGAGGTTAGACTCAATGTTCCCCTCGTTGATGTTTTAGCTGGAATGCCCAATTATGGGAAATTTTTGAAAGAACTTCTTAATAACAAAAACAAGTTGAAGCAAATATCCGATACCTTTCTAAATGGAGAATGTTCAGCTATTGTTCAAAACAAAATTCCACCAAAACTCAGAGATCCCGGAAGTTTTCTGATTCCATGCACGTTAGGAAACAACATCACATGCGATGCTTTAGCCGATCTAGGTGCAAGTATCAATTTGATGCCCTATTCGTTGTATTCTAAACTTTCCATCAATACCTTGAAACCTACAAGGATGAGTATTCGCTTAGCAAATCATTCTTACCAATATCCAGTTGGAATTGCTGAGAATATGCTTGTCTAAGTTGGTAAATTCATTTTTCCTGTGGATTTTGTGATCTTAGAAATGGAGGAAGATAGTAGAGTACCTCTTATTCTAGGAAGACCTTTCCTAAACACCGCTGATGCGATCATTAAAGTAATAGGAAAAGAACTCAATCGTGGAGTTGGAGAGGATAGAATTACCTTTTTAATCGATAAAGCAATGCAATATCCATATTTCAGTGATGATACTTGTTTCAACATTGATGTAATCGATGAAGTTACTGAGGAGGAATTGGATGCATTACTTGACGATTCGGATCCATTCATGACTACTTCAGAAAAAATTAGTGAAATAAACTTTGATAAGGAATTCGCTGATTTTATGGAAGTAAAGTTTGAAGAAGAAAAAGAAACTGAAGTTGAAGAAGGAGAAATAGAAGAAGATTTTGAGGAAATCACTTTTAATGATCAATTGAGAATCAAAACATCTCTTCAAGAACCACCAACTGATCTTGAGTTGAAACCACTTCCCGAAAATCTTGATTATGCTTACTTGGAGGATAATTCACTTCTTCCAGTAGTCATATCTTCGTTTCTAAAAAATAAGGAAAAAGAATGCCTCATTTCTGTTCTCAAGAAGCATAAAAGAGCTTTTGCGTGGAAAACATCTGACATCCCAGGAATCAGTCCTGATTTTTGTAGACACAAAATCAATTTCGAAGAAGATGCAAAACCCGTTGAAGAAAGACAACGTCGACTCAATCCCAACATGAAAGAAGTTGATAAGAAAGAAATCATCAAACTTCGTGATGCCGGTATCATTTACCCCATCGAGGATAGTCCTTGGGTGAGTCCAGTTCACTGTGTTCTGAAAAAAGGAGGAATGACTGTTGTGACTAACGAACAGAATGAATTAGTTCCTACTAGAACTGTCAAAGGATGGCGAGTATGTATTGATTACCAAAAATTAAACAAAGCCACCAGAAAAGATCATTTTCCTTTACCGTTCATGGATCAAATACTTGAGAGATTAGCCGGGAACGAGTACTTTTGTTTCCTTGTTGGTTTTTCAGGATATTTCCAAATTCCCATTGATTCTGTTGATCAAGAAAAGACTACATTCACATGTCCCTTTGGAACTTACGCTTATCGGCGTATGCCTTTTGGTTGGTGTAATGCACCCGCGACTTTTCAGAGATGTATGATTGCTATATTCCAAGACATGCTTGAAACATCGATGGAAGTTTTCATGGATGACTTTTCAGTTTTTTGATGCTCATTTGAAGCTTGTCTTTCTAATCTCGACAAAATGCTCGAAAGATGCGAAGCTACACATCTTGTTCTCAACTGGGAAAAATGGCATTTCATGGTGACTGAAGGAATTGTGCTAGGACACAAAATTTCCAGTGCAGTAATGGAGGTTGACAAAGCAAAAATCGATGTTATCACCAAATTACCACCTCCAACAAACGTTAAAGCCATTAGAAGTTTTCTAGGGCATGCCGGTTTTTACCGTCGTTTCATTAAAGACTTTTCCAAAATATCTCATCCAATGACGAAACTTCTAGAAAAAGATTCTGTTTTTGACTTCAATGCAGATTGCATGAAGGCTTTCGAAACATTGAAAACCCAACTGACTAGTGCACCCATTATGGTTTCACCTAATTGGTCACTACCATTCGAGCTCATGTGCGACGCAAGCGATTTTGCGGTTGGAGCTGTATTAGGACAAAGTGAAGGAAAACATTTTTGTCCTATATACTTTGCTAGCAAAACACTCAACAATGCGCAACAAAATTATACGGTTACGGAGAAAGAATTGTTAGCCGTTGTTTTTGCTTTCAACAAGTTCAGATCTTATCTTTTGATTTCGAAAACAATTGTTTTCACTGATCATTCAGCGCTCAAATATCTGTTTGCAAAACAAGCTGCAAAACCGCGTCTTATCCGATGGATTTTGCTACTGCAAGAATTTGACATCGAAATCAAAGATAAGAAAGCAGCAGAAAATCTAGCTGCTGATCATTTGTCTCGTCTTGAGAATCCAAACTTGGAAGAGTTAAAGGAAGACGAGATTGATGATTATTTTCCTGATGAAACTCTCATGACTATTGATACAGTCGATGAAAAAGAAATTCCATGGTTTGCTGATTAGGCAAATTACCTCGTTGGAGGAATTCTCAAAAAAGGATTAACTCATGCGCAACGAAGTAAATTCTTTACAGAACTAAAACACTACTATTGGGAAGAGCCCTATCTTTTCAAGATGTGTCCCGATGGAATGATAAAAAGATGTATTTCTGGTTCTGAAACAAGAAGAATTTTTGATGAATGCCATCATGGCCCGACTAGGGGACACTATGGTCCTTCCACCACAGCTAAAAAAGTTTTTGATACTGGATTCTATTGGCCGACTATTTTCAAAGAAGCTCATACTCTTGTTCAAAACTGCGATGTTTACAAAAAATCCGGTAGTCTTTCTCGTAGAGATGAAATACCTCAAAAGAGCATTCAAGCCTGTGAAATATTCGATATTTAGGGAATCGATTTTATGGGACCCTTTCCTAAATCTCACAAATATGAATATATTCTCGTTGCTATTGATTACGTTTCCAAATGGGCTGAAGCAGAAGCTCTACCCACAAATGATGCACGAGTTGTTGTCAATTTTCTCAAAAAGCTTTTCGCTCGTTATGGAATTCCCAAAGCTTTAATAAGTGATCGAGGAACCCATTTCTGTAACAAACAAATGGAGAAAATTATGAAACAATACAGAGTACATCATCGTTTTGCCACAGCTTATCACCCTCAGACCAGTGGTCAAGTCGAAAATACCAACAGAGCCTTAAAAAGAATACTTGAAAAAACGGTCAAAGACAATCCTGCCGTTTGGTCAAGAAAACTCGATGATGCTCTGTGGGCATTTCGTACGGCTTATAAAACTCCAATTGGTACAACACCATACAGACTTTTGTATGGAAAAACCTTTCATTTGTCGTTCGAAATCGAACATCGCGCTTACTGGGCACTCAGAAGCTGTAACCCTGATCTCCAAATAGCTGGAGAGAAGAGATTCTTGTAATTGCATGAACTCGATGAACTATGACTCCAAGCTTACGAGAACTCCAACCTCTACAAAGCTAGAACCAAAGCGTATCATGACAGAAAGCTTAGAATCCGGAAAGAATTCAAAGCTGGAGACAAAGTTCTGCTTTTTAATACGAAATACAAGTTCAAAGCACCTAAGCTAAAACCAAAATGGTTCGGCCCATATATAGTGAAACATGGATTTCCATCTGGGTATGTTGAATTACATGACAAACAAGGTGGAAGTTTCATTGTTAATGGTCACCGAATTAAATTGTATTATGATAAGGAGCAAATGAACGAGATTTCTATCAAAGAGATTCCGCCTGAATCAGCCTATGAAGCAATAACATTCATGGCACCCTTTCCGGCCGATTTCAAGAAAAACACTCCTTGGGCCGAAGAATCTGGCTATATCTATGATGTTCTTCCTAGACCTTGGAAAAGAATCAAATTGGAGAACATAGATGAAACTGGAGAAGGAATAGTGATAGGAAACGTGGTGTATGTTCCAAAAGTCTCAAAGAAGAAACCAAAAATTACACCAACGTAGCAAGAAGGAAGTTTGAGTCTGGCCGATGACTCGTTAATAAAACAAGCACTTCTCGGGAGGCAACCCGTGTGTTTTCTATTTGCGATTTTACATCTTAGTTTATTTTTCAAAAGTGGTTATATCCCAAAGTTTCTCTAATCCCTTAGTTGAACTTAAGTGTGGGGGTTTATCACTAACTTTTAAATAAAACATAGACATATTTCGTGTGTTTCTTTTGTTTTTAAGATTACTGCAGGTAATGATTACAAAGTATGGACACTTGGATCAAAGAATCTTCTGGAGAAATAAAATATGGTTTATTCTCTTATTTCCCTATTTTCATTCCTTTCGTTTATCACATTAAGGGCAATGCTTAACTTAAGTGTTGGGGGGGGGGGGTGAATAGGAAAATAAGGATAAATTGTAAATTCCGAGCTAAATTTTAAATTTTGGTTGCCCTTGTGATCTAGTTCTTTGTCATTTTAAGGATTATATATTAGAGTAACTGGATCTATCCACTGGTAAAACCTGTAACTTTTGAAAAATTGAGATGTGTCCCGATTAATATTGCAATCCATTCTGGAATCGATAACATTAGCTAGCACATATTATAACCCTTTCCACTACATTATGAGGAATTAAAGCCTGTTTCGTATTAAGCATACATCTTTTATGCTTTAATTCTTATGCTATGAGTGTGCCGGTGATTTTATTTATTCTAGAACTTGTGCTTGTAAATCATTACGAGACCGTTGTGAGATCACTTTTTCATTTGTGGTATAAGTATATATGCGTGATAAGAGGCAACCTTAGGATTTAACCCAAATAAGCCTTCCAAATTGATATTTAGCTAGTTGCATTGACTAGTTAACCACCAGTATAAACCCTTTTGTTAGCGTTTATCTTTAACGCTAGATACCCCTAGTTACACCCTATGAGCCTATCTTTTTCTTTTGATAAAATCCAGAAAAATACAAAAAGATTTTACACTTTAGCCTAGCCTTACCTTTAGTCAAGTCTTGGTTGGTTACTAGCTATTTGGCAAGATGGACGTTATGTGAGAAATCATGAAAGTACGAAGAAAGTTGCAAACTCCAACAGTAGTTATCCAAATGAAATCATCGCAACTATAAGATGACAAGTTCTAAAAAAAAAAAAAAAAAAAAAAAAAAAAAAAAAAAAAAAAGAGAGAGAGAGAGAGAGAAGAAAAGTCATCGCAACAATAAGGTGAAAAAAATAGCCAATGAGCTATGAAATAATGTAAAGTGCAATCAAGTATGGAGTTTTTCAAGAATGCATGATAGCGGTTCGAAATAGCTAGTAACATCTTGCCAGTAGACTTTGACTAGTTTGTATATTCGTTACTTTCAACCTTTTCTAAAATATATCCCATGCCTTATCCCTACCCTTTTGACTTTGTGAAATTATCAAGTGTATGGACATGTAGTGACCATCCAATTTCTTGAGGAATTAGATAATGTTGCTAGCGTTCTAGTGTGTATTTTAGTGACCATCCGTTATGAGAATAGCGCGTCAGCGATCTAAGATATACCCTAGTGACCATCCGTTATTTGGTGATGCGAGAATTCGTTGTCAGTGGTCTATTATGTTTTGCATAAGGTAGTTCCACATCAGTCTTGCTTAACCCATGAAACCCTAAAACCGAATAAAAGCCCTCTTTGATATCTATACTTGGTGCTCACGCCATTTCGGTGTAGTTTTGTTTCTTGTACAAGCTTATGGTAATATTTAAATCATGACTGAGCAAATGAGTGTGATTTCTCTTATATACTCCACCAACCATACAAATGAGTGTTTTGAGTGAATTATATTTCATTTCCTTTCGTGAGGTGTTTAGTAATGTATATCAAGCAAGAAAATCACTTGGGTATTGTCAAACATCTCGATGCTTCAACCATAAAAACTTAAAATGATGAATCTAACTTGTATCCGCACTTGATAGATTTGCATCACATCTTATTAAACATATTTGTGTACCATGTGGATAATTGTTTTTATTACTAGATTTGCTTGAGGGCAAGCAAAGTTTAAGTGTGGGGGAATATGATAACGCTCAAATTGTGCATGTTTTTAGTAGCGTTATTTGTGTTTTTATGTATGTTATTTTGTTATATTTATATACTTTTGTTACTAAATCGTACCAAAGTGTGTTTGCAAAGTATATGTGACCAAAAACAGGAAAAAGGAAGAAAAAGATAAGAAAAATGAGAAAGAAGGAAATATTTATGAAAGTGTGAAGATTCTTATGCCAAGATCCAACCAAAAAGGCATTTCAAAGAATGAAGGTCGAAGTATTCATGATGATAAGCTTAAAAGATGTAGAAAAGATCAAGTTAGGATAAAGAACCAAAGACCAAAATGAAAGAAACAAGCCAAGACGACAAAAGTCCATAAAGTCCTAAACAGCAACCATCCATCCGATCAGTCGCCGCCCGCAACCGAATCGGATGGAGGCAATTCCGGAGACCAACCGATCGGTTGGCCATATTACCGATCGGTTGGAAGCTTGCTGATTTACCAAAACTTCATCATTAAGTTTTGTCTCTTCATATATCCGGTTCTAAGGCCTTCTAATAACAATTCTAGGCTCTTCTAAACTACTTGGAGGACAAGAGAAGCATTAATGAACCAAGAACCTCGAGAGGAGTATTAATAGGATCATTTGTGGAGAATTAAGTGTGCCTTTCTTAATCAATAAACTGGTAATCATCAACCACTCATCAAAATACTCTCAAATTCGTCCTTAGAAGTCCAGGAAACTTTGGAGGATCAAGAGGTCATTATTTGGAGGTCAAAACATCAAGAAGTCAACACCAATCCTTTGGGTATCATTACCTTGTCATTTGTAATCTATTTCCAATCATTGTAAGACTTTCAATTATGGTTTCTAATGTTCAAAGTTCTGAGATTATGTTCATGTTTGCTATGAGTGGCTAGTGCCTTTGTGCACTTGCTTAGATGATGTGTATTACTTATTGATTTGCGTATGATTGTGATGACATGTTTTAATTCAATTTCAAGTTGATTCTAAGATCCAATCGTGATTAAGTTTTGTAGTGACATTTGTTAAATCAAGTTTAACTAGTTGCTAATTATCTTAAGGGTCGAAAGAACTATTGTTATTCAACTAGTTATAGTCAGTTATCTATGAATGATTGTTTTTACCCATTATTCTTGATTAAACAAAGAAAGTTAATTGTGGTTGTAATGAGAATGCTTTTGTCTATCAAAAATAGGATTGATGGTAAACCATTTCAAGGGTCGAAAGATTAATAGTTTACTATCGATTGTGACCTTTTGTCTATGATCGGTTACCTTTTGTATTGACCATTTCCTAAGCTATTTGATAAAGCAAAAGTAGATTTTTGTGTTTAAGGTACACCAACTTATGAACCTTGAATTGATCTTGAATTGAGTGGTTAAACATAATGCTTGTTTTTATGAACTAAAATCTTGACGAAGGTTTAATTTGTAGAAACAATAGATTAGTTAACCAAACTAATTATCATAACCAATAAGTTGTCCAAAGTTATCACAATCATGCTTATCAAAGAGTAATATACTAGTCTAAGCAAGTGTAGTTTTAATCATTTGAATTATTCTATTTTTCATTACTTGTTAAGGAATTTACTTCTAGTAGCTTACAATTCGATTCACTACACAAATCCCTGTGAAGGATCCCGACTTACCATCATAATCTTTCTATAACGGACGAGTTCACTTGCTCGTATGTGTTGTTCCTAGATTCGGTAATTCGACCTTTATAAATTTAAAACTTGTACTCACTTACGACACATCAGATGCTATGGTAGTCACGCCCCTAAGTGTTCCATTCCGCTGCAAGTCATGTATTTGGGTGTAAACCCCAAAAACCTTAACATAACATGAAATGACTAAATTGCCCTCAATTTAAAATTTTAAGAACTTTAGAAAATAATATAAGTAACATAAATTGTATTTAATCTAATGTAAGTTATACTCTAATTTACCTAAAAAATTAAACTACCAAATAAAGACATTATCCTATAAGTTAAATGTACAAAAGAAAATGTTCTAATCCTAGTTATCCTAGTCAACACATATTGTGTCATAAGTTTTAAAAATTTCGGCCATGGTACACAAATGGAAGAAGAAATCACAATTTAATTGTAAAGGATATCACCTCCTAAAAATTAGGCATACCTAATTGTTCCTATCACAAAACTCATGGTATTATTTACCCCCATAATACCGAAAATTCTCCACAAGTCAAAACCCTAAACTATCTCACAAAAAAAAAGTCTCGGCTCTCTTTCTTGCTGCTGTCATTCGATCCACAAAACAACCAAAAAAGGCAGGCTTGATCTTGTCTTAATCTTGTTTCATTCACATCACAAGGTAACCATGTAATACTAATCTTAATCTATACAAACTTACGAACAAAAACCTAATCAATCCATGTCTATTATCCTTGTTTTGTCGTGCGTACCACAAGAAGGAGAAGGAAGGAAAAGTCTTGGTGATTCGATCTCGTGGTGCTCTTAACCTTCGTTTAATCTTCAGGGGTATTTTGTATCATCCTTATTTTGATTCTTAATCTCGTTTCCTTGATGTTATGATCATTTAAAGTGCATATGATGATAAAAAAATGTCTAAAAGAATTATAAGATATCACATGAAATAATGAAACCCTGATAATGTTTAAGAATTGAGGATGTATATGAATCTAAAAATTAATTGTTATGAATACGTTAAAACATGTAAAGATTGACCTAGGGATGTTTTAATGTCAATTATGATTGCTTGTTATCATGGAATAATCATTGGAATAGAAAAACCCTAAGAGATCACATGAATTAGTGAACCAGTTTACTGACCTGAGAATTTGTCCAACTATAATCGACTGTATAAAAATAATGGTAACGTGTTTTTAGGTTGTTTTTGAGTCTAGAACTAAATTCAATGAAAGAGATTTCTGTAGAAATTAACCTTGTAATTTTTAGAGATTTGGAAGACTACTTTTTGATTTTTAGAAAATTAAGTGTCAAATCGAATTCGTATGTTTGGAAAAATAGTCCGTGTTTTTTATTTATCATTTTCAAAAAATGTCGAATTAGAAGGTTTCCTTTGAACTGGGTAATATTTGATATGTCTACCAATTACTCGAATTTTTGTAGAAATTTATAAATTTTATAGATGGGTCTGAGAATTAATTACTGTTCGGGTGTTTCATCAGATACGATTCTGGAACACGTTAAGGAAATGGATTTTTAATTCATACCTATACTAGTTAATAAAATCTGGAAAATTTAGATAAAATACTAGGGACATTGTCTTATCTTTGTGAATTTTTGTGGATTTTATTTTGAAGTTCTAATATGATTCATAAATTAATTAAAACAGGTCCAGTTCATATATAAAGTCTGTTAAAGTGTAAAAGTTATTTAAAAGGTGTTATATGTTTATTTTCCAAAACTAAAGGGTTTAAATTGTAATTTTTCTAATACTAAAGGACTTAACTTGTAAAAACCTGTAACTTTATAATAATTACACTTTATACCCTAATCTTAAAATAATTGCATAATAGTCCTTAAACTTATCATAATTACATAATAAACCCTAAAATTTGTAAACCTACTATAATAACCTTAACTTTACGTAAATAACCTTGTGAACCTTAAACTAATAATACGGTCATCTTTAATCCCTTAAGTTGATAAACGGGAATGTAAATAACTAGTGTTACTAAATATGGAAACCTTCTGAATATAGAAACTTACTAATTCGAGAAACCTGCTAAAAATAGAAACTTGCTATAAATAGAAAGTTACTTAAAATGGAAAGATAACTAAAATTAGTAAATAAGAACCATTTTTAATTCTGTCTTCTACTCCTTTAGGTGTGAAGAAGGAGTGACTTGATTGTTGTCAGTTTTGCTATCCTTGTGTTTTGCTTGCTAATAAGGTACAGATATTCTACCCTTTCTCAGTAAGGGTGTCCTCCTCATGACTTTTGATCTTGATTCACTATAGGATTCCCTAAGCCATTGCTATGTTCCCTTATACTTTGATTCGTTCTTCATTTTTCTCTTACATCTTTCTACATTGGTTTCATTATGATCTGAGCCTTCTATGCTCCCATTGATTTTTGAACCTTGACTTGTGAACCTTGCTATGCTTCCCTTGTTAAATTGAACATTGCTATGTTTCCTTGATACTTGATATAATTCGTTCATCACCCTGTGACAAGAATATTTAAATCCTTGGATACCTTGAAGATTTATTTGATATTATAACTGGATGCGAAAACCTTCTTCTTAAATATATATGAAAATGTTTTGAGAAAAGCTATTTTAAAACGATGTTTTTGAACACGATACGATATTATTTTTAAATGGAATTTTACTAACTTGTATGAAAACTACTTTTAAGACTATCTTAATGAAAAACCGTTTTGAAAGACCATTTTTATAAAAACTGTTTTGAAAGACCATTTTATGAAAACCATTGTTAAAAGATTGCTTTAAATGAACTTTTGATAGAAACCTTTTAAATGAACTTTTGCTATGAAACTTTAATTATAAACCTTGGATACGATCCACTTGATTTGAACCTTTGCTATAAACCTTCGCTATGATCTCTTGTCTTGAACCTTGACTTGAATCTTGATATACTTGAAATGGAAACTTGATTTGAGCCTTGATATGAAACTTGATATGATACACTTGATATGAAACTTGACTTAAACCGCTTGATATGAAACTTGAACTTGAACTTGGACACTTGATATGTCACACCCTGAATTTACCTGTTAATGGCAGCGGAATTGAATACCTTGGTGTGACTTTCATGGCGTCTCATACAATGGATATATTGAACGACCTAAAGTGTCATTTTGGAAATACACGTTTGATCATAAATAAAATCAGAGTTTACAAAACATAGGTCCCAAATGATGTTGCAAGTTTATAAAACAAAACCATAATCGATCAAACGGTTACATAAGTGCATAAAATGAAGTGATGCAAGTCGACCCCGCGACTCCAAAACAATCCAATGCATGCCCACATGATAGCTAATAACCTGAAAATACATTGCTAAAAACGGTCAACATAAAGTTGGTGAGAGTTCATAGGTTTAATAAAATGAAGTTATACGATAGCCACAAGTATAAAGTGTATGACATAAGTCACATAAAAATGATTGTACAATAGCCTTAAGCTCATGACCCCGACGCTGTGACTGAATTCTTTGGAGCCCCTGGGAGTGTTTTGCCAGACACTCAAATGAAAAGACATGAAATGCATCCGCTATCGGTTGTTGGTCAAAGCCAACACGGATGGAGGCGTCACCCTCGATAGATCTATCCACTCACTCTCGCTTACAGGTAAATTAACGGTTCATGATATAGGGGACTTTCAATTGGCAACAAGGTAACTTAATCTATGTACAGGAAGTCTGATACTTTGGCTCGTATGGAAAACAGTTGCAATGTATTCTCCCCCGTGGGATTTGAAAACAATAATAAAATGTATACGGGGCTATGAAAACTCACCTGAAGTGATGATACAACAATGCTATGAAATCGGAATACTTGGAATAATTGAAATACTGGAACACTTGGAATACTTGGCAATAACAAGGCGCGAACACTAGCCGCTACCTAAAATGAATATGCATAATCTACTTAGATTATGAGGCAATGTAGTGCATGTACATGTATATGTAACCTATACCACTCGTCTTTTGAAAATACTAGTTATCGTTGATATGTAAAGTTTTTCCAAAACTTGGTATAAATATGTTAACTTGTTAACGTAAAACTAGTCGTGTCATAATGTGTATAAAACGTTAGTGTTGGTCTTGGCGTTTTGAAAACATTGAAATGTGATATGGTAGTCGCGTTAATAAACCTTTGATTGTACGTGTTCCAATGGATAAGAATTACGGTTCACCATAGTCGTTTCGTGAAAAATATAGTTTCTAGTACGTAAACATTTTCTACTTAAAAAGCTGTCAAAATAAAATGTATATAGTCGATGTTTAAAGGTGTGTATCTCGTTCGTTATTAGCTTGTTTTCTTCGTTCTTTATATCCATGGTTTCGTAAAAATAAATGCTAACACATTTTTAGTAGCTCGGTTCATCTAGGTTTCGTCAAACGCCGCAAATAAGCCGTCGAATGCTACCAAACAGCATGCAGTTTTTCCGGAAAATAGTTTTCGTCGTTAAACTTGTAAAAATCATATCTCCTTCGTTATTAACTCGTTTTTATCCCCGTTTTCGGCCACGGCTTCGTCTCGGAATGTATTTTCTAAATCTTTGGCCAAAAATAACCCAAAACTTACTGAGTTGGCCACGTTTTAAAAATGGAGACAGTAGGTTTATATATACTTTAAAAATCAATTTCCTAGTTAGTAACTTGTCCAAAAATCTCACAAACAACTACCAATCATTCTAAAACTTACCATATACTTTCTTAAGGTGTCAAGGGTCCTAAACATCATCATCCATGATAATCTAACAAGGATCTAATTATAAAACATATCTAAGGCTCATAAGTGGTAAAAAGTATGAATAGAGTGGTAAAGGCTAACATATGCATATAGATCTTGCATAAAAATTATATGAACATTGTAATAACTTGGTAATATTATGAAAAATAGTTTGACATACTTACTTTGATGGATTAGTGAGTTTTGGAGATGAAAACCTATAAAACCTTGAGTTTTTCTTTCAAAATCCTAACAAGGAGTACTAGATGAGCTTGAATATCACTTGATCTTGAAAAATTGATGGAGATTGCTTGTGTTTCTTGTTTAGGCCGAGCATACACAAGGAAAAAGAGAAGAGAGAGTTTGCTTGGTTTCTTGGAAATTATATGTGTAAAATGAAGTGAAATAATGTGGTTAAGTATGTATAATAGACAAGATTTGATAGGCATTTAATGAAAGATGGGAAGTTTGCAACTTTTGAGGTCTTGGGGGGCTATGGCCGGCGCATCAAGGGAGCAAGGGGGGGGGGGGGCCTCTTTGGTGTAGTTCTTGAAATGATTATGTTTGTTTATGTATTGATTTAATTAGTTTTAGGTGTAACCGGGTACCGTGCTTGCTAGAAATAAATTCTAACGGAGTTAGTCGGGACTTGACGAAGTCATAAAAATTACAAAAATATGTTGGGTACAAATATTGGGTGTTCGGGTAATTATTGTTTAGTTTTTACAAAAACCGTCGTAATTATATTAAATGTACGATATAAATTAAATAAATTCTCAAAATACCGGGTAAATGAATTTTAAAATTTTCTTGATGTTAAAATGAGTATAAAATATATCGGGACCATCGTGGGGATTGTCGGACGTGTTAGTCACATTTATCGATCGCGCGTTAACGTTTTAATTAAAAGTAATTATACGTAAAACGTCAAATGTAACAAAAATATTAATTTGATAAACCTACGAGTGGTATAGTATGAAAATGGAAATCTGATGATATGCAGACTATTCCTAGTCCGTATGCAGTGTTCCTACTGATGATGCATGAATTTCGCAGTCAAACCAAACCGGTTACGCGAATATGAATACCCGTAAACTACGTTTACGCTGAAATGAATAATGAACATGAATAGTGATTCCCTCCCGGGGATGAATAGTGTCACATGAATAGTAAAATTCTGAACGCTTCTCGAAGTCTCAAACTGACTCCGAAAACGATGAATAGTGAAATGATGAATAGTGATCGGTGAATAGTAAATGATGAATAGTAACTAATGAATAGTGAATTCTCGGGGTTAGGAAAGTGACCTGAAATTACGGGTTGTGACAGTCGCCCCTCCAAAAGGGAATTCAGTCCCTGAATTCAGTTGTTGTTGGTTTCAGAATTAGACTCGGGAAAAAGATGCGGGTACTTGCGTCGCATTTGGTCTTCTCGTTCCCAAGTAAATTCGCGTCCTCTACGAGAATTCCAGCGAACCGTCACGATAGGAATTCGACTCTGCTTCAATAGCTCGACCTCGCGGTCCATGGTTTCTGATGTTGGATGACGTCCATTGGTTGACAATAGGCAAAACTAACGGCATAGGTATTCAACCTTACTTAAGTCCTGAAATGGTTCATCATTGAAGTTGTTACCATGATGGCAAAAATGTAGGTATCGGCTGATAATACGTCGAGGAATGCCTGTCTCGTTTTCATATGCGGATGGGGGAATTCGTTCGGGCATGTTGCTGTTCTTGACATGGAAGTGAGGTTATCCGAAATTTCTACAGGTAGTAGGGCCTTAGGAAGGATCTACATCGATATCCTTGCTTTATCTTGGATATCCATTGGGGAAGCTTGTTGTTATAAGGAAACTCGATCAATGGCAAATGGTTCGCCCAACCATTTCTAAAGTCGATCACACATGCCCTAAGCATATCTTCCAGTGTTTAAATTATTCTCTCACTCTGACCATCGATCTGAGGATGGTACGCGGTACTCATGTCTAACTTAGACCCCAAAAGAATCCTGCAATGACTGTTAGAAGTTTGAAGTACGCAATTATCTCTGTCGGAGATGATGGAAATTGGTGCACTGTGCCTTAAGACTATTTCCTTGTCACAAAGTCTGGTAAGCTGCTTCATGGAATGAGTCTCTTTGATTGGAATGAAATGGGTTGATTTGGTGAGACGATCTACTATAACTCAAATAGCATCGTAACCACCTGAAGTCTTGGGGAGTTTAGTAACAGAGTCCATTGTAACGTGTTCCTACTTCCATTGTGAAATTTCTGGTTGCTGAAGTAATCCTGTTGGTTTCTGGTACTCGGCTTTTACTTTAGCACAAGTATGGCATTTGCTGACATAAGTAGCTACTTCTACTTTCATGTTTGGCTACCAATAAAACCTCTTGAGGTCCTGATATATCTTATTAGAACTTGGATGAATAAAGTACTTCGACTTGTGTGTGTTTCATTAGGAAAGTACTTATTGAGGTCTGAAAGGTGAGATGAGTAGTATATATGTTGCTGAACTCTGGCGGAAACTTAGGTTTGTATGCCAACTGATCGGTTCTAACTAGAATCTGAAATGGTCCAATACTGAGAGCTCAATCTATCGGGTTACCAAAAATTGTATCGTGCCTTTCCAAGGCAAGGCTTTCAATCGTAGTTCGTGCTTCCACTTGAATCTAGGAGGTTCATTGTTCAAGGATATCAAATCCGAATGATGTGCATCATGCACCAACCTAACTTCCATTGTTTTCTCATTTCTTGTAACTGATTCTTGACTTGTGAAATTTCCTTTGTTGTTTCCCGGTTTAGTTCTAGGCCCGTGAATTTAACTTTCCAAATTCGATATGTAAATGTGTATAAGGTCACTTCGGCCATGGGGTGTCTTAAATGGTGCCTTTATATATTTCCGTGATGGTTATTTTTGCTGATGATGAAATTCGTCAATAATCGAAAGATTATCCTAATCCATACAAGGTCGGTTATGTGGTGTTGAATAAATCCTCTAGTGTTCAGGTAGTTCTCTTAAGGATTCGTCGGGCTAACTATGGTAGAGCGTGTATATCCAATTAGAAAAGGAATATCTTAAAGGAATTGCTAGAAATCTGAGGGGTATCGTCTATCCTTTCGCCGTTTCTATGTCATAAAATATCTTTCATAATGTAGAGTCTCTCCTAGAGAAGTCAATGGTAAAATTCAACTTAATGGCTGAGTGAGTGATGAGTGGTGTAAGTATCCGGTGGAAGTTTGTTAAAAGGGGTGTTCATGAAAAATTCCATTTGTTTACAAAGCTTTTGAATGAAGATTGTTATTAATAATTCCTGAAAATGTGACTATTTTCTTCACGGCATAATTCCTCCTGAATTATACATAGGTGATCAGGCTATGTATAATTGAGGACCAACGATGCGATGCTTGGTTAAATTGAAACGGTATTACTTTTTCCCCAAAAGTTTTAGATGGTGTTCAACGTGTTGTTTTGATAAATGGTTTTCTAGATATTTCCTTTGAAAGTAACATGAAAATTGTCTCGCGTAGCGGTAATAAATACTTGATAAAATGACAGAAAATCCATTTATAGGGTGGTACAAAATGGCTTATTTTGAAAGTTCTGAAAAATAATTCTCCTGTAGGGTAGTAAAATAACTTGCATTAAATTTGTTGAATGGTTCATTGGATACATAGATGAATCTTTTGAAATGGTAATAGTCTACAAATCTGCCAAGAGTGAAATCAGCTTAATCCCTAATAGGATAGTGGTATGTTGTTGTGGAACGATTGGAAAATGGAGCCATTGAAATAGAAATGGAATAAACCAAGGTTGTGATTATCGGGGAAATAACAAAAGATAGTTATTACATTGGATAGAAGAGTGCTTATACAACTAGGTCATGTCAACGTACCAACGGATAAATACAACGGATAGATACGACCCTAAGGGCTCGAAATACGGGTTATGATATAAGGCAGGAGTTCCTTTCCTTAGAACCTGAGCCATAAGTTTCTGAGCCATCCTGATTGCCTCATCAATTGTTTGCGGGTCGGAAGAGATCACATCTCCACCGATGTTTTCAGGTAAACAACCAATGAAGTTTTTCCAACCACTTCTCATTATTAGGAACCATAGACGGGCATAAAGCAGCCAACTCTTGAAATCTTCTGAGGTATGTCTCAATGTCATTACCCAATGTCACTAGTTCATAAAACTCAACCTCCAGCTTCTTCACTTCCGTGCGTGGACAAAACTTCTTTGTCAACAAATTCTTGAATTCATCCCATGTATGCTTGTATGCATTATCCTTTCCAATGAGATCGGTGTAGGAATTTCACCATGATATAGCTTTATCAGGGAGTGTACTAGCAACAAACTTTACCTTCGCTTCCTCGGGACAATAGCATAGGTGAAATACAGATTTGGTATGCTCAAACCAACGAATCATAGCAATGGCTTCTTCAGTACCTTTGAATTTGATGGGATTACCACTTTTGAAGTCCCTACACGTACACTTTCTTCCATTAGTTCCATTACTATCTTTCCCAAATGTCTCTATCTGAGGAGCAGCCTCAACGGCTCTTTCAACCACTAGTGCTTCAGCGATACTATTCTTAACGAGCTTTTGGATAGCTGCTTGTGTCATGTTCGGTGTAGCCGATGTAGTCTTAACTTTCCTTGGTGCCATGTTTCTTCAAAACCATAAAAGAATACAATCATGAGTACTCGTAGTAGCAACGATCATTGTTCACTATGTATACCACCACAATCATGCGTATATCCTCATAACACATGAATACAACACTTGAAAATTTCGGTCTACATTGACCGGTGTCATAGATAGCACAACCATACCCATATAGTAAAGTCAATACTTGAGGATCTCGTTGTACAACAATCAAAATACCACAAGCTTCTTTGAACTATGCCACACTTCCCGTGGCTAAGATGATAGTAAAAGCGAGTAAAGGTAAAAGCTAGAATGATGCCCTTTTCAATGAATCCATGGTTGTGGCGTCATAAGGTTAAGATGAGTCCTGAAGTGAGGTCCGGGGTTGTGCATCGATTCATGTCCGAGATAATGTAGGTTCCAATCCATTCTTGAGGAATCTATTGATGTTCCTGTTGAGTTCGTGATCTTGGTGTTATCCACAAGAAGTTATCTAATTCATGTCAAGTGAGAATGGGAAAAGGGAAATGACAATGGTTGTACTGAAAGGCAAGGTTAGATTCCTGAATCTCGAAGGTCTCGGTGTCATATCTGATCGGCGGGGTGTTGTTACGATGACCAATGATGAAATCCAACTCATCGGCTTAGAATGTGATGTAATCAAACTTGATAATGAAGAGGGTGTTGTGAAGAGTTCTCTGGTGGTGGTGTAATATTGCTCAAAGCATCTTGTTGGTTCATTATGTCATGGAAGTATGAGTCGGTTATACCTGAGATAGTATAGAGTCATTGTGAGGAATGCCACTCTTTGGCGATTTGTTGTTGCTCTTGTTTGGTCTGTGGGGCGTCCAAACCTTCATGTGTAGTCTCAATTAGTTAGAGATCATCATCTAACGATGAAGAGTAGTAGGTTGTCTAACAGTAAGGGCTCTCGAACTCTCATCAACCTTAATCTATAAGGTGGTGTAGTGTCCTTAGTGGTAGATGGTAATGGTGTATCAAACCATGTACGCTTCTCAAGCGGTAAGTTAAGTATGTGAGTAGAGTCCCTGAAATGTGATGGTATAAATGGGGTTCCATATGATGATGATGAAGTCGATGGTGATAATACTGAAGGAATCACTACCTTCATTTACGCTATCTTGCGATGTCTAAGCGGTAAAACTGGAGTATGCACTATGGGACGACCAATAGTGGTATGAGTAGTTGATACTGGTGGTAATACATGAGTAGTGAGTGTTCTAATAGTGAGGGAATGAAGATATACTATCTTTCTTGCAATAAACATTCTAATAGGTCCATAAGGACTAAGCATGTACGTCTTATCAAATGGTATACTCTGTATGGGCTGAAGTAATAGGGACATCCCGATCGTCTTGCGACGTCGGAACATAAGAGTTGGATTCTGCGGAAACCGGAATAGTATGGGGTGATGAATCTGTAGGTGCACGAGTAACCAAAGGTGGTGCAGTAAGTGAAATCTGAGGAGTAGATGCAACAATGGGAGTAGTAGAAGACATAGCGTCCTCGATGTAAACATCAGAAAATATAACAATAGTGCGGGAATTGGAAGACATATCTCTGTGGCAACAATACAAAATGAAATGAATAACCCATGTAATGAATCCTCGCAAATAATAATGTGCACTTATGATGTAATGATGAGACGCTACCGTTGGGGTAGTTATAGTCTAGGGTATGAGGACAACCTAGTTCGCTATAACCATTGCTCTGGTACCAATCTGTCACACCCTGAATTTACCTGTTAATGGCAGCGGAATTGAATACCTTGGTGTGACTTTCATGGCGTCTCATACAATGGATATATTGAACGACCTAAAGTGTCGTTTTGGAAATACACGTTTGATCATAAATAAAATCAGAGTTTACAAAACATAGGTCCCAAATGATGTTGCAAGTTTATAAAACAAAACCATAATCGATCAAACGGTTACATAAGTGCATAAAATGAAGTGATGCAAGTCGACCCCGCGACTCCAAAACAATCCAATGCATGCCCACATGATAGCTAATAACCTGAAAATACATTGCTAAAAACGGTCAACATAAAGTTGGTGAGAGTTCATAGGTTTAATAAAATGAAGTTATACGATAGCCACAAGTATAAAGTGTATGACATAAGTCACATAAAAATGATTGTACAATAGCCTTAAGCTCATGACCCCGACGCTGTGACTGAATTCTTTGGAGCCCCTGGGAGTGTTTTGCCAGACACTCAAATGAAAAGACATGAAATGCATCCGCTATCGGTTGTTGGTCAAAGCCAACACGGATGGAGGCGTCACCCTCGATAGATCTATCCACTCACTCTCGCTTACAGGTAAATTAACGGTTCATGATATAGGGGACTTTCAATTGGCAACAAGGTAACTTAATCTATGTACAGGAAGTCTGATACTTTGGCTCGTATGGAAAACATTTGCAATGTATTCTCCCCCGTGGGATTTGAAAACAATAATAAAATGTATACGGGGCTATGAAAACTCACCTGAAGTGATGATACAACAATGCTATGAAATCGGAATACTTGGAATAATTGAAATACTGGAACACTTGGAATACTTGGCAATAACAAGGCGCGAACACTAGCCGCTACCTAAAATGAATATGCATAATCTACTTAGATTATGAGGCAATGTAGTGCATGTACATGTATATGTAACCTATACCACTCGTCATTTGAAAATACTAGTTATCGTTGATATGTAAAGTTTTTCCAAAACTTGGTATAAATATGTTAACTTGTTAACGTAAAACTAGTCGTGTCATAATGTGTATAAAACGTTAGTGTTGGTCTTGGCGTTTTGAAAACATTGAAATGTGATATGGTAGTCGCGTTAATAAACCTTTGATTGTACGTGTTCCAATGGATAAGAATTACGGTTCACCATAGTCGTTTCGTGAAAAATATAGTTTCTAGTACGTAAACATTTTCTACTTAAAAAGCTGTCAAAATAAAATGTATATAGTCGATGTTTAAAGGTGTGTATCTCGTTCGTTATTAGCTTGTTTTCTTCGTTCTTTATATCCATGGTTTCGTAAAAATAAATGCTAACACATTTTTAGTAGCTCGGTTCATCTAGGTTTCGTCAAACGCCGCAAATAAGCCGTCGAATGCTACCAAACAGCATGCAGTTTTTCCGGAAAATAGTTTTCGTCGTTAAACTTGTAAAAATCATATCTCCTTCGTTATTAACTCGTTTTTATCCCCGTTTTCGGCCACGGCTTCGTCTCGGAATGTATTTTCTAAATCTTTGGCCAAAAATAACCCAAAACTTACTGAGTTGGCCACGTTTTAAAAATGGAGACAGTAGGTTTATATATACTTTAAAAATCAATTTCCTAGTTAGTAACTTGTCCAAAAATGTCACAAACAACTACCAATCATTCTAAAACTTACCATATACTTTCTTAAGGTGTCAAGGGTCCTAAACATCATCATCCATGATAATCTAACAAGGATCTAATTATAAAACATATCTAAGGCTCATAAGTGGTAAAAAGTATGAATAGAGTGGTAAAGGCTAACATATGCATATAGATCTTGCATAAAAATTATATGAACATTGTAATAACTTGGTAATATTATGAAAAATAGTTTGACATACTTACTTTGATGGATTAGTGAGTTTTGGAGATGAAAACCTATAAAACCTTGAGTTTTTCTTTCAAAATCCTAACAAGGAGTACTAGATGAGCTTGAATATCACTTGATCTTGAAAAATTGATGGAGATTGCTTGTGTTTCTTGTTTAGGCCGAGCATACACAAGGAAAAAGAGAAGAGAGAGTTTGCTTGGTTTCTTGGAAATTATATGTGTAAAATGAAGTGAAATAATGTGGTTAAGTATGTATAATAGACAAGATTTGATAGGCATTTAATGAAAGATGGGAAGTTTGCAACTTTTGAGGTCTTGGGGGGCTATGGCCGGCGCATCAAGGGAGCAAGGGGGGGGGGGCCTCTTTGGTGTAGTTCTTGAAATGATTATGTTTGTTTATGTATTGATTTAATTAGTTTTAGGTGTAACCGGGTACCGTGCTTGCTAGAAATAAATTCTAACGGAGTTAGTCGGGACTTGACGAAGTCATAAAAAATTACAAAAATATGTTGGGTACAAATATTGGGTGTTCGGGTAATTATTGTTTAGTTTTTACAAAAACCGTCGTAATTATATTAAATGTACGATATAAATTAAATAAATTCTCAAAATACCGGGTAAATGAATTTTAAAATTTTCTTGATGTTAAAATGAGTATAAAATATATCGGGACCATCGTGGGGATTGTCGGACGTGTTAGTCACATTTATCGATCGCGCGTTAACGTTTTAATTAAAAGTAATTATACGTAAAACGTCAAATGTAATAAAAATATTAATTTGATAAACCTACGAGTGGTATAGTATGAAAATGGAAATCTGATGATATGCAGACTATTCCTAGTCCGTATGCAGTGTTCCTACTGATGATGCATGAATTTCGCAGTCAAACCAAACCGGTTACGCGAATATGAATACCCGTAAACTACGTTTACGCTGAAATGAATAATGAACATGAATAGTGATTCCCTCCCGGGGATGAATAGTGTCACATGAATAGTAAAATTTCTGAACGCTTCTCGAAGTCTCAAACTGACTCCGAAAACGATGAATAGTGAAATGATGAATAGTGATCGGTGAATAGTAAATGATGAATAGTAACTAATGAATAGTGAATTCTCGGGGTTAGGAAAGTGACCTGAAATTACGGGTTGTGACATGATACTCGACACTTGATACTTGATACTTGACCTTGACCCACAGTTTGAGACTACGAGCCACCCACTAGGCATGAGGGTTTCATGGCCCTGTCATTGATGCACCGATAACTTGAATCTAGGGCAAGAGAGTGATGACCTATCCCGTCCCTGACCTGATTTGATTTGTTACGTAGAGGCAGACTTTGGCCACCTGGGGCATATGGATGCATCCTAGATTTGACCTGACTTGATTTGTTATATTACCTGTTATACTTGGTGACTGATGGTGTGTGCGATACACGTCTTTCACATCCTGGGAGCTCATGACTCCAACCCCTGGAGGTTATCCCCTCACCCTGTACTTTGTACCGAGGTCTCCCTTCCATACACCCTGATTACTTGATTTGATATTTGATTTGTTCTGGGCTCGTAGTGGATTACTGTTTACTTTACCTACTAACCTTGTACCTAGTATTCCGAGGTCACCCCTCCAGATACATACTTGACTTGATACATGACTTGACTTGATATGACTTGGGTTGGGATTACTATTCCCTTTACTCTTATCTATTGTAACTGTTTCTTAATTCCTGATATATCTGCATAACCTTTTATATTTTCTTTCTTAACTCTTGTTACACCTTGCATCGTTTCACTTACTTCACTATCCCATTACTACTGCTTTGTTATCGTTATATCTGTTCACTGAGCTTTCGTAGCTCAGCCGCATTTCTTTTCCTGCGGCAGGTTTTAGTTTGGAAGCTGGGTATGAGTGGAGAGTATCTTGGACTTAGAAGACCTTACTAGCTATCGAAGATGACTAGAAGAATTTATAATTAGACTTAGAAATTATTGTATTATAACCTTGTAGTTTCAGATTTCCCATTGTAACCATTGAAATTCAATTGTATTATTTATGTCATATGCTTGTGTTTGTTCTGATATGAAACCATTATTGTGACATCTCTACCCTTGTCGGGTTGGGGTGTTACAATTTGTGGTATCAGAGACAGGTTGCGACTCGTAATACATTTACCCTTGGCCTATGTAAGTTTGGACCACTAAGTTTCCCTTGTAGGCGCTCATAAGACAACCGTTGGAATTTTGCTTTAGGATTTTCCTATAGGAACTTTAAGTTTTACCAGTGAGGAATGGGTAGACTATAAGACATTTGTTTAAGTATCATTGCTTCCGCATCACTTTGATTCGTGCCTTATTAAAGCCGGTTGAGATCACTTTTGGAGATTGAAAGCTTATGCTTTGCACCACCTAAGATTTGAAACCTAAATATATCTTGAAGGCATTAAAAATTGTATAGTAATTGCCTGACACTATTTGATCCGTATCTTTAGATTCCGACTCTGAACTCGGATCCTTTTGTTAATCATTTCGATGCCTCTTGGGCATTTTGAGAATCTCCATGGCGAATAGTTTGGTTTTCCCTCTTGATTATGACATTTGATTTTGTTGACCTCCGATACTATAGAAGTACTAGGTGGATTAAGATAGGTTGTTTTGCTTACGACTCGAGATAAATTATGATCATCGTGAAGGCATATTTATGTGGTGCTAGTATTATGACGTCTGGCCAACATGATAATACTTACACCATATAACGTGCCATCATTGTGGCCATAGGATGTCTTGGGGAGTACCTAAGAAGTTAGAATTTGATCTCCGTTGGTTTATCCGTGATTAGTGAGACTTTAGGTTCATTCTACCTATGCGTATACTCTGCCTTTGTTCATTAGATATCTGGATGAGTTCGGATTCTCGTTTTGCATTCTGTTGACCTCAGTTATAAATCTTGAACTCTTGTAGAGCTCTCTACTGTTGATACAGTTAATTATATCTGAAATCTTGTTCGTATTTCCATATGAGCTTTCCTCTTTGGAAGAACCTCCCCGGGCGTGAGAATGTTTGTGACGATCTTTTGCAATTTGCTACGACTTCGTCTAACCCTGCGACTTCAAATTTCGAGGACGAAATTTTCTTTTTAAGAGGGGAAGAAGTTGTAAAACCCAAAAAACTTAACATAACATGAAATGACTAAAATGCCCTCAATTTAAAATTTTAAGAACTTTAGAAAATCATATAAGTAACATAAATTGTATTTAACCTAATGTAAGTTATACTCTAATTTACCTAATCAATTAAACTACCAAATAAAGACATTATCCTATAAGTTAAACGTACAAAAGAAAATGTTCCAATCCTAGTTATCCTAGTCGACACATATTGTGTCATAAGTTTTAAAAATTTCGGCAATGGTACACAAATGGAAGAAGAAATCACAATTTAATTGTAAAGGATATCACCTCCTAAAAATTAGGCATACCTAATTGTTCCTATCACAAAACTCACGGTATTATTTACCCCCATAATACCGAAAATTCTCCACAAGTCAAAACCCTAAACTATCTCACAAAAAAAAAGTCTCGGCTCTCTTTCTTGCTGCTGTCATTCGATCCACAAAACAACCAAAAAAGGGAGGCTTGATCTTGTCTTAATCTTGTTTCATTCACATCACAAGGTAACCATGTAATACTAATCTTAATCTATACGAACTTATGAACAAAAACCTAATCAATCCATGTCTATTGTCCTTGTTTTGTCGTGCGTACCACAAGAAGGAGAAGGAAGAAAAGTCTTGGTGATTCGATCTCGTGGTGCTCTTAACCTTCGTTTAATCTCAAGGGGTATTTTGTATCATCCTTCTTTTGATTCTTAATCTCGTTTCCTTGATGTTATGATCATTTAAAGTGTATATGATGATAAAAAAATGTCTAAAAAAATTATAAGATATCACATGAAATAATGAAACCCTAATAATGTTTATGAATTGAGGATGTATATGAATCTGAAAATTAATTGTTATGAACACGTTAAAACATGTAAAGATCGACCTAGGGATGTTTTAATGTCAATTATGATTGCTTGTTATCATGGAATAATCATTGGAATAGAAAATCCCTAAGAGATCACATGAATTAGTGAACCAGTTTACTGACCTGAAAATTTGTCCAACTATAATCGACTGTATAAAAACAATGGTAACGTGTTTTTAGGTGGTTTTTGAGTCTAGAATTAAATTCAATGAAAGAGCTTTCTTTAGAAATTAACCTTGTAATTTTTAGAGATCTGGAGACCACTTTTTGATTTTTAGAAAATTAAGTGTCAAATCGAATTCATATGTCTGGAAAAATAGTCCGTGTTTTTTATTTATCATTTTCAAACCATGTCGAATTAGAAGTTTTCCTTTGAACTGGGTAATATTTGATATGTCTACTAGTTACTGAAATTTTTATGAACCTTGCTATGCTTCCCTTGTTAAATTGAACGTTGCTATGTTTCCTTGATACTTGATATAATTCGTTCATCACCCTGTGACATGAATATTTAAATCCTTGGATACCTTGAAGATTTATTTGATATTATAACTGGATGCGAAAACCTTCTTCTTAAATATATATGAAAATGTTTTGAGAAAAGCTATTTTAAAACGTTGTTTTTGAACACGATACGATATTATTTTAAAATGGAATTTTACTAACTTGTATGAAAACTACTTTTAACACTATCTTAATGAAAAACCGTTTTGAACGACCATTTTTATGAAAACTGTTTTGAAATACCATTTTATGAAAACCATTATTAAAAGATTGCTTTAAATGAACTTTTGATAGAAACCTTTTAAATGAACTTTTGCTATGAAACTTTAATTATAAACCTTGGATACGATCCACTTGATTTGAACCTTTGCTATACACCTTCGCTATGATCTCTTGTCTTGAACCTTGACTTGAACCTTGATAAACTTGAAATGGAAACTTGATTTGAGCCTTGATATGAAACTTGATATGATACACTTGATATGAAACTTGACTTAAACCGCTTGATATGAAACTTGAACTGGAACTTGGACACTTGATACTTGATACTTGACCTTGACCCACAGTTTGAGACTACGAGCCACCCACTAGGCATGAGGGTTTCATGTCCCTGTCATTGATGCACCAATGACTTGACTCTAGGGTAGGAGAGTGATGACCTGTCCCGTCCCTGACCTGATTTGATTTGTTACGTAGAGGCAGACTTTGGCCACCTGGGGCGTATGGATGCATCCTAGATTTGACCTGACTTGATTTATTATATTACCTATTATACTTGGTGACCGATGGTATGTGCGATACACGTCTTTCACATCCTGGGAGCTCATGACTCCAACCCCTGGAGGTTATCCCCTCACCCTGTACTTTGTACCGAGGTCTCCCCTCCGTACACCCTGATTACTTGATTTGATATTTGATCTGTTCTGGGCTGGTAGTGGATTACTATTTACTTTACCTTATAACCTTGTACCTAGTATTCCGAGGTCACCCCTCCGGATATATACTTGACTTGATACTTGACTTGATACATGACTTGACTTGATATGACTTGGGCTCGGGTTGGGATTACTATTCCCTTTACTCCTATCTATTGTAACTGTTTCTTAATTCCTGATATATCTGCATAACCTTTTATATTTTCTTTCTTAACTCTTGTTACACCTTGCATCGTTTCACTTACTTCACTATCCCATTACTTCTGCTTTGTTATCGTTATATCTGTTCACTGAGTTTTCGTAGCTCAGCCGCATTTCTTTTCCTGCGGCAGGTTTTAGTTTGGAAGCTGGGTATGAGTGGAGAGTATCTTGGACTTAGAAGACCTTACTAGCTATTGAAGATTACTAGAAGAATTTATAATTAGACTTAGAAATTATTGTATTATAACCTTGTAGTTTCAGATTTCCCATTGTAACCATTGAAATTCAATTGTATTATTTATGTCATATGCTTATGTTTGTTCTGATATGAAACCATTATTGTGACATCTCTACCCTTGTCGGGTTGGGGTGTTACATTGGGGGTGTGACAGATTGGCATCAGAGCTAAGGTTATAGCGAACTAGGCTGTCCATGATACCCTAGACTATAACCACATCATCATAGCATCTTATCATTTCATCATAAGTGCATATTCACTATACATGCGGTTTCATACATACATTATGCGGGTTATTTACTCTCATTTCATGTCGATTGTCACAGAGATGTCTTCAGATACCTTTCCCATCATCATTTCCTCAGACTCTGACTTGGACGAGGTCTCATCACCACCCACTATAGTACTAGAGTCAGTTGTCTCATCACCACCTACCATTGTTTTATCATCTGTGGATCCTACACTGAACTCATCACCCGTACCATCTGAGGCTGAGACCGAACCCTTTGAGGAGGGCGAAGTCGCACCTACACCACCTTTGTCACCATTGATCCTCTGTGGCCCTAGAGTTGTTCCTGTCATTCAGCCAGGACAGCAGATACCTCTTGGTCGGGTATATCGATTACGTCCGGATGGACCGCGCATGAAGCGCACTGATGCAAAGAGAGTTCATCGTCTTACCATCAGATCACCTACTGCTTATGTACCATTACCACCACCATCATCACTTACCCCTACCACCGGTGTTCATTCCAGAGTATTTACTGCATCTTACCTACTCAGACGCCGCGTGGCAGTGCAGAAGAGAGTAGCATTCCGTACACCATCACCAACATCATCACTACCATTTCTATCATCATTATCCCCATCCTTACTATCGTTACCACCATCTGGAGCACCATTAGCACCATCCCATCCCAGAGAACCTACACCCACATCTGACTTGCCGCTCAAGAAGCGTGCATGATTTGACTCACCATCTCCAGCTACTACAGAGACTTCAGAGACTACACCACCTAGGAGGTTTGAGGTCGGTGAGAGTTGCAGAGCTGCAGCTGCCAGACAGCCTACTGCTTCTACACTTGAGACACAATTAGACCAGCAGCAGGAGCAGATTGACAGGGCCTTAGGTCAGTTAGAGGAGATTCCATTGAGCCGAGTTGAGGCAATGGAGGAGGAGATTGAGGTATTGGTTCTAGGCAGGGTTTCCATCGATGTATCATATCAGGGTTTGGAGAACAAAGACGCTGCTACTCAGCTTAGGATTCAGCATCTGGGAGATTGTGGTCGCTATGGATAGAGAGATTCGAGAGCTTCGACGTCGATTAGGCAGAGCACCAGGAGATGCCTAGACTAGACTTGTATCATGTTAGCTTTTACTATTATTATCCTAGTCACAGGGTGTGTGACATAGTTTAAAGAACTTGTATGTCCTTTTGGTTGTTATAACACCCCCATTTTCGGAACGCAGCGGAATACAACATGGGGTGCTAGTTATTAGTCACATGGTACAAACATAGTAAACGACTCAAAATAGAGACGTTTATAATAAAACATTCACATTCGATAAAATCAGAGTAAGCAAAAGAAGGTCCCAAAGTTCAACACAACACAAGTGTTTTAAGCAACATAAGTTTAAACATGGCATAAGTTTAAAAGTTTAAGTTTCATTGAATGTGATTTTAAAACATGGGCCATCATTTCAGATATCCATATCTTTGCGCCGCCCATCCAAGCTTTAACATATCATGGACCTGGGTTAAAACATGCTAAGAAGGTCAACATAAAGTTGAGTGAAATCCATAGAGTTTAATAAGTAATAAGTTGAATACAAGTATAATTCATCGGGCGACAAGTAATGCATATACAATTCTTGTAGTTTGATTATAGTTTGAGCTCATGGCACCGAACCTTAACTGTGATAAATAATGTCCCCCAAGTGGTAAGTTTGCCAATTTTACCAAGATCTTCTAAATATTATGCTACCTGTTTCAATATGAGCGCTACTCATCCGGACAGGCTTGTCAGGCCAAATATGCATATTCATAATACTAGCGTTCCCAACGGAATTAACGGTTCATGAAATTTGGGGCTTTAAGCGGCAAAAGATTACTTAATAACTATAATCATGTATCGGGTCAGCATACCAAAAGCTACTTGTATTCAGTTTTAAAAACTAGCATGTATCCCCTTCGCGAGGTTTATAAAACATTAAAATGAGTAAAGGCGAGGCTATGAACTCACCGTGAATAAAGGAGGTAGTATGCAATAAGCAAGTGAGGAAAAATAGCCGCGAATCTCTACGATGCACCTAAATAGATATACACTTGTCTTAGGTTTTTAAAAATAAACATTGATGCAATTTAGCTATATATATAAATTATGATCTTAATTATGCTTGGTACAAAATTTCTATATACTTAACAAGTTCTAATAAAAATGGTCTTTAAGTATAACATGTACATTTCTTACAAAAATTCAAATTTATAGTCCCTTTTTATTCTAAGTCCAAAATAAGTGCTAAAGGTCTAATATAAGTCTAAGGGTTCAATTTAGTCAAAGGGATCAATTCTTAGTCTAAAGGGTCAGTTTATGACTAAAGGTCGATATTATATTAGGTGGTTCAAAATGAAACTTAAGGGTCCGAATTCATAAGTTATTAACCTTTTCGTAACTTTTAACTCAAAATCTGATGGAGGTTTTATAACTTAACCATTTCTAAAAATTCATATCTCTCAAATCGTAAGTAGAAAAATTATGTTCTTTATGTCCCCGGAAAGGTATTCATCTGTATTAATAAGTTCTGTGGGTCCCACTAATTTAAAATTTTCGTAACAGTAGTGAATTTATTATTTTTCCCTTTACTACCCAATTCTGAAATTACTAGTATCACAACAGTCCCACTAAAAATACAATATATTGAGTTCTACAGGTCCAATTAATTCCCCGTTTGCGGCCACGTTTAATTCAAGATGTTATCTATAACTTTTATGTTTTGAGTAATGGTGGGTTATTCAAAAAAAAAATGAGTTTTATACGTTTCAAATCTGTTACTCAGAATGTAACATGTTTCACTAAAATATTTCTAGTTTAATCATCATAATGAGTTATTCAATGAAATACCCGTCAAAACGACCGCAAGACATTGATCTACAACTACATATTTTTAGTTTATGTCCAAAGTTCACTGATAAAATCAGTTTATTACGTCTTTACCCCTGATCAGAAACAACTGTTGCATGTCTAGTCCTTTAGTGTTTTTATTGTTTTATAAGCTATGTACCAAGCCTAACCAAGCATAACAATTTATATAATATTCAAATACATCAAGATATGTAAGATTTACAGAAGTGAAAGTAAAATAAAATGAAGAGTATGTGAGTAGTTTCTTACAAAAAAGATGAACAAACAAAATCTTTCAAGAACAAAGATCAATGATCAACCAAATGACACCACCAAGGATAACTCTTGTAAGCTTGAAGGAAGATCTTTACAAGGTCGTGAGGGGCTTCAACTTATGGCCACAAAAACATTTTGTGAGCTATAAAAATATAGGAGGAAGAATAGTTCAAGAAAACCTCCAAAAACATCAACAAAACCTTCAAAAACGTGATTCAAACCACCATTCTTTGAGAGTATCTTCAAGATGATGTTGTATAGATGATTTTATGATAAAAATCAAGATGATGTGAGTTTGTTTGTGTGTGATTTTTGGCTGAATTGGGAGGAGAAGAGAGGAGTTGGATGGTTAGGTTAGGTTTGCATGGAGAGAGGTGATGATTGAGTTTCTTGGAAATGAAAAATGGGAAGAGTGTGTGTGTGGATTAAAGGGGCCGGCCATAGGGCTTTAATGGGGAGTTTTATCATTTTTTTTAAAAGTTATTAGATAGGTGTAAATATGTATGGGTGAAATAAAAATGTAAAGGTTTAAACCTTAAAACGCGAATAGATGCTTAAAACTAACAAAATTGTGAAACGAAGTGGGAAATGTGAAAAATAGAATTACTTGATTCCTATGAGTAAATGAAGGAATATAGAATCACTTCAGGCAAGGATCGGGATAGAAATCCTAAACACGGCTCGAGAAAAGCTAAAAACGCGAAATTTGCTAAATCGGGTAAAAATTAAAAATGAAATTTTTACTCAAGTTGAAATAGAAATAGAATATGAATTAGATATTGACCATGAAATTATGAAATGTTACAGTCTTCTCCCCTTAAGAGAGCGACGTCCCGGCGCTCAATTCGTCTTAATCGCTGTATGGTTTAATTGTGAAGAGATGACGATATAGACAAGTCATCGTCTAGGTTTCTAACGAAAGTTGAATGATCAAAAGCCAAAGCATCAAATGACTATAGGGTTCAATACACAATTACAGATGCAATTTTAGGTGGCTGCCTTTTGAAGACTCGAACATACATGATCCGAGACTACTACTCCCATCATTGCATGATTCTTCTTGGATTATACATAGGTGATCAGGCTATATATAATCAAGGAGTAACGATGCAATGCTCGGACTAGTCATAGGTGTTTTAAGAAAACTTTCTTTTAGTTATAGTTGTAATTTTTATTTTAGGAAAACCGGTATTTTCCACAACTTCTAGTTCTACTGTTTTATGGTTTTTAGTGTTATATCGACTTAACCACATTGTTTGTAAGATAGTAGTCAAAGTAGTTTATATAGTAACGACACAATTTATAAGATTCACCAGAGAGTGGCAACCGATAAAAAAATTAATGATAACAAAACCGTTTATGAAGTAATAGTAAATAAGTGTTTTTAGCTAATAAGACTGTGGTAGAGTAATTCTTAAGAGAGTAACAAAATGGTTTATAGTATGGTGACAAATTGGGTATAAGGTAATTGACAGAACGATTTACAAGGTGATAACAAAATAGTTTATTCGGAACAAGTCCAAAATAGTTTATGTGGTAGTAATATATCAGTGGTTTAGTTCATAAGATGGTGGTAAAGTAGTTTGTAAAAGAGTGATGAAATGTTTGATAGGATAGTGACAACTAGTGTATAAAATTTTAGCGAAATGGCTTATAGAGTGATAGTAAAATAGTTTCACAAGGTAATGGTAAAACTGTCTGTAAGGTGTTTACAAAATAGTTTATATGTTAACGGTTTATAAATTGATAGTAAGTCTGATTATTAATTTATAGGTGTTAGTAAGGAAATTCTTAAGAACATAGTAAATCCGTTTGTAATATAGTGAAATGATAGTTTATAAGATAATGACAAAGTTGTTTACAAAATGATAGAGAAATAGCAAGTGTAATGGATAGAGTTTGTCGCAACATGTTAATATAAAATAGTAGATATTTATGAGTTGTATAAATCCCACCATTAGGGATAAACATATTATAAGATGATAGGTTAAAGTCGCGTTCAATTTAACTGACGTGTTTCTAGATGATGGGTTATGAGGTGATGTAGTGTTCAAAAAGTTTTAGGGAAAATTTTCAATTTCGTTTTCGGAGGTGGATAGTGAGATAATCCAGGGGAAACGATAGACTGAGACGGGTTTTATGTAAAACAATGTTGTGTAAGGTCATGAAAAGCTTTTAAAGATCATAATATCGCTCACGATGTTTTGAAAAATGAATGAGACCGTTGTGCCACCCAAAATGCCTAAGAAAGTTTTAGGGGATCATAAAAATAAATGAGTATGTATAACAATTTAGTAATTTTGGTGAATTAGATACATAATTGGGAGAAGTAGGGTTTGACATGATGCTCTGGAGACTGAGTATATAAAGGATAAGAATCAGTAAAACATTTATAACGATAAGTAGTCGAGAGTAAACTAAGTGTATATGAATAATCTTTATATACATAGTATTAATAGTGGTGTTTCAGAAAGTAAGCAGAAATGCTCAGAAAACATGAGTTCACAGGGAGTAAGACAACCAATAGAAATTGATAAACTGTAACATGTTTTGATGTTATATGAAATGATATACGGTTATGAAAGAGTTTAGAGGCCATTGCAATCACAAACAATGTCTGAGAAATAAGAGAGACCACTGTAATCACCTACAATGTCTGAAAGATTTTAGTATTCATATGGAGAGACTTCATAAAAAAATATAGAGATGCTTTAGGAACAAGCAAGATATTCGAAAAGTATTTTAAGTGCACATAGTAATATTCGCTATGCGTATATGTATAGTAAGGGTGCACTTGAAGATGTGTATAAATTTCCGGATGGAAATTCACAATGCTCATGAATAACATAAAATACACCAAGGAAGTTTAGTGCACAAAAGGTTGCATATATAAGAAGTGATACTTTCGTGGATTATCGGACGAGTTAAGAAATGATTATAGTACTGCTATAATTATCCTTAGTGCAACATAATAAAGATATATACTCAATGGAGTAATAGGAAATTTAGGAAGTAGGCGCGCATGGATATCGGACAAGATGATGGAACTCATGACTTTTGAAAAATTAAAGGTTATAGTCTAGGTTTTTAAAAGAAAACGACCTAGTTCACTATAACTTATGCCCTGGTACCAATCTATAACACCCCCACTTTCGGAACGCAGCGGAATACAACATGGGGTGCTATTTATTAGTCACATGGTACAAGCATAGTAAACGACTCAAAATAGAGACATTTATAATAAAACATTCACATTCGATAAAATCAGAGAAAGCAAAAGAAGGTCCCAAAGTTCAACACAACACAAGTGTTTGAAGCAACATAAGTTTAAACATGGCATAAATTTAAAAGTTTAAGCTTCATCGAATGTGATTTTAAAACATGGGCCATCATTTCAGATATCCATATCTTTGCGCCGCCAATCCAAGCTTTAACATATCACGGACCTGGGATAAAACATGCTAAAAAGGTCAACATAGAGCTGAGTGAAATCCATAGAGTTTAATAAGTAATAAGTTGAATACAAGTATAATTCATCGGGCGACAAGTAATGCATATACAAGTCGTGTAGTTTGATTATAGTTTGAGCTCATGGCACCGAACCTTAACTGTGATAAATAAAGTCCCCCAAGTGGTAAGTTTGCCAGTTTTACCAAGATCTTCTAAATATTATGCTACCCGTTTCAATATGAGCGCTACTCATCCGGACAGGCTTGTCAGGCCAAATATGCATATTCATAATACTAGCGTTCCTAACGGAATTAACGGTTCATGAAATTTGGGGCTTTAAGCGGCAAAAGATTACTCAATAGCTATAATCATGTATCGAGTCAAGCATACCAAAAGCTACTTGTATTCAGTTTTAAAAACTAGCATGTATCCCCCTCGCGAGGTTTATAAAACATTGATGGGCGCGCGATGTGTCGTTGCGGTTTAGCAGTATTAATGCCTACTCAAGTTTTAAATTCATATTTAGCCTACTTATCAATAACACACACACTTAACGAGCAGTGTACCCGGTCAGTATGAATATAATGGTAAGTAGAGTGTCGATCACTAAGAGTGGAACGTATTATCTAGTCATTCTAATCAGTATTTTAATATTCTAAGTTAACTATACAACCTAATCTAATGCAAGGGGGTTCAGCCTGAGAGACTGGCACGTTTTGGTTGCAATTAAATAATAAACTAAACTAATGAGCACGAATCAGCGATAGGCATGCACGTACACAGATAAATACTCGAGACAATAAGAAGACCTGTCCTGATGATTAAGTAGATTGTCAATTGTTTTATTGATAGTTTTATATGAAGTGTATGTAATTAACCCTTTCTCGTTGGCCCTAATCTTATCGGCGAGTAAACCCTTAATGATTACTTATGTCTAAAAGTTATTCCTAAGTGATCAATTTAGTAACAACCGTGGGAGCCACATTCTCTTCCGTAGTCAAATGCGCAGGCCACTAATAAACACAGAGGTTATCAATGCACTAATAAGTAGTAACCAAAGACATCAACATATAAACTTTAATTGATGGGAAAGCAGTTTTAAGGGAGTGCAATCTTTCTCGTCACATTACACAAGCCACCAATCCTGATGAATTAAAGTTTACTAACACAATAAAACAAAACTACTTAATGAATTAAATACATGCAGGACCTTCTTACAGCTCTTGTATCTTTGTTCGGGTGTGTCTTGTGCTGCCTAATCGTCTGAATTCGGCCTTAGGTTTATGTGCTCTTCGTACTTCGTATATATTATTTGTCTTGAAATTCGTCTGGTCTTGGGGTATTTATAGTTTTTGTCTGAGGGTAAGATGCGGCGCATCTAATTAGTAGATGCGGCGCATTGACTTAACTTCGCGTGGGGTCCAACATTAATATATTCAGGAATATTCGTACACCGCCAAAAGATGCGGCGTAACTCCATTCTCAGATGCGGCGCATGTCCTTGCTGTCTTGGATCGTATCTTGTGAAATCTTGATAGTGATGCGCCGTATGTAATAAGCAAGATGCGGCGTATCCGGAGCAGAATGTCTTGATCTTGTACATTTCAGTAGACTCTTATCTTCTTGCTTGTTTTGCTCCATAATTAGTCCAAAATCGCCAATTTCACCAAATGCTTGTTTTTAACTGATAATTACAAAAGTAAACGATTAAGTATCAATTCTCACAGATAATATAATAAAACAAGTCAAACAAATAGGATAAATGATAGTAATAAAATGTACTTATTTGAGTTCATCAAATATCCCCCCACTTGAACTTTACTTGTCCCCAAGTAAACCTTAGAATTAATCTTATGAAAATGTATCCTAAAAGATATTAGGATTTATTTTTATATTTAAGCATGTATTCATTTTTGTCATAATCACACAACCAAACACTTAACGAATTAGAAGTAAAATAAAATAATTTGATAAAAGCAAATCTAATCTTTAACTGTCCAGTCGTGACGAATATTCAATCATAAGCTTGGCAAGTATACACATCTCCCCCACTAAAGCCAAGGAATAACAAGTCTAAAGCGTTAAAAAGGGTTTGTAGGCTTAAGGGTTAATCATTCTCCTTAATCTCTATCGATCTCAAATTCCAGAAAAGGCGACAAAATCACAAATACATGATCGAATCCACGAACACGATACTTGCAATTGCTCAAATCCTTAACTCGAATAGGCTAAAGATAGGACCAAGTAATCTTCACCAATAATATTATATCAAAAAGGGCGACAAAATCATAAATACATAGCCGAATCCACGACTACGATACCTAAGATTGCTCAAATCCCTAATCTCAATAAATCAAAGGTTTGGATCAAGAATAATATAGGGTATGGATAATATTTGGGATACAAATTGGTGTAAAATGAAAATTAAAAAAAATAAATAAAAAAATAAAAAATAAATTAAAATCCTAAGTGTGGTTAATCACTATCCCAACCATCCCATGAATAAGACTCATATCATAGAATAACTCACGCTTTAACACTTGAAACACACGCTTTAGGTAGACACGAATTATACTCAACAAGATCTCAATCAAAGAATAAACCTTAGTTGGTGTTCCCATAACTGCCAACTCCCATTCAATCCATAGATATAATATACAACAAATAGTGGTGATATCGACCACTTAACACAAAACTTTACATAAGTTGGTCAAATCAAACATCCAACTTTTCCTTTTTTCTTTTTCTTTTCTATATATATATATATATATATTTTTTTTTATTTTTTTTTATTTTTATTTTTTAACTTGAAACATAAACGTAGATGTGTAAAATTTCACAACTTTTCTATCACTTTCTTTACGGATAATCTTTCCATACTTTTCATACTTTCAGAAATAACGGTAATAGTGAAAGTAGTAAACACACGAAAAATAAACCCAAAGATATGCAATATTTACTTTCACTCCAATTGCATTGTGCAATTTCCCGACCTAACCAAAGATAATGAATTACGCACGCGAACACAGGTAATGTAAGGAAACACACTTTGCCTAAAGCAATTAACCAACCACGGATTTTAATCTACAGGGTAGGCTAAGGTGTAAGGGTGTAACGAAACATTTTAAACATTGGTGTAAGAAACGAAAAGAATGGCTCTGAGTGTTTTTCTAGGGGTATCTTACTCTAAAAATGAGAGTAACAAAAGGTTTTATACGGGGGTTAACTAACCAGTGTAGTTAGCTAATATCACATAACATATAAAGGCTATTTGGGTGTAATCCTAGAATTTTACCAATTTAGACAATTCATTCCAATTATATAAATAATACTTATTATGGTGGTCTCGAATAGTATACAAGCCAAGTTCTAAAGTTTACAAGTCACCGGCACACTCATAGATTTGTGAATTTTGAAAAAAAATCACAATTTTTGAAAATAACGTCATGTGTGCAGCTATGCAACTTAGACTTTAAACAAAAACATGCTAAAAAAATTTTAATTTTGATATATTAAGCACATTTTAAGCATTTTTTTTTTTGAAAAGTTTAGGACAAGTAAGCGTTCTAATTCTCCAATCCTCCCACTTAAGTTAAACAACGTCCTCGTTGTTTGTATAAAAGGTTAAAAACTGGAAAATAAAAGAATTAGAACAGAAAAACTCCCCTGAGATTTGCTCGGTATGATCCTCCATTAGTATAAGAACAAAAATCATCTTTCTTGTGGATAAGAACGTTCAAGCTTCATATTTGATCTATCCACAGGAAATGCAGGAATCTATAATACCACCAAGACTTTAAACACACCTAAGTTAAGAAAGTTCAAACTTGCATAATACATTAGTAGTTAGTAAAAATAAAACTTAAAAATTAAAATGAAAATCATCAGGTCAGTCGATGCGCCGTATCTTATGGAAGAAGATACGCCGTATCGAGCCTGGAATAATTACGGATCAGAATAGAAGATGCGTCGCATCCTTAACCAGGGATGCGCCGCATTAAGATAAACTGATAAAAAGTTTTAAAGTCGAAAATAAAAAATGCAGAAAAATAAAGTAAGATATGACCAGTGCAGGAGAAGCGTCGCATCTCAGAATTGAGATGCGCCGTATCTGCTGTGGGCCTGACTGACTCGACACAGAACAGAATATTAAAAATTTTCCGGGTTGTCTCCCGGTCAGCACTTGTCTTTATTCCAGAGTCT
This sequence comes from Artemisia tridentata subsp. tridentata, assembly GCA_021014915.2. Taxonomy (NCBI): domain Eukaryota; kingdom Viridiplantae; phylum Streptophyta; class Magnoliopsida; order Asterales; family Asteraceae; genus Artemisia; species Artemisia tridentata. Next base: position 141,842,641 of record CP139501.1, on the reverse strand, counting down.
TCAAGTTAGACTCACGTTCAGCTCTTTAATATCGATCATTGAAGGAGTCGGAAACATCGCGCTCCCTCATCGCCAATTCAGTAATATTGAACACTCCTTGCTCGTCCTTAATTTCCACGCCGTTCTTCTTTAATATCTGTATAAACAAAGTTCTGTCCCTTTCATGCAGAGATGACAAAATGATAGACGGGAAATTCTTATTATCATATAGGCATAAATAAGCAAGGTGGGGTGGTAGTTCAATAAACACATCATTATTCAAATTCGTTTTCTCAACTATTCTCCTACGTTTTTTAATTACTACGCAATCATACCACTCATCATCAGAATCATTAACAACATCGCGTCTAAGTTCGGTAGGTACATTAAGGTCAATAAATTCCTCAAAGTTCTCATGATTAGGATTAGTTGAGTTGTTTTGAATCAATGTTTCTCCCATAAGCCTAGCTTCAAGATCGAGGTCCATACGCTCTCTTAATCCTAGCACATAGACACCTCTAATTATGCTTTTAACAGGATCTTGGCACTTATAGACTAGTTTATTATTCCCTACCCTTAATGAGATTTTTCTTTTAAACACATCAATCTTAGCATGGGCAGTAGACAAGAAAGGCCTTCCAAGGATTAAAGGAATCTTAACATCCTCGGGCATATCTAATATAACAAATTCTATAGGGAAAATAAACTTCTCAATCTTAACTAGCACATTATTAGCAATCCCTTCAGGTCGTTTTACCGTTTTATCAGCCAATTCAATAAGTAACTTAGTTGGTGCTAATTTTCCTAGTCCTAGGGTAGTGAATGTCTTAAGAGGCATAACACTAACACTAGCTCCTAAGTCAGCTAACACATTATTGAAAGATATATTATTAATTGAACAAGGTAAAGTAAAACTTCCTGGGTCCTTTTCTTTATGAGGCAAGGCATGTAAGTCGGTTGCAGGGCTCTCTTCTTTCATTGTTTCCTTGATCTCCTCTTCAATCTTTGTCTTCTCTTTTAGTAGTCTCCTTAAACTGATTGAAGAATTAAAGAAAAATTCGAGCTTTGCACCATCATTACCATTCATCGATCTTCTAGGTAAGTTAGGAGTGACTTCTTCAGTGGTGCTTATGGCCTTGACATGATCTCTTGGGTTGGTTTCAGTTGAGCTAGGTAAACTCCCGTATCCCCTTTCTTGAAGAACTTTGCTCATTTGACCAATTTGTTGTTCCAATGCTTTGATCGAAGCTCCTTGATTTCTTGTAATAGTATCCGTTGAAGCTCGGATTTCTTTGATCATAGCAGTGTTCTCATCATGTCTTTTAGCAGCATCGGCCATAATCTCCTTTAGAGTGTCATCCAAAGTCTGCCTCCTTTCTTGATAAGCGGGATTGAAGTTGTTCTTTTGATAGAATCCCGGGGTGGCTTCCCTAAATCTTCCTGAAGGTCGGAATGGTTGTCCAAATTGTGTGTAGTATGCTTCTTCAAACGTCTCACTTTCATTCTTATCCGGGCAATCTTTAGTGTAGTGAGGTCCTTCGCATTTTTCACATCCAACTTGGGCAGCATACACTTTTTCATCACGCTTCTTCATCTCTCAACTAATTTTATCCAATTGAGCTTGAATAGCAGCAAACCCGTCAAAATTAGTGCTGCTCTTAGATCTAGTAGAGGTCCCATCGTGCCATTTTTGAGAATGATCAGCAGCTTCTTGGATATCTTTCCTAGCATTAGCTGCACTCATTTGAGGCACAGCTCCCTTAGCATCCAAGATTTGTCTAGTAGGTACGTCCAATCCTTGATAAAACAATATTATCTCCTGCATAGGGGTTAGATAGTGTTGAGGACATCTTACCAGTAAATCTTTAAATCGTTCCCAAGCTTGATAAAGAGTTTCATCAGGCTCTTGCATGAAACTGTTGATAGCCTTTATCTTTTTAGCAGTCTTAGCAGGTGGACAATATCTCTTCAGGAATTTGCTCTTCAAATCTTCCCATGTAGTGATTGAACTAGCAGGTTCATTCCTCAGCCACTTGTTAGCAGCTCCTTTTAGCGAGATTGGAAAGATTCTTAGCATGAGTTGATCGTCAGTGACTCCTTTTGAAGTAAACAAATCCGCAATCTCGAGGACCTTTTCAACATGCTCATTAGCATCCTCATGTTCCGATCCACTGAAAGCATTTTCTCTTAGCTCCATGAGAAACTGACCCTTCAATTCAAACTTTGACTTATCATTAAACTTTGGTCTAGCAACTCCTGAAGTGTAATCAGCACGGGTTTTGTTCATGTATTCCTCCATAGTTGTGTTTTCGCCCATTGCTTCTGTTTCTTCTTCCTCTTTCTCTTCAGAAAAATAATCAAGCTCGAATGAACTTGAGATATCAAAGCTTTTTGTGTTGAAAAGCCTTTTAAGCGAATGAAAGGCTCGTTCAGGATTGTCGAAAGGTTGAATCAAGTTCTTCGTAGAACTCCTGGTCATGCACTTCCTGAAATCAACACAAAAATATCAGTAGGGTATGCTCAAGAAAGTAATATATCAGAAAATCAACAACGAAAACAGAATACGAAAAATTAAAGTTACTGATATCTGCTGACGATGCGCCATATCCAAAAAGTTGGATACACCGTATCTTATCACGTTACTTTATTCAGAAATAGATACGCTGCTTATAAAGTAGAATGCGCCGTATCAGTTTTAATTATCAAAAATCGATATTTATTTAAAATTAAATGCGTCGTATTAACAAAAGTTAATGCGCCGTATTTTCGTTACGTTTCAAAATACAAGATTTTTGATTCAGAAGATACGCCGTATCGACAGAGATCGATGCGTCGTATCTGTTTAATAATTCGAAAACTGTTTTTAATTAAAATAATAGATACGCCGTATCTGCTAAAACAGATGCGTCGTATGGCGTTATCGCTTGAAAAAAAATTTCTTATTAAAAACAGAATACGCCGTATCTTGGGGAAAGATGCGCCGTATTCGAATTAATTAAACGCGTTGTATTTTATAAAAATTAAACGCAATACGCCGTATCTATGAAAATAGATGCGCCGTATCATTTGAATAAGCTCAGTACAATGATAGCAGTATGCAGAAAATACGAAAAATAAAAATTAATAAAAACAAACCAAAATAAACACAAATTAAACACACAAAAACAGAAAATATGCAAAATAATACAATGAATGCAATTTAACTAATATACAACAGAGTTAGCGGTTAGATTAAAAACCTAATTAAAATACTAATCAAATTAACAGATAATAACAATTCACTCCCCGGCAGCGGCGCCAAAAACTTGATGGGAGCGTGATGTGTCGTTGCGGTTTAGCAGTATTAATGCCTACTCAAGTTTTAAATTTATATTTAGCCGACTTATCAATAACACACACACTTAACGAGCAGTGTACCCGGTCAGTATGAATATAATGGTAAATAGAGTGTCGATCACTAAGAGTGGAACGTATTATCTAGTCATTCTAATCAGTATTTTAATATTCTAAGTTAACTATACAACCTAATCTAATGCAAGAGGGTTCAGCCTGAGAGACTGGCACGTTTTGGTTGCAATTAAATAATAAACTAAACTAATGAGCACGAATCAGCGATAGGCATGCACGTACACAGATAAATACTCGAGATAATAAGAAGACCTGTCCTGATGATTAAGTAGATTGTCACTTGTTTTATTGATAGTTTTATATGAAGTGTATGTAATTAACCCTTTCTCGTTGGCCCTAATCTTATCGGCGAGTAAACCCTTAATGATTACTTATGTCTAAAAGTTATTCCTAAGTGATCAATTTAGTAACAACCGTGGGAGCCACATTCTCTTCCGTAGTCAAATGCGCAGGCCACTAATAAACACAGAGGCTATTAATGCACTAATAAGTAGTAACCAAAGACATCAACATATAAACTTTAATTGATGGGAAAGCAGTTTTAAGGGAGTGCAATCTTTCTCGTCACATTACACAAGCCACCAATCCTGATGAATTAAAGTTTACTAACACAATAAAACAAAACTACTTAATGAATTAAATACATGCAGGACCTTCTTACAGCTCTTGTATCTTCGTTCGGGTGTGTCTTGTGCTGCCTAATCGTCTGAATTCGGCCTTAGGTTTCTGTGGTCTTCGTACTTCGTATATATTATCTGTCTTGAAATTCGTCTGGTCTTGGGGTATTTATAGTTTCTGTCTGAGGGTAAGATGCGGCGCATTGACTTAACTTCTCGTGGGGTCCAAGATTAATATATTCAGAAATATTCGTACACCGCCAGAAGATGCGTCGTAACTCCATTCTCAGATGCGGCGCATGTCCTTGCTGTCTTGGATCATATCTTGTGAAATCTTGATAGTGATGCGCCGTATGTAATAAGCAAGATGCGGCGTATCTGGAGCAGAATGTCTTGATCTTGTACATTTCAGTAGACTCTTATCTTCTTGCTTGTTTTGCTCCATAATTAGTCCAAAATCGCCAAGTTTCACCAAATGCTTGTTTTTAACTGAGAATTATAAAAGTAAACGATTAAGTATCAATTCTCACAGATAATATAATAAAACAAGTCAAATAAATAGGATAAATGATAGTAATAAAATGTACTTATTTGAGTTCATCAAACATTAAAATGAGTAAAGGCGAGGCTATGAACTCACCGTGAATAAAGGAAGTAGTATGCAATAAGCAAGTGAGGAAAAATAGCCGCGAAGCTCTACGATGCATCTAAATAGATATACGCTTGTCTTAGGTTTTTAAAAATAAACATTGATGCAATTTAGCTATATATATAAATTATGATCTTAATTATGTTTGGTACATAATTTCTATATACTTAACAAGTTCTAATAAAAATGGTCTTTAAGTATAACATGTACATTTCTTACAAAAATTCAAATTTGTCATAACCCGTAATTTCAGGTCCTTTTCAAGCTTCAAATTTCACTATTCATCTCCTCAAATTACTATTCATGGGTTACTATTCACTAATCAGTATTCATCATTTCACTATTCATCATTTTTGAAGTCAGTTTGAGACTTTGAGAAGCTGTCGAAAATTTTACTATTCATAAAACACTATTCTTTCTCGGAGAAAATCACTGTTCATGCTCATCATTCATCAGTACGTAAACTAGGTTTACGGGTATTCAAATTCGCGTAACCAGAGTGGTTTAGCTGCGAATTCATGCACTGTCAGGAAGGACACATCATGTAGACTAGAGGAGTCTGCATAACATCAGCAACATCATAGGTACATTAGTTCATGCACGGATATGCATTATTTCAATTTTCGTATGTTCGTTTATTTGTTAAACGTTACCACTCAGTCATTACTACTAACATTATACCCAATACTCCCGACTATGATCCTAACACATTTTCAAACTAATTATAATGATATAGAGATTATATTATTAATTTACCCGGGGTTTTGAAATCAATTGCTATATTTTTTGTTAAAAGCGTGTAACTTCGTCGGTTTGCGAATTTTCAACCCAATAACAATTCTAACACCCGATTCTTACAAGGAATATTATTTTACAATTTTACAACTTCGTCGTATTTTATTTCACCTCGTTAATATTTATTTCAAGATAACTCGGTACCCGATAACACCTAATGTATACCTTAAACTAACTAATTCTAATTAATTGGAGACACTAGCATTAAATTACATCAAATCCCTCCCATCCTCACCCATGTGCCGCCCCCCCCCCCTAAATCACCCCTAATTCTCTTTAGCACTTGATTAGATGACAAAAACCATAAATGAATTATCACCCATTTAATTCCATAAACACATACATGTATCATTTCACTAGCAAAACAAGATCATTTCTCTCTTTTTCTCTCTTCTCTATTCGGCAAGAACAAGAACACCAAGAACCATTCACTAATTTTTGAAGATCAAGTGTTATACAAGTCCCATTTACCTTCCTTGTTAGAGTTTTGAAATAAAAACTCCAAGGTTTTAGTCCTTTTTCATCCAAAACTCATGTAATCTCCAAGTAAGTTCAAGAACATCTTTTTGATCATGTTATACTTTCATTTGATCCATATGTTTAAGTATTTTCAAGTTAAGTTAGTTTAAAATGCAACTTACTTATGTTTATGATACCATTTTCTTTATAAACTATCTCAAACACTAGATCTATAAGTTTTATTATCATTCTCATGAAACCCATCAAAGTTGATGATGTTTAGGACCCCATGACACCCTAAGAAGGTGTATGGTAGGATTTGAATATTTGTGGAGTTGTTTGGAAGTAGTTTGATTAAGTTTTGAACCTTAGAAATGAGTTTTTAACAAGTATATAAAGGGTCTGTCCAAAAACGTGGAAACTAGAAAAATCAGTAAACATGGCGTCATTTTGGCCTTCATATTCAGAAAGTTCTTTCAAAAACGAAACCGTGGCCACAAAAATCACTAAAAACCGATTTATAACGAAGGAGATATGATTTTTCGAAGTTAGACGACGAAAACTAATTTTCTAAAAAATGCTTGCTGTTTTTCCGAACAACGAGGGACTAAACGAGACGTTAGACATGATCTAGACGAGCTGACCTACTAAAAATATGTTAGTTCATATTTGTACGAACCCGTGGATATAAAGAACGTAGCAAACGGGCTTATAACGACCGAGATATACACGTTTGAAGCCAACGATTTACAAACTATTTTTGATAGCACTATAGGAAAATAAAATCTAAGTATAAAGACTAGTATTTTTGCAAATCACCAAGTTGATAGCCGATTATCTAATTGATCGTGACGTACTTGGTCAAAAGTCTAAGGGTTCAATTTAGTCAAAGGGGTCAATTCTTAGTCAAAAGGGTCAGTTTATGACTAAAGGTCCATATTATATTAGGTGGTTCAAAATGAAACTTAGGGGTCCAAATTCATAAGTTATTAACCTTTTCGTAACTTTTAACTCAAAATCTGATGGAATTTTTATAACTTAACCATTTCTAAAAATTCATATCTCTCAAACCGTCAGTCGAAAAATTATGTTCTCTATGTCCCCGGAAAGGTATTCATCTTTACTAACAAGTTCTGTGGGTCCCACTAATTTAAAAATTTCGTAACAAAAGTGAATTTATTATTTTTCCCTTTACTACCCAGTTCTGAAATCACTAGTATCACAACAGTCCCACTAAAAATACAATATCTTGAGTTCTACAGGTCCAATTAATTCCCCGTTTGCGGCCACGTTTAAGTTAAGATGTTATCTACAACTTTTATGTTTTGAGTAATAGTGGGTTATTCACAAAAAAAATGACTTTTATACGTTTCAAATATGTTACTCAGAATGTAACATGTTTCACTAAAATATTTATAGTTTAATCATCGTAATGAGTTATTCAATGAAATACCCGTCAAAACGACCGCAAGACATTGATCTACAACTAAATATCTTTAGTTTATGTCCAAAGGGCACTGATAAAATGAGTTTATTACGTCTTTTCCCCTGATCAGAAACAACTGTTGCATATCTAGTCCTTTAGTGTTTTTATTGTTTTCTAAGCTATGTACCAAGCATAAAAATTTATATAATATTCAAATACATCAAGATATGTAAGATTTACAGAAGTGAAAGTAAAATAAAATGAAGAGTATGTGAGAAGTTTCTTACAAAAGAAATGAACAAACAAAATCTTTCAAGAACAAAGATCAATGATCAACCAAATGACACCACCAAGGATAACTCTTGTAAGCTTTAAGGAAGATCTTTATAAGGTCGTGAGGGGCTTCAACTAACAGCCACAAAAACATTTTGTGAGCTATAAAAATATAGGAGGAAGAATAGTTCAAGAAAACCTCAAAAAACATCAACAAAACCTTCAAAAACGTGATTCAAACCATCATTCTTTGAGAGTATCTTCAAGATGATGTTGTATAGATGATTTTATGATAAAAATCAAGATGATGTGAGTGTGTTTGTGTGTGATTTTCGGCAGAATTGGGAGGAGAAGAGAGGAGTTGGATGGTTAGGTTAGATTTGCATGGAGATAGGTGATGATTGAGTTTCTTGGAAATGATAAATGGGAAGAGTGTGTGTGTGGATTAAAGGGGCCGGCCATAGGGCTTTAATGGGGAGTTTTATCATTTTTTTTTAAAGTTATTAGATAGGTGTAAATATGTATGGGTGAAATAAAAATGTAAAGGTTTAAACCTTAAAACGGGAATAGATGCTTAAAACTAACGAAATTGTGAAACGAAGTGGGAAATGTGAAAAATAGAATTACTTTATTCCTATGAGTAAATGAAGGAATATAGAATCACTTGAGACAAGGATCGGGATAGAAATCCTAAACACGGCTCGAGAAAAGCTAAAAACGCGAAATTTGCTAAATTGGGTAAAAATTAAAAATGAAATTTTTACTCAAGTTGAAATAGAAATAGAATATGAATTAGATATTGGCCATGAAATTATGAAATGTTACAGTTGTTGTATATAAAAAATGTATCAAGTGTGACTCTACTATGCTGGAATGGTTATGCTATCTATGATATCGGTCGAGGTAGACCGAAATTTTCATGTATTATATTCATGTGCGTTGTGACTATATTTATGATATTTTGTGGTTGTTTCTCGTTGTTGTTTCATTGTATTTATACATGTTGTGGTTATATATACATGTTTTGGTTGTATATATGGTGTATGATGATCATTTCTATTTGTAAGATCTCATTATTGTTATCTTTGTGATTATGAAGAACTATGCCGCCAAAGAGAGCTACTACAGCAACGACACCAACTGAGGTCAAAAAGCTTGTTGATGACAGTATAGAGGCAGCACTAGTAGTTGAAATAGAGGCCGTAGCTGCATGGGCTACTGAAGCCGCTTCTCGGGAAAAAATAGCAGAAGCTACTGGAATAGCTGCTAATGGTATAAATGGTCGCATATGTACATACAAGGAATTTAAGAGTGGTGATCCTGTAAAATTCAAAGGAACTGAAGGAGCCACTGCTATGATCCGTTTGTTTGAAAAGACAAAATCTGTATTTCTTCTGTGCAATTGTCTAGAGGAATGCAAGGTAAAGTTCGCCACCAGCACACTCGTTGATGAAGCTATGTCATGGTGGAATTCTTATGCACAGCCTATTGGTATGGAAAATGCTTACAAGCTCACGCGGGAAGAATTCAAGAAGCTATTGAGTAAGAAGTTTTGTCCACGCACTGATGTGAAGAAGTTGGAAACAAAATTTTATGAGTTGGTGACTACAGGTAACGAGATTGAAGCGTACATCAGGAGATTTCAAGAGATGGCCACGTTATGTGCAACTATGGTTCCAGACAACGAGAAGTTGTTAGAAAATTTCATCGGTGGACTACCACACAACATCCGTGGGGATGTAATTTGTTTTGATCCACAAACACTGGACGAGGCTATCAGAATATCTCAGAAGCTTATGGCTCAAGTAGTGAAGAAAGGAACTACTGCCAACAACAACAACAATAACCGTAACAACAACAACAACTCCAACAGCTACCGAAACAACAAAAACTATAACAACAACCGAAACAATTCCATCTATAATAACAACAACAAGAGGAGTTGAGACAACAAAAAGAGTGGCAATGCTTCTCAACCACCACCAAAGAGATAAGAAGTCGCCAAGGACTATGCTGCTGGTCCAACTGAAAAGAGAGGTTCCAATGGTACCTTACCCAAATGCAACAAGTGTCAAAGTCATCATAACCCTGAGAATTGTCCTAATCCTTGTGGGAACTGTAAGAAGGTTGGTCATTCAACTAGGGATTGTAAGATTCCAATAGTGGCTGATAATCAGAGACCCCCATTGACATGTTTTGGCTGTGGAGAGAAAGGACACTTCGAGAGTGACTATCCAAAAAGGAAGAATAAGGGAATGGGAACCAAGGTGGAGCAGCTAGAGGAAGAGCTTATGTTATAGGAGGAGAAGATGTCAAGGAGGACCCGAGTTTTGTTACGGGTACGTTCCTCATCAATAATCGTTATGCATCCATTTTATTTGATTCAGGTGCCAATAGAAGTTTTGTTTCTACTGCATTTGCACTTTTGCTCAACATTGAACCAACCACACTAGACACTTATTACCACATCGAACTAGCTAACGATAGTTTAGTTGGCACCAACACCATTGTCCTTGGTTGCACTCTCAATTTCTTAAATCATCCATTCAATAGAGACCTCATGCCCGTAGAAATTGGAAGTTTCAACGTCATCATCGGAATGGATTGGTTATCCCGACATCATGCAAGAATCATTTGCGATGAGAAAGTTGTTCATGTTCCTTGCGATGGTGAAACCTTGATCATACGTGGTAAACGAAGTGGAACTAGACTTAGTATCATATCATACATCAAAACCGAGAAGTACATAAAGAAGGGTTGTTATGCTTTCTTGGCTCATATAACAGAAAAGAAGTCGGATGAGAAACGACTTGAAGATGTACCAACTGTTAAAGATTTTCCAGAAGTCTTTCCCGAAGACTCACCTGGACTTTCACCTACACGCCAAGTAGAATTTCAGATTGACTTAGTACCAGGAGCTGCACCTGTCGCAAGAGCACCTTATCGACTAGCACCCTCAGAAATGCAAGAGTTGCCTAACCAGTTGCAAGAGCTCTTAGACAAAGGATTCATTAGGCCAAGTTCCTCGCCTTGGGGAGCACCGGTCTTGTTTGTGAAAAAGAAGGATGGATCTTTTAGGATGTGTATAGACTATCGAGAGCTAAACAAGTTAACGGAGAAGAATCGTTACTCACTGCCCAGAATTGACGATTTGTTTGATTAATTACAAGGCTCTATTTTTTACTCAAAGATCAACCTGAGATCAGGCTATCATCAGCTTAGAGTTCGGGAGGAAGATATCCCGAAGACAACATGTAGAACTCGCTATGGTCATTATGAGTTTCAAGTAATGTCGTTCGTATTAACCAATGCACCTGCGGTATTCATGGATCTCATGAATAGAGTATGCAAGCCATATCTGGATAAGTTTGTGATTGTATTCATCCACGACATCTTGATTTACTCGAAGAGCGAAGAAAAAGCACAGAGAACACCTCAGAACGATCTTAGAACTGCTCAAATTTTTGGATCCGAAGTGTACAATTCCTTGGTCATGTCATTGATAGTCAAGGATTACAGCTTGACCGTATAAAGATCGAGGCTGTTAAAGATTGGGTGACGCCCAAGACTCCTACAGAGATTCGCCAATTCTTAGGACTTGCCGGATATTAAAGAGGATTCGTTGAAGGGTTTTCTAAGATAGCTAAACCTTTTACCAATTTGACGCAAAAGAACCAGAAATACGAGTGGGGAAAGAAACAAGAGTTCGCTTTTCAGCTATTAAAGCAGAAGCTTTGCAGCGCGCCGATTTTGGCGCTACCCGAAGGGATTGAAAACTTCGTGGTATATTGTGACGCATCACATAAAGGACTTGGTGCCGTATTAATGCAGAATGAGAAGGTGATAGCTTACGCTTCTCGACAACTTATATGAGAAGAATTACACCACTCACGACTTAGAGTTGGGTGCCGTGGTTTTTACACTCAAGATTTGGAGGCACTACCTCTACGGTACTAAGTGTGTAGTGTTTACAGACCACAAGAGCTTATAATATATACTTGGTTAGAAGGAGCTCAATATGAGGCAGCGTCGTTGGTTGGAATTGCTTAGTGATTACGATTGTGAGATCCGATATCACCCTGGAAAAGCCAATGTTGTGGCAGATGCCCTTAGCCGGAAAGAACGACTCAAGCCTTTGAGAGTCAGATCATTGGGAATGACTATCAGTTCACCTCTACCATCAAGAATCCTCGAGGCTCAAATCGAGGCACTCAAGGAAGAAAACCGATCTAGTGAGAAACTTGACGGGATGCCACAAAATGCTAATGGCTTTGTAAAGAGAGCCAACGGAGTATTATGCTTCAGGGACAGAAGCTGGATACCTCTCTATGGTGGGATACGAGAGTTGATTATGCATGAGTCGCACAAGTCGAAGTATTCCATTCACCCAGGTTCTGATAAGATGTATCAGGATCTTAAGAGACTTTATTGGCGGCCAAATATGAAAGCAGAAATAGCTACGTATGTAATCAAATACCTTACTCGCGCCAAGGTAAAAGCCGAGTACCAGAAACCATCAGGACTACTTTAGCAACCAGAAATTCCCCAGTGGAAATGGGAACGCATTACAATGGACTTCGTCACTAAACTTTCCAAGACATCAGGCGGTTTCGATGCTATTTGGGTAATCGTAGATCCTCTCACTAAATCAGCCCATTTCATCCCAATCAGAGAGACTTACTCTATGGATCAGCTTACCAGTCTTTACGTAAAGGAAATAGTCTCAAAGCACGGTGCACCAATTTCCATCATTTCCGACATAAATAGTTGATTTACTTCAAACTTTTGGTAGTCATTACAAGATTCATTTGGAACCAAATTAGACATGAGCACTGCCTATCATCCTCAGAACGATGGTCAGAGCGAGAGAACGATTCAAACATTGGAAGATATGCTCAGGGCATGCGTGATTGATTTCGGAAATGGTTGGGCTAACCATTTGCCATTGATCGAGTACTCTTACAACAATAGTTATCACCCCAGCATAAAAGCAGTCCATTCGAGGCACTCTATGGTCGCAAGTGCCAATCCCCTGTTTGTTGGGCCTAAGTTGGTGATGCACAACTCACTGGTCCAGAAATGGTTCGAGAAACAACGTAAAAGATAATCCAGATCCGAGAAAGACTCTGAACAGCCAGAAGTCGACAGAAAAGTTACAGTGACGTTAGACGCAAACCATTAGAATTCCAAGTTGGCGACAGAGTTATATTGAAGGTCTCGCCTTGGAAAGGCGTGATACGATTTGGAAAATGCGGGAAGTTGAACCCGAGGTACATTGGGCCAATTAAGATTCTAGAAAGAATTGGTCCCGTGGCATACAGACTTGAGCTTCCGTCAGAGCTCAGCAGCGTACATAACGCATTTCATGTTTCGAACCTCAAGAAGTGTCTTTCGGACAAATCGCTTGTGATTCCATTAGAAGAAATCCAACTCGACGATAAGCTCAATTTCGTGGAGGAACCAGCGGAAATCGTCGATCGTGAAGTCAAACAGTTGAAGCAGAGTCAAATTCCAATCGTGAAAGTTCACTGGAATTCTCGAAGAGGTCCCGAGTTTACTTGGGAGCGGGAAGACCAGATGCATCTCAAATATCCACATCTTTTCACCGAATCCACTCCAGAGACCAACACTAACTGAATTCCTTTTAGGGTGGAAGACTGTGACAAATCATAATTTCAGGTCATTTTTCAAACCTCGACAATTTACTATTCATGTATTACTATTCATTATTCACTATTCATCATTCACTATTCATCATTTTTGAAGTCAGTTTACGACTTTGAGATGTTTTCAAAAATTTACTATTTACGAAACATTATTCATCCCCGTAGGGAGATCACTATTCATGGTTATCATTCATCCTTTCGTAAACTAGGTTTACGAGTATTCAAAATTCGCGTAACCATAAGGGTTTAGCTGCGTATTTATGGATCATCACTAGGACACATCATATAGACTAGAGTAGTCTACACATCATCAGTAACATCATCTGCATATTAGGTCATGCACGAGTTTACATAATTTCAGTTAACGAATGTTTATTTATTTAATAAACGTTACCACTCAGTCATTACTACGAATAAAATACCCGACACTCCAGACTATGATCCTAATATATTTTCACATTCATTATAATGATATAAAAATTATATTATTAGTTTACCTGGTGTTTTGAAATCATTTACTCTATTTTCCGTTAAACGCTTATCAGTACGTCGGTTCGTTATATTTCAACACGACAACTACTTTAACCCCCGATTCTTGCAAGGAAAGTGATTTCATAATTTTTACAACACATACATTCCAAGATCAAAAAGAAAAGTTTTCTCTCATCCTCTCTCCCTCATTTGGATCGGCCAAGAACTAGGATCAAGAGGAAGTTCACCAAAAATTCCAAGATTTAGTATTTCAATCTCTATTAGTATCCTAGTTAAGGTTTTGAGATAAAAACCTCAAAGGATAATTAAGTGTTTTACTTCAAAAACTCATCAAACTTCAAGTAAGTGTCCAAGTAAACTTTTTCTACTCTTACATACTTTCATTTACTATATTTTGATGTTCTAGTAGTAAATCATGCAAATGTACATATGTTATATACCAGTTGATATTTATTTTCTCACTAAAAATGGATTTAAAGATTTTTATTAGTGATCTTATGAGATCCATCATTTTTGGTGAAGATTAGGAACCCATGACACCCTAAAAGGTGTATGGTAGGCTTAGACTAGTTGTGGTATTGATTGGAAGTGTTATATACAAGCCTTGAACTAGAAAAATTCGTTTTAACAACATATAGAAAAGGGTCTGTCCATTTTTGTGAAATCTGGAAAACTCAGTAGGTCATGCGATATTTTGACTTACATTTTTAGAAAATACACTTAAAAACGAAACCGTGGCCGCCGGAATGAGTGAAAACGAGCTTACGACGAGAAAGATACATTAATTCTAAGTTTGTCGATGAAAACTATTTTTCTGAAAATTTACGTGCTGTTACACGAATTTCTATGACATGCCAAGAATCTATTAGTTAGATTTAATACGAATCCGTGGTTATAAAGAACATAGAAAACGAGCTTATAACGACCGAGATACAAGCATTTGAAAACCGACGATTCACCAAACATTTTATCGAGACACCACGTTGAGAGCCGTTTTTCTTATTGATCGAGACGCGTGTGGACAAAATGACAACAATACGAATTCAAGATATTGTTAAAAGGTTTCTAAAAATGTCGAGCTTATTTACAAACACTCAATGTACACCATTTTATGACTAGTTTTGCGAGGCCATTTAGTGATTTTTATAAGTTGTGAAAAATGCTAATTTACGATGGAAAACTCTAAATTTATCGATAGATCACCAAACGACGATCGTGGGGTATCGTTACAACGTATTTTCACGAAAAGTGTTTTATAACTTAACGAGATGTCAAAAATATATTTTTCGACGATAAACATTATTTTCAAATTTCATGTGTGGTATCGATAACATACGTATTTGCATGTGTTGCATAAATTCATGACTTACATTAGATCATACCACTCATATTAGGTTGCGGCTAGGGATCGCGCCTCATTTTCGGTGTGTACATTATTGTCATCATTACTAATGCATCAGGTGAGTTTTCATAGCCCCGTTTTCAATATATTATTTCATTTCTAAACTCTCGGGGGAGAATACATTGCACCGTTTTTCGTACGGACCAAAGTATCAAATTCATTTACATTGCTTAAGTTACATCATTGCCCAGATTAAAGTCCCCTTTATTTATCATGAACCGTTAATTGTGAGCAAGCGAGAGTGAGTGAATAGATCTATTGAGGGTGACACCTCCGTTCGGGTTGGTAGCGCCAACTAGTCATACGAACGCATTTCATTTGAACCATATCAGAGTGTCTGGCAAAACACTCAGTTTGGGGCATTTATTTCAGTCTAGGTTCGGGGTCATGAGCTTAAGAGCTAATGTATTATTTTTATGTGGCATTTATGTCATTTCACTTTATACTTGTGGTTACCGTAGAAACCATTCATTTACATAAACCTATGATCTCACCAACATTATTGTTGACCATTTTTAGCAATGTATTTTTAGGTAATTAAGGTATTCTCATCATGGCCTTCATATGGACACATTTTGGAGTCGCGGAGACGACGCGTCTCACTTGTATTTTATGCACTCGATTATCGTTTGATTTGTAACAAACTTATTTCCGCAAACATGAATCAACTTTTGGGACCTAACTTTTGTAACTCTGAATGTTTTATGTAATCAAACGATGTATTTATAAAATGACACTTTAAGTCGTTCAACATAACTGTAACTGTGATGCTATGGAAGTCACGCCCCCAAGTGTTCCATTCCGCTGCAATTCATGTATTTGGGGGTGTGACAGATTGGCATCAGAGCTAAGGTTATAGCGAACTAGGTTGTCCATGATACCCTAGACTATAACCACATCATTATAGCAACTTATCATTTCATCATAAGTGCGTAATCACTATACATGCGGTTTCATACATACATTATGCGGGTTATTTACTTTCATTTCAGGTCGATTGTCACAGAGATGTCTTCAGATACCTTTCCCATCATCATTTCCTCAGACTCTGACTTGGACGAGGTCTCATCACCACCCACTATAGTACTAGAGTCAGTTGTCTCATCACCACCTACCATTGTTTTATCATTTGTGGACCCTACACCGAACTCATCACCCGTACCATCTGAGGCTGAGACCGAACCCTTTGAGGAGGGAAAATTCGTGCCTACACCACCTTTGTCACCATTGATCCGCCGTGGGCCTAGAGTTGTTCCTGTCATTCAGCTAGGATAGCAGATACCTCTTGGTCGGGTATACCGACTACGTTCAGATGGACCGCGCATGAAGCGCACTGCTACAAAGAGAGTTCATCGTCTTACCATCAGATCACCTGCTGCTTATATACCATTACCACCACCATCATCACTTACCCCTACCACCAGTGTTCATTCCAGAGTATTTACTGCATCTTACCCACTCAGACGCCGCGTGGCAGCGCGGAAGAGAGTAGCATTCCATACACCATCACCATCATCATCACTACCATCTCTAACATCATTATCCCCATCCTTACTATCGTTACCACCATCTGGAGAACCATCAGCACCATCCCATCCCAGAGACCCTACACCCACATCTAACTTGCCGCTCAAGAAGCATGAATGATTTGACTCACCATCTCCAGCTACTACAGAGACTTCAGAGACTACACCACCTAGGAGGTTTCAGGTCGGTGAGAGTTCCAGAGCTGCAGCTGCCAGATAGTCTACTGCTTCTACACTTGAGACACAATTAGACCAACAGCAGGAGCAGATTGACAGGGCCTTAGGTCAGTTAGAGGAGATTCCATTGAGCTGAGTTGAGGAATTGGAGGAGGAGATTGAGGGATTGGTTCTAGGCAGTGTTTCCATCGATGTATCGTATCAGGGTTTGGAGAGCAGGGACGCTGCTACTCAGCTTAGGATTCAGCATCTGGGAGATTGTGGTCGCTATGGATAGAGAGATTCGAGAGCTTCGACGTCGATTAGGCGGAGCACCAGGAGATGCCTAGACTAGACTTGTATCATATTAGCTTTTACTATTATTATCCTAGTCACAGGGTGTGTGACATAGTTTAAATAACTTGTATGTCCTTTTGGTTGTTGTACAAACAAAATGTATCAAGTGTGACTCTACTATGTAGGAATGGTTGTGCTATCTATGATATCGGTCCAGGTAGACCGAAATTTTCATTTATTATATTCATGTGCGTTGTGATTATATTTATGATATTTCGAGGTTGTTTCTCATTGTGACTTCATTGTATTTATACATGTTGTGGTTGTTTATACATGTTGTGGTTATATATATGGTGTATGATGATCATTTCTAATTGTAAGATCTCATTATTGTTATCTTTGTGATTATGAAGAAATATGCCGCCAAAGAGAGCTACTACAGGAATGACACCAGCTGAGATCAAAAAGCTTGTTGCCGACAGTATAGAGGCAGCACTAGTAGTTGAAAGAGAGGCCGTAGCTGCACGGGCTGCTGAAGCCGCTTCTCGGGCTGAAACAACAGAAGCTGCAGGACTAGCTGCTAATGGTACAAATGGTCGCAAATGTACATACAAGGAATTTAAGAGTGACGATCCTGTAAAATTCAAAGGTGTAAGGAATTAAATATTCCATAGATTTGATGATCAAAAACAAGAAGAATGAAACATATAGAATACTGAATGATAAGCAAAATACATGGTACTCCCAGTTAAAGAAAGGTACTGTTAGTGTATTTTATGGTACTGCTGGTCCAAGAGCAAGGTACTGCTAGACCAACAAGGTACTGCTGATTCACAAGCAAGGTACTGCCAGTGCAAACTCAAAGGTACTGCTAGTTCAACACAAAGGTACTGCTAGTACAACAAGGTACTGCTAGTACAAAATGAGACTGCTGCTAGTGTAACAACCTGCTGCTAGTTCAAACGAAGGTGCTGCTGAATCAATGAGTCACTCTGCTGCTACAAAGATAAGAACGAAGAAGATATTATTTTGTATGAGTCATGTTTATACAAATATAATAACTAGATATTTTATCAAGTCATCAAGTTGAACACTCAAGATACAAGTTGTATCTTATTGACTTGTCACATGTAAAAGCAAGTGGATGACTAAAGACTTATCAAGTTTGTAATGATCTCCTTATGTTATAAAAGGAAGATCATACCCCTTAGATAAAACTGTGTCTTGGTTGTGATTGAAACAATCAACACCAAAGTGCTTCGTACTCTCAAATTACAACAACATAAAGTTGTGTTAAAATGTAAGAGCACTTAAAGAGTGTGTGTGGGAACATTGGACATGGGGTCTGATGTCGTTTATTTTTGTTAAGCCTCAAGGATCATTGATCCCTGTTAGAGTGTAACCGTATTACTAATGATCA
Organism: Artemisia tridentata subsp. tridentata; assembly: GCA_021014915.2. Taxonomy (NCBI): domain Eukaryota; kingdom Viridiplantae; phylum Streptophyta; class Magnoliopsida; order Asterales; family Asteraceae; genus Artemisia; species Artemisia tridentata. The sequence goes on along the minus strand of CP139501.1, from coordinate 141,824,076 downwards.
AGTAGTATTGGGGCTGAGTTCCATAACAAAGAGAAAGTTTGGCAAAACCTTGTTGTGATAGTATTGTTTCTTTCATAGAATATTCCGTCAATATTATCATCCTACTTGTCATAGTTAAAATCCTAGATCAAAGGCTTAACAGCCTAGAGCCTCTAAACGATCACGTAAACTTGTTTTAATACATGTAAGAAGGTCAAAAACGAGTTTCCTCAATTGGTATCAGAGCCAGGTTCTGAGTCTAGGATGTAATAAGGTTTGATTTGTCAAAGAATGCAGAAAAACAAGAAAAATTCGAAACTGGTTCGTATTTTCGTAACTCACTGCAGGGCTGTTTTCAAAGGGCGATAACTCCTTCGTTAACCGTTGGATTGGACTGAAATTTTATATGGAGATTCTAAATATACCAAGGTATATTCTCACTGAAGGGATCTTCAATCTGAGCTCTAGATTGTCAGGTATAAATTTTTGAAAACTGCTGCAGAGGTGTTTCTAAAGTTAGAATTTTTCTGGGTTTCTATATAAAAGTCAAATATGGTTTATTTGATAACCTTTATATTGATCAATATTGATGGTTTATTTGATAACCTTTATATTGATCAATATTGATGGTTGTTTGCTCATTTAGGTTTGATGGCGTTCATATGCATGTTTTTGTTGCTACACACATATAGGGGAAGAATCACACACAGAAGAGAGTTGGTTCTTAAAAGTTTAAAAGGCTTGATTTTTATTTATTTGGTGAAGAAGTCATAAAAGCCTACAGAATGGAAGATTCAAATGGTTAACATATGGGTTTCAGGGGAAGCTTAAATGTTCAAGTGTTTAACCATTTATACTTATGCATCATCACAAGGGAAAGTTATTGATTCTTATTATTGTTGATTAGTATTGCTACTGATGGTTTATAATTTTAATGTCTCAAGTTCATTTTTAGTGCGGAAAGCTTAATGGAGGGTAATTTGAGATATTAGAAGGATAGATTGGATTTGTAATATTAATTAGTAGTTGTAAAGATCATATTTGTAAATTTCCTATTTGTTGATAACAAAAAGGGGAAGAGACGTGGTGGATAGCATAGATTAAGGGGAAGTCAGTATAGTTTCATTCATGGTGAGATTTAGTTATCTCAATTTCTCTACTTCGTCTAGGAAAATTCGTACAAGAAAGTGTTTGTTTTGTAATCATCAAATAGGGGAAGATTGGTATCAGGAGAGGAAATTCTAGCCCAAAATAGAAGAAACACCAATCTATGAAAGAAAAAGACAAGAGCATACAAGATGATGCAGAGATTGAAAAAGATAGGATTAGATCACATATTCAGAAGGGATGAAGCATTCCTAAAGGAGAAAGTTCTATCTAGATCAACCTAACGAAAGTTTCAAAGCAAAAGCATGCTGATAGATGATTTCACTTGTTGAACCAAGCATCCAAGATACACAACATCATTGTCTCTTATATTTCCTCCATCTAAGGAAATTGCACCATCTTTAGGTCAATATGTCTTTTGGTATTCAGTTCACCAAGTTTTTACAAACTTAAGAGCTGGCTAGTCCATAAGCAAACGGCTTTTGGTAAAGACAAATCAAATCCGTTGATGGTTGATAGTTTACCAAAAACTATATGGTATTTAACTAACCATACTTAATAGTAAATAGTTAACTAGTCCATAAGCAAACGGATTTTGGTAAAGACAAATCAAATCCGTTGATAGCTGATAGTTTGCTAAAAACTATAAGGTATTTTTGCTAAAATTTAAAAGAGACTGCCAAGTAAATTTTTTTCCAAAGGTACTGGTAGTTCAAATTTTGGTACTGGTAGAGTAAAATGGTACTGTTAGATAACCGTTGAGCCTGTCAGAAAAAGTTATAGCCGTTGGGCCTGGTAGTTACAGTTAGCCGTTGGGGTAGTTATGTAAATTACTGATGTTATATTATATTATATTACACATATAAAAGATCTTTTTAACCGCCTTTTCATTTACTTATTATAATCTTTCTTATTGTCGGTTAAAAGTAATTCTCTCATAACATCTTTCATCAGTCCTTATCACAATTAACATACACCTTTCATCTTCTACCAGTACCACCAACAAATTCCACCAACATAATCAAATTTTTCATTAACTTTCACCATGGCTGTTCTAACATTTGTTAAACGTCACAATCAATTAGCATTTTTGAAAAAGTCTGAGGATAATGCCTCTTTTCATCAAATAGTGGACTTTTTAAATGAGTCTTACATCAGGTTTGCTTTACTAGTTAATCCCACTATTCATGAATCTCAAATTTTGCAATTTTGGCAAACAGCTAAAGTTAAAACTTTCGAAAATGGGGAACAAAGAATAAAAGCCAAAGTGGATGGCAAACCCTTGACTCTTACTGAGTCATCCATTCGAAGACATCTTCATTTGGATGATTCAGATGGTATTAGTCAATTGCCTGATACTGAAATTTTTGAACATTTCGAAAGAATGGGGTATAATGCTGATTCTAATAAACTCACCTTTCTTAAAAAGCATTTTACTCCACAATGGAGATTTTTGATCCATACAATCCTTCATTGTTTGAGCCAAAAGAAAACCTCTTGGGAGCAATTTCGTGGAAACATGGCTTCTGCTCTCATCTGCTTGGCAACAAACAGAAAATTCAATTTTTCCAAACATATTTTTGAAGGATTGACTAAAAATGTTGATAGTGAAACAAAGTTTTTGATGTATCCAAGATTTATTTCATGCATCATTGCAAAATCAAAACATTTGTTGCTTCCCCCAAACTCACTTTATGAAACACCAAAACTTTCTCACAAAGTATTTTCAAACATGAGAATTGGTTTCACTGGGGAAGAAATACCACTATTTGATGACATGTTACCACAACATCCTGAAGAACCAACACCATCATCTGAATCACCATCATCAAGTTCATCAACTGGTTACATCTCACCAACTCATCAAACATCACCAATCCCATCTCCAGTACCATCTGCAACACCACCAACACCATCACATCATGTATCACCACCCCAATCTCCTCAAACAGTGAAAGAACTAAAAGAGAAGGTGAAGCTCTTAGAAGATGCTCTTAAAAGTCAAAACACAAAATTTTCTGAGATCAACATCAAATTAGTTAAGAGGGTAAAGAAATTGGAGAATGAAGTGAAGAAACTAAAGGGTAAAAGATCTTCAAAGGTTGTTTTATCTAGTTCTTCAAAATCAGATGCTGAAGGTTTGGGTCACTCTTCCAACAAGGGGAGGATGGGTAGTTCTGAAGAAGAAGAGGAGGCTCAATTTGATTTTCATGAAGGAACTCAGGTTTATGATGAAGAGCCTGCTGGTGCAGAGCAAGAGCCTGCTAGTTCAAAAGAGCCTGCTAGGATTGAGAGGCTTTTGGCTATGGACTACAAAGGTACTGCTGATCATGTGTACAAAAGAAAGAGGGACTTAGAGCCTCAAGGGGGTTTGTTTGTTCAAGGGAGGTTATTTATTGCTGATGAGCAATCTACTGCTCCATCTCAAGAACCAACTCTAAAGGATAAGGGCAAGAGCATTATGGTTGAAGATGAACCAAAGCCCAAAAAGTTGAAGAGAACAGAGCAGGTACAGATGGCTTTAGATGAAGAAGTCTCCAAAAGGATTCATGAAGAAGAAGTGCAGAAAGCATTTGAAGCTTCAAGACTGCTTGCAGAAATGCAAGAGAAAAAAGATGCTGCTCAGACTCTTCTTGAAACACAAGCTGCTCAAGAAATTTTTGATGCACAGATGCAATGGATTATTGCAAATGATCCAATTGTGAGAGGTCAGGCCTCTATAATTATGGATGATCAGAATCTTTCTACTGAAGAGAAGACAGCAGAGCTTGAAACATTTATCAACAAAAAGTATAAAGAAGCAGCTCTGGATGACATATTTCAAAAGATTCATGAAAGTCAGAAAAGAGGCTTCAAGGTGGGCTTCACTCCAAAAGATCAAGTGAATTTTATGAAGAAATTTCTGAGGAATCAAGCCAATTGGACTGAATCCCAACTCAAGAAGAAAACTGCTGATGAAATCTACTTCCTCTATATGAACACCTACAAGTCTCTTTACTACAAGATTCCATCTGATGCAAAGCCCTCAATGAAAAAGAAAGATGCTCAGAAGAAAGAAGAAGCAAAATTGGATTCAGAGCAAGTAAGTAAGATGTTAATTACTTTGCCAACTATCATACATGCTGATCCAATTAGGTCTAGACGCCCTATTATTGATTGGGAAATTCACCATGATAGATTAGGAAAGTCATGGAAAATAACCAGGGTTGGGGGACAGACTGCTATCTTCAGGAATTTTGAAAATCTGATTAGAGCGAGTGATAGAGCTGACTTAGAAGAATTGTGGAATCTAGTTCAAATTAAGCTAGACACAAATTCTAGTACTGATGTTAAGGAACAGGAACTATGGGTAGAATTTAATAGGATGTATGATCCTAATCCAAAAGATGTTCATTGGAAGTTTCCATATCATGATCCTTCAACAACATGGGAATTTCTAAGCCTTAGCAGTATTCATCATCTTTACACACAAAGTGGGATTGAAGTCTTTATGTTGGCTGAGAAAGAGTATCCACTTAGTTATGAAGTTCTTACAACTATGATCTCCAAGAGATTAAGATGTGACAAAGATGAAGAAAATTCAGAAGTTGTTCAAAGTTTGCTGAGGAGCATACTTGAGCAATGTGAAAGAAAAAGGAAGAACAGATAGTAAAGGTTTTTGGAAGAGTTCCCTCAAACCCTCAAGGTATGAATTTTATTCATTAGAAACTTGTGTATTTTAAAGGAAATAACAAGTTTAGGGGAGGATTGTTGGGAATAAAATGTTCAAGTCAAAGAGCCTACCAGACAAGCCAAAAGCCTGCTAGTTGATTTTGAAGAAGATGAAGATGTACTAACAGTACCTTCTGGGTAAGAAGGTACTGCTAGTTGATAAAGGTCCTGCCAAGATTATGATCAAGTTGATAGATATTTGTTTGTAGATATTTGTTGAATTATTAGTCTTTGTACATTGTAACACGCTTAGTAGAAGTAGTTTAGTCTTCTGTGGTATGCAGAAGAATATACAGAGTTGTTACATTGGTAGTTGTATTTAATTGTAGGCTAGAATAGTCAAAGTATCTTATTATATTCAACAACTTGACAACTTGTAATAAGGGTACTTTATTCTATAAAAGGTTCCCTTAATCACCACCTTCATGCATGCATCTCTTCAACTAATAACCAAAACAGAACAACCTCTCTAGTAACTTAGTTACTCATTTCACAAATCCTTTTACAATCAAAGATTCAAGGTTACTTTGTAATCCTGGTGATAGTTAGATCATCCGTATTATTTCATCAATAATATTGAATCGTTTTGTGTTACTGAAGTTGTGTTCATTGCTCATTATTATTCACGTTTACATACTCATCACCTTTGTGTTCTTTTAAAGTGTGTTATAGTAGATTCCGCATACTACATCACATTCATACATAAATATCCCAAACACATTATTAAGATTCACATCCCAAGTGTTTGTATAATCCTTCACAAAAGGCACTGAAGGAGCCATTGCTATGATCTGTTGGTTTGAAAAGACAGAATCTGTATTTCTTCTGTGCAATTGTCTAAAGGATTGCAAGGTAAAGTTCGCCACCAGCACACTCGTTGATGAAGCTATGTCATGGTGGAATTCTTATGCACAGCCTATTGGTATGGAAAATACTTACAAGCTCACATGGGAAGAATTCAAGAAGCTATTGAGTAAGAAGTTTTGTCCACGCACTGAAGTGAAGAAGTTGGAAACAAATTTAATGAGTTGGTGACTATAGGTAACGAGATTGAAGCTTACATCAGGAGATTTCAGGAGTTGGCCGCGTTATGTCCAACTATGGTTCTAGACAACGAGAAGTTGTTAGAGAATTTCATCGGTGGACTACCACACAACATCCGTGGGGATGTAATTTCTTTTTATCCACAAACACTGGACGAGGCTATCAGAATATTTCAGAAGCATATGGCTCAAGTAGTGAAGAAAGGAACTACTGCCAACAACAACAACAATAACCGTAACAACAGCAAAAACTCCAACAACTACCGAATCAACAACAACTATAACAACAACCGAAACAATTCCAACTATAATAACAATAACAATAAGAGGAGTTGGGAAAACAAACAGAGTGGCACTGCTACTCAACCACCACCAAAGAGACAAGAAGTCGCCAAGGACTATGCTGCTGGTCCAGCTGAAAAGAGAGGTTACAATGGTACCTTACCCAAATGCAACAAGTCTCAAAGTCATCATAAGCCTAGGAATTGTCCTAATCCTTGTGGGAACGGTAAGAAGGTTGGTCATTCAACCAGGGATTGCAAGATTCCAATTGTGGCTGATAATCAGAGACCCCCCATTGACATGTTTTGGCTGTGGAGAGAAAGGATACATCAAGAGTGAATGTCTAAAAAGGAAGAATAAGGGAAACGGGAACCAAGGTGGAGCAGGTAGAGGAAGAGCTTATGTCATGGGAGGAGAAGATGTCAAGGAGGACCAGAGTTTTGTTACGGTTACGTTCCTCATCAATAATCGTTATGCATCCATTTTATTTGATTCAGGAGCCGATAAAAGTTTTGTTTCTACTGCATTTGCACCTTTGCTCAACATTGAACCAACCACACTTGACACTCCTTACCACATCGAAATAGCTAACAGTAGTTTAGTTGGCACCAACACCATTGTCCTTGGTTGCACTCTCAATTTCTTAAATCATCCATTCAATATAGACCTCATGCCCATAGAACTTGGAAGTTTCGACGTCATCATCGGAATGGATTGGTTATCCCGACATCATGCAAGAATCATTTATGATGAGAAAGTTGTTCATGTTCCTTACGATGGTGAAACCTTGATCATTCATGGTGAACGAAGTGGAACTAGACTTAGTACCATATCATGCATCAAAACTGAGAAGTACATAAAGAAGGGTTGTTATGCTTTCTTGGCTCATATAACAGAAAAGAAGTTGGATGAGAAACGACTTGAAGATGTACCAACTGTTAAAGATTTTCCAGAAGTCTTTCCCGAAGACTCACCTGGACTTCCACCTACACGCCAAGTAGAATTTCAGATTGACTTAGTGCCAGGAGCAGCACCAGTCGCAAGAGCACCTAATCGACTAGCACCCTCAGAAATACAAGAGTTGTCTAACCAGTTCCAAGAGCTATTAGACAAAGGATTCATTACGCCAAGTTCCTCGCCTTGGGGAGCACCAATTTTGTTTGTGAAAAAGAAGGATGGATCTTTTAGGATGTGTATAGACTATCGAGAGCTGAACAAGTTAACGGTGAAGAATCGTTACCCACTGCCCAGAATTGACGACTTTTTTGATCAATTGCAAGGCTCTAGTTTTTACTCAAAGATCAACCTGAGATCAGGCTATCATCAGCTTAGAGTTCGGGAGGAACATATCCCGTAGACAGCATTCAGAACTCGCTATGGTCATTATGAGTTTCAAGTAATGCCATTTAGATTAACCAATGCACCTACGGCATTCATGGATCTCATGAATAGAGTATGCAAGCCATATCTGGATAAGTTTGTGATTGTATTCGTCGATGACATCTTGATTTACTAGAAGAGCGAAGAAAAAGCACAGAGAACACCTCAGAACGATCTTAGATCTACTCAAGCAGGAGAAACTGTATGCCAAATTTTCGAAGTGTGATTTTTGGATCAAAAGAGTACAATTCCTTGGTCATGTCATTGATAGTCAAGGATTACAGCTTGACCCTATAAAGATCAAGGCTGTTAAAGATTGGGTGACGCCCAAGACTCCTACAGAGATTCGCCAATTCTTAGGACTTGTCGGATATTATAGAAGATTCATTGAAGGGTTTTCTAAGATAGCTAAACCTTTGACCAAGTTGACGTAAAAGAACCAAAAATACGAGTGGGGAAAGAAACAAGAGTCCGCTTTTCAACTATTAAAGCAGAAGCTATGCAGCTCGCCGATTTTGGCACTACCAGAAGGGATTGAAAATTTCGTGGTATACTGTGACACATCACATAAAGGACTTGGTTCCGTATTAATGCAGAACGAAAAGGTGATAGCTTACGCTTCTCGACAACTTAAGACATATGAGATGAATTACACCACTCACGACTTAGAGTTGGGTGCCGTGGTTTTTACACTCAAGATTTGGAGGCACTACCTCTACGGTACTAAGTGTGTAGTGTTTACAGACCACAAGAGCTTACAGTATATACTTGGTCAGAAAGAGCTCAATATGAGGCAGCGTCGTTGGTTGGAATTGCTTAGTGATTACGATTGTGAGATCCGATATCACCCTGGAAATGCCAATGTTGTGGCAAATGACCTTAGCCAGAAAGAACGACTCAAGCCTTTGAGAGTCAGATCATTGGGAATGACTATCAGTTCACCTTTACCATCAAGAATCCTCGAGGCTCAAATCGAGGCACTCAAGGAAGAAAACCGATCTAGTGAGAAACTTGACGGGATGCCATAAAATGCTAATGGCTTTGCAAAGAGAGCAAACGAAGTATTATGCTTTAGGGACAGAAGCTGGATACCTCTCTATGGTGGGATACGAGAGTTGATTATGCATGAGTCGCACAAGTCGAAGTACTCCATTCACCCAGGTTCTGATAAGATGTATCAGGATCTCAAGAGACTTTATTGGTGGCCAAATATGAAAGAGATAGCTACGTATGCTATCAAATGCCTTACTTGCGCCAAGGTAAAAGCCGAGTACCAGAAACCATCAGGACTACTTCAGTAACCAGAAATTCCCTAGTGGAAATGGGAACACATTACAATGGACTTCGTCACTAAACTTTCCAAGACATTAGGCGGTTTCGATGCTATTTGGGTAATCGTAGATCGTCTCACTAAATCAGCCCGTTTCATCCCAATCAGAGAGACTTATTCTATGGATCAGCTTACCAGACTTTACGTCAAGGAAATAGTCTCAAAGCACGGTGCACCAATTTCCATCATTTTCGACATGAATTGTCGATTTACTTCAAACTTTTGGTAGTCATTACAAGATTCATTTGGAACCAAATTAAACATGAGCACTGCCTATCATCCTCAGACCGATGGTCAGAGTGAGAGAACGATTCAAACATTAGAAGATATGCTCAGGGCTTGCGTGATTGATTTCAGAAATGGTTGGGCTAACCATTTGCCATTGATCGAGTTCTCTTACAACAATATTTATCACACCAGCATAAAAGCAGCACCATTCGAGGAACTCTATGGTCGCAAGTGCTGATCCCCTGTTTGTTGGGCCGAAGTTGGTGATGCACAACTCACTGGTCCAGAAATGGTTCGCGAAACAACAGAAAAGTTAATCCTGATCCGAGAAAGACTCTGAACAGCCATAAGCCGACAGAAAAGTTACGCTGACGTTAGCCGCAAACCATAAGAATTCCAAGTTGGCGACAGGGTTATGTTGAAGGTCTCGCCTTGGAAAGGCGTGATACGATTTGGAAAATGCAGGAAGTTGAACCCGAGGTACATTGGGCCATTTAAGATTCTAGAAAGAATTGGTCCCGTGGCATACAGACTTGAGCTTCTGTCAGAGCTCTGCAGCGTACATAACACATTTCATGTTTTGAACCTCAAGAAGTGTCTTTCAGACGAAACGCTTTTGATTCCATTGGAAGAAATCCAACACGACGATAAGCTCAATTTCGTGGAGGAACCAGCAGAAATCATGGATCGTGAAGTCAAACAGTTGAAGCAGAGTCAAATTCCTATCATGAAATTTCGCTGGAATTCTCGAAGAGGTCTCGAGTTTACTTGGGAGCGGGAAGACCAGATGCGACTCAAATATCCACATCTTTTCACCGAATCCACTCTAGAGACTAACTGAATTCAGGGACTGAATTCCTTTTATGGTGGAAGACTGTGACTAATCGTAATTTCAGGTCATTTTCCAAAGCTCGACAATTTACTATTCATTATTCACTATTCATCATTTCACTATTCATCATTTTTGAAGTCAGTTTACGACTTTGAGATGTTTTCAAAAAATTTACTATTTACGAAACACTATTCATCCCCGTAGGGAGATCACTATTCATGGTTATCATTCATCCTTTCGTAAACTAGGTTTACGAGTATTCAAAATTCGCATAACCATAAGGGTTTAGCTGCGTATTTATGGATCATCACTAGGACACGTCATATAGACTAGAGTAGTCTACACATCATCAGTAACGTCATCTGCATATTAGGTCATGCACGGGTTTACATAATTTCAGTTAACGTATGTTTATTTATTTAATACACCAAAAGTCAAGATTTCTAACTAGATCATACACCAAAAGTCAAGATTTCTTACAAAATCTTCTACCCCTTGCCCATTTCTACGCCCTCCCCCCTCCCACCATACCTCCTTTGCTTCTTTGTCAAAATTCTCACTAACTTCATTAATGCTTGTACCTTTTTGTCTTTTGAAATATCTACACCAATTATTCATATACACTAACACTAACACATACATTCCAAATCAAAAGAAAAGTTTTCTCTCATCCTCTCTCCCTCATTTGGATCGGCCAAGAACAAGGATCAAGAGGAAGTTCACCAAAAATTCCAAGATTTTGTATTTCAATCTCTATTAGTATCCTAGTTAAGGTTTTGAGATAAAAACCTCAAAGGATAATTAAGTGTTTTACTTCAAAAACTCATCAAACTTCAAGTAAGTGTCCAAGTAAACTTTTTCTACTCTTACATACTTTCATTTACTATATTTTGATGTTCTAGTAGTAAATCATGCAAATGTACATATGTTATATACCAGTTGATATTTATTTTCTCACTAAAAATGGATTTAAAGATTTTTATTAGTGATCTTATGAGATCCACCATTTTTGGTGAAGATTAGGAACCCATGACACCCTAAGAAGGTGTATGGTAGGCTTATACTAGTTGTGGTGCTGATAAATACAAGCCTTGAACTAGAAAATTTAGTTTTAACAACATATAGAAAAGTGTATGTCCATTTTTGTGAAATCTGGAAAACTCAGTACGTCATGGGATATTTTGGCTTACATTTTTAGAAAATAAACTTAAAAACGAAACCGTGGCCGCCGGAATGAGAGAAAACGAGCTTACGACGAGAAAGATACGTTAATTCTAAGTTTGACGAGGAAAACTATTTTTCTGAAAATTTACGTGCTCTTACACGAATTTCAACGAATAAAACGAGGCGTTGGACGTGATCTAGATGAGCCGACATGACAAGAATCTATTAGTTAGATGTAATATGAAGCCGTGGATATAAAGAACGTAGAAAACGAGCTTATAACGACCGAGATACAAGCATTTGAAAACCGACGATTCACCAAACATTTTATCAGCTTTTAATAGAAAAATATTTCTAAGTCTAAAACAGTTTTTGCGAGACACCACGTTGAGAGCCGTTTTTCTTATTCATCAAGATGCGTGTGGACAAAATGACAATAATACGAATTCAAGATATTGTTACAAGGTTTCTAAAAACATCGAGCTTATTTACAAACACTCATTGTACACCATTTACAAAAACTCTAAATTTATCGATAGATCACCAAACGACGATCGTGGGGTATCGTTACAACATATTTTCACGAAAAGTATTTTATAACTTAACGAGACGTCAAAAATATATTTTTCAACGATAAAAATTATTTTCAAATTTCACGTGTGGTATCGATAACATACGTATTTTCATGTGTAGCATAAATTCATGACTTACATTAGATCATACCACTCATATTAAGTTGCGGCTAGGGATCGCGCCTCATTTTCGGTGTATACATTATTGTCATCATTACTAGTGAATCAGGTGAGTTTTCATAGCCCCGTTTTCAATTTATTATTTCATTTCTAAACTCTCGGGGGAGAATACATTACACCATTTTTTGTACGAACCAAAGTATCAAATTTATTTACATTGCTTAAGTTACATCATTGCCCAGATTAAAGTCCCCTTTATTTATCCTGAACCGTTAATTGTGAGCAAGCGAGAGTGAGTGAATAGATCTATTGAGGGTGACGCCTCCGTTCGGGTTGGTGGCGCTAACTAGTCATACAAACGCATTTCATTTGAACCATATCAGAGTGTCTGGCAAAACACTCAGTTCGGGGCATTTATTTCAGTCTAGCTTCGGGGTCATGAGCTTAAGAGCTAATGTATTATTTTTATGTGGCATTTATGTCATTTCACTTTATACTTGTGGTTACCGTAGAAACTATTCATTTACATAAACCTATGATCTCACCAACATTATTGTTGACCATTTTTAGCAATGTATTTTCAAGTAATTAAGGTATTCTCATCATGGCCTGCATATGGACATATTTTGGAGTCGCGGAGACGACGCGTCTCACTTGTATTTTATGCACTTGATTATCGTTTGATTTGTAACAAACTTATTTCCGCAAACATGAATCATCTTTTGGGACCTAACTTTTGTAACTCCGAATGTTTTAAGTAATCAAACGATGTATTTATAAAACGACACTTTAGGTGTATAAAATGACACAGTGCAGAATTATTGTTGGATGATACTTTCACGCGTGTTGTTGTGTATAATAATGAAGAGGAAATGGAACACGAGGACGATAGTTGATCAAAATTGAGTTGTGTCTATTGTAACTAACCGTATGATTACTCAAGAACACCTCATATTAGTGAAACTTTCGTACCTCAAAAAGATAAATCAGAACAAACATGGTCTTTAACTGCAATAAATGTTTCTTCTGAAGTTGGTCCAGTAACCACTGTAGCACAAGTCAATGGACCTTTACCAAATCCAGGTATCGCTCCACAAATGCCAAAACAATGTCGCATCCTTAAATATTTCAAAACATTCATGGATGACATAAACCTTTTGGAAGACGTAATTGAACACAATTCTGAAATCAAAGTCTCTACTTTTCTCTCTCCCTATGAGAAAGAAAAGAGAGAAGTTTTTCAAAAGCAATTTTTGCCACATGTCAAACACCTGCGACTTTGTGCTACACAGTGGGAACAAGAACTTCAATCGGAAGTTGCATCAATGATGAGCATTTTCAAAGCAAAAGATAACAAGATTTTTAAACAAAAATGTCAAAAGAAAGCTTTGAAAAAGATTTAGATCGACTCTTGAAAAATGTTATTTGTTCTGATATTATTTATGTGATAATGAATTCCATTTATTTGTTGTGTAATGAACTGCTTATTGATGATCATGTTGTTGATGTTGAAATGTTGCAAGTTGAGATTGATAATCTGAGAAAAGAAAATGAGAGACTTAGACAAGTCAATGATGATGTGAAACAAAACCTTTCAAAAGAAAATTTTCATCTAAACCAAAAGTTGCAATGGTATCAGGATCAAAGTCTTAACTTCGAGTTAAAATTTCAAAAACAAAAAGAGTCATTGTCCTTTCAAAACAGTCATGAGTCTAAAATTCAAACTCTTGAAAAAGAAACTGCTATTTTAAAAAGTCTAATTGTTGAACAAGAAAAGAACATTGATTAAATTTTCAAAGACAAAAATAACACTGTTCGACTAAACCGGGAATTGGATTGTAAAATTCAAGAAAAGAATCACATCATCATTGAGCTGAAAGAGAAACTCAAACTACATGAAAAAGTAAAATTTGTGCAAACGAATGTGATTGATCCAGGAATGTATCAAGTAGAGGCAACACCTAAGAAAGCATCCTCACCGACCACTAATGTGTATGCTTCCACATCTACAGGATTAGGCACCCCTCTTACAATTAGCAGATCAAAGACCAAATAGACCAACAAGAAGATTAGTGTCTGGCTACCTAAGAGCGGCTCACCTAAAGATGAAGCAGTAGAAGTTCACATTAGGAAATCAAAAAAGATGCATGTTATGTCTAACGTAGAATCCAACTTTTCAAAGTGTAATTCTAAAAGTGATGTAACGAATGTTAAATCTTTGAATGCTTTTAATGATGTTATTGTAGATGCTTATTGTGTGTTTTGTCGTACTAATGTGTTGTCTGGTAATCATCAAAAATGCATTGCACAAACCCTTTTGTCTCGTAGAAAGAAACGTACTAATGGCATTTCCTCTAGGCCCACTACCGCTGCTAAGTCAATCCTAGGAAAGCCGCCAAAAGTAGTTTCTAAGACCACCGTTGATAAGACTGTAGTTTCTCCCAAAACAATTCCATCACCAAGTGCATACACTAGGAAGAGAGCGGAATCTAGTTGGATATGGCAGCGTTGGTTACAGCATAAACCTAGTTTTGCGTGGTTACCAAAGATGCATAACAACTATGCTACTAACCCAACGAGATACACCGTTACCAACTCTCCACCTTTGTCTTCTTGTGATGAAGGTGATTCAAATTGTACTTTGGATTGTTGATAGCAGGTGTTCCCGGCACATGATAGGCAACTTAAAGCTTTTAGTAAACTTCATCGCGAAGTTCATAGGCACTGTTAGGTTCGGGAATGATCATTTCGCTGCTATCATGGGATATGGTGATTATGTCAACGAGAACATCGAAATCAGTCGTGTATACTACGTGGAAGTCCTAGGTCATAATCTATTCTCCGTCGGAAAATTTTGCGATGGTGACTTGGAAGTGGCTTTTCGGGAGAAAACGTGTTTTGTTCGAGACCTCCAAGGGAATGACCTTATGAAAGGAAAACGCGAAACCAGTCTTTATACTATCTCCTTCTCAGACAAGACCGCTTCTTCTTCGATTTTCCTACTATCCAAGGCACATTCCACCAAAGCATGACTATGGCACAAACGTATGTCTCACCTGAATTTCAAAACAATGACCGAGCTTGCTCGTAAAAACTTGGTCGATGGTCTCCCAAGATTCAGATACGCCAAAGATCACCTTTGTCCAGTTTGTGAACAAGGGAAGAGTACTCGTGCTCACTTTCCTCCAAAAGCTGAGCATAGTACGGATCATGTACTTCAACTTCTGCATATGGATCTTTGTGGCCCAATGCGTGTTCAGACGATAAATGGGAAGCGGTATATTTTGGTAATCATAGATGACTTCTCGAGATGGACTTGGGTCTACTTTCTTCACACCAAAGATCAAGCTCCTCCGATGATCATCACCTTTCTCACAAAGATTCAGGTTCAGCTCCGCAACACCGTCCGAAAAATTCGAACAGATAAAGGAACCGAATTTAAGAATCAAACTCTTAAGGAGTATTATGAGAAAGTGGGTATTGAACATCAAACATCAATTACACGCAGCCCAGAACAGAATGGAGTGTCAAAAGACGAAACCGAACGTTAGTGGAAGCCGCAAGAACGATGTTGATCAATGCTCAACTACCGGATTATCTCTGGGCTGAAGCCATTTCCACCACCTGCAACACCCAAAACAGAAGTATGATCACCAAAAGGCACACCAAAACCCCATATTAAATTGTTTACAGCAGAAAACCGAACATAAATTACTTTCATGTCTTTGGAGCTCTCTGCTATCAAATGAATGATCGTGATGACCTTGGAAAGTTAAAAGCCAAAGCTGATATAGGGATTTTTGTCGAATATTGTAAAAATTCCAAAGGATTTAGAATCTGGAACCGTCGAACCCGGGAGATTCAGAAGACTATACATGCTAATTTTGATGAACTTACGACGATGGCTTCTGAGCAAAACAGCTTAGGACTCGAATCTAACTGTGTAAACATCCCTAATCATTCAGCTGCACCTCTCTCTTAACCGCAAAGACTTAGAAGATTTGTTTGCTCCGCTATTTGATGATACTTCTGTTAGTCGTGCTTCTGATGTATCCACAAGTTCCGCTGCACAACCTGTCAACATTCAAGCACCTGATATACCAGTAACTAAAACCACAACAGTTGCTGAAGATGCACCTCAAGCAGAATTATCATCATCAGTAGATCAAACAGTTTCTACCAGTACGAATGCAACTAAAGATCCCCCTCTACATTCTTTTGAAGTACCCACACCCAAAAATTATGACGGAAATGCTTTCTTCAATCCATTTGCTCTAGCTCCCACCATTCCAGACATTGCAAGTCGTTAACAAGCAATTTGGAACCATCAAATCTGCACCAAAATTTTCAACACTACCTATCAACCCACAAATGGACTAAGGATCACCCTCTAGTGAATATCATTGGCAATCCCGACAACCCAGTAATGACACGTAAACGCCTCCACACAGACGGTGAAACTTGCATTTATGCACTCACCATTTGTCAGACAGAACCCAAAAATATTAAAGAAGCCCTTACCTACGACAATAGGATTGAGTCGATGCAAGAGGAACTTGATCAATTTAAGAGATTGGAAGTTTGGGTATTGGTAGAAAGACCAGATGGGGTATATGTCATCGGACTGAAATGGATCTGGAAGAATAAGTTGGATGCGGATGGTATGGTTATTCGTAACAAGTCCCGGTTGGTTGCTAAAGGATTCAATCAAGAGGAAGGAATCGACTTCGAGGAATCTTTTGCACTAGTGGCACGTCTTGAGGCCGTTCGAATGTTCCTGGCATACGCATCTCATAAGAATATCACTGTATATCAAATGGACGTAAAGAAGACATCCTTAAATGGAAAACTCCGTGAAGAGGTGTACGTGACACAACCAGAAGGCTTCGTCGACCCAGAGCATCCGAATCACGTTTACCGGCTAAAGAAAGCCCTCTACGGCCTTAAAGAAGCCTCGAGGGCATGGATGCTTAGACACAAGGAAAAGTACATCAGAGGGAGTGCAATTTTTGGGTGACAAGCTTGTCTCTTGGCAGTCAAAGAAGCAGGACTGTACATCACTATCATCCACTGAATCAGAATACGTCGCCATGTCAGCATGTTGCGCTCAAGTCATATGGATGAGATCATAGCTGATGGACTACGGATATGTCTTCAACAAGATTCCGATGTATTGTGAATCCAAGCATATTGCTCTCCGGTATCAATTCATCAAAGAGCACGTGGAAATGGGTACAATTGAATTATTTTTTGTGGGTACAAAATACCAATTAGCGGATCTATTCAACAAAGCCTTGCCCCATGCAAGATTTGTGGAATTGGTTCACCAAACTGGTATGCGATGTTTGACTCCAGACGATCTAAACAATTTTCTTACACAAAATTAAATGAGTCAAACATCAAAACTATCTTGTAAATAAATTCTCAAAAACACCAAAAGATTTTCCAATTTTCATTAGTAAAAAAAAAAAAAAAAAAAAAAAAATGAAAAAACTTTTTTTAAAAAAAGTGCAAAAGTCAAAACGAATTAAAATAAGTTCTCGTCATTTCAAATTTCATTAATTTCAAATCACGGATATATTTTGAGGGGGAGAACTTTTAACTTTTGCACATTTATCGTCTCAAATCTTCATCATTATCAAAATCTTCATCAGAAATATTTCTATGATCTCTTGAACTACAAGATTGTCAAACTTTCAAAATTATATCTTAGTTCAAGGGGGAGAAATGGACTTAAACAAAGTTTTTCATCAAATTAGATAAAAGTCTCAACCATTCAAACATCAAGGACTGAAACTGTCAAGATGTCAAAAGATGTCACCATAGGACTTAGTTTGAACTAGAACACTAGTTAAAGGACTGAAACTGTTAAGTAGCATATAAGTTGTCACTTTAGGACTTGTGTGAAATAGGAATCAAGTTAAGGGATTAAATTTGTCAAAAGGATAAAACCTTTACAATATATCTCAAAACCTGATTTAAGAAAAACACACAGGCTCATTAAAATTCTACGCAAACCCGCCAAAATCTCAAACAAACTCAAAATTTCAACTTTGCTCTATTTTTTCAATTTGTAAGTGTTGAATTCAATCATTTATCTCTTAGAATCGTTTGCACATCATCTTTGTTGCTAAAATTCAGATTTTGCGATTTAGGGTTTAAGCTAACGATTTGGGCGTTTCTTGTTTAGTGTTGTTTAATCTAATTGAGTTAGTGTAAAAGATTCATAACATGATTTAGAATAAATTGCACTTGGTTAATTAGATTCAATAACATCACACTGGGTATTTTGATTGAATTAGGGTTTATGATAGTCGAGTTCATGTGCAAATGTGAATAAGTGTTGTGTTTGATGATTTGAGTAGTGGGATATGCTTATTTAAAGTATTTGAATATGCGTTTAATGTTTCATAACGTAAATCTAAGTGTTTATCTTGGTTCGAATAATTACATATGCGAATGAGGGTTGTGATGAGTTATGTGTTGCTATAACTGATGTTATGAGTGTTTAGTCTTGATGAAAACATGGCTAGGATAATATCTGAGTATTGCTTGTAGCCTATAACTAAATTTCATATGATCTAAGTGCTTTGTATGTTTCCGAGTTTCTGTGATTCAATCTGTCGAATTTGAACTGAAATCTTCCAAGTTTCTTATGATCTAAGTGCTTTGAATGTTTTCGAGTTTCTGTGATTAATCTGTCAACTTTGTGTAAAATATTTTGAGTTTGTGCTTAACTGTGAGATAATCCTTCCACTTTATTAGAAAAAAATCGAAATTTTTTACTTTGTCTTCGAGTTAGGAGACTAAAGTCATGGACTTGCCTAGTTTCTAGTAACTCACCAAGTTTCTAGTAACTTATCGAGTTTCTAGTAACTTACCAAGTTTCTAGTATCTTTCCAAGTTTCTAGTAACTTGTCGAGTTTCTAGTAACTTGCCGAGTTTCTACAAACTCACCGAGTTTCTACAAACTCACCAAGTTTCTAAAAACTTATCAAGTTTCAAAAAACTTATCAAGTTTCTAAAAACTTATAAAGTTTCTAAAAACTTATCAAGTTCCTAAAAGGCTTTCCAAGTTTGTCACAAGTGTTTTTGAGTTTTTAAACTTACCAAGTTTGACTCAATTTTTCCGAGTTTGTCACAATCTTTCGAGTTTGTTACATTTTTCAGAATTAGAATTTTTGAAAACTTAGGAATGTGCAAATGTTTATAAGAACTTGTTTGATTGAAAAATGGATTGCATGACTGATATGTGAATGTTTTCATGATTTAGTCTATCTATGTGATGCATCATACAAGTTAGGCCATTATCCTGTAACACGTAACATTCATTAACACATATATACGATGTCTATTGTGTATTGTTGTTGGTGTTTGTGGTATACAAGCTAACCATGTCTCAAGGATCCGTGACTCGAATGGAAATGATTCCAGAAGGAGATGAGCGCAAAATCAGCGAGTCAAATTCAAGAGTTGATTTTGAGAATCTGCCATGTCATCAGTCTTGCCAAATTATCGTGGAAATACTCAAAAGACTTTACGTCAGTCCAGTAATGACTAAGACAGCAAGCGTCCCTGAAGTGTATATGAATCAAGTTTGGCATTCCATGATCATAGGTGTAGGATCGATTCTTATGTTGATTGTGTGTGATTCGGGAGGTCTTGGGTTATGAAAGAACATGTTAGCCATTGTTAGAGAGAGGAAGAGTAGAGAGGGAATCTTGTGAGAGAAAATGTAGAAGGTTAGACTAGAATGAAGGTCCAACCCTCTCCTTTGGTGGGAGAGGGTATTTATACACACTACATAAACGCCCCACGAGGGCTGTGGAGTGAGCTGACAGTGGGTAAAGACCCGACCCAACTCCACTAATACTACGATAAATAAACTAATAAATAAACTAGGGTCATTTCTACAAATAGCCCGGTAGCTTAAGGTGTTGGGCTTTTTTAGCCTCAAAAAAGTCGCTTTCTCAAAATAGCCCAAGAAATAAGCGACTAAATGTGGGAGCGACACGTGGCGTGCACTTTTTGGCCCCTAGCGAAAAGTCGCTTAAAAAGTCAAAAAAGTCGCTTAAAATCTAGCAAAGTCGCTTAAAAAGTGACTTTTTGGCAGCAAAAAGACACAAATAGTAAGTCGCTTAATTGACAAAAAAGTCGCTTTAAGCGACTTTTTGCAAGTCGCTTATTTTTTGGGCTATTTTGAGAAAGTGACTTTTTTGGGGCTAAAAAAGCCCAACACCTTAAGCTACCGGGCTGCTTGTATATTTGGCCCAAGAAACTAATACTAACAAAACTAAGAGCTACGCTAAGAATGAAAATATACGGGGTGACCGATCCTTTTTCTTAATCCTAACAATCTCTCCCTAAGGGAGGTCACCCCAGAAAAAACAAATTGAAGCTTAGCATTCTCTAAATTGTTCTTTAGCTCTAGCTTGTATCATTTGATTCTTCAAGTGCTATCTTTGTAAGGCAAGTAGTGATCTTATGAGTAATGTTCCTTTGGCATGTGTGATCTTTGAGCTTGCGTTTAGATCATCAGCCACTGATGAACTCAAATAAGTACATTTTATTACTATCATTTATCCTATTAATTTGACTTGTTTTACTATATTATGTATGAGGATTGATACTTAATCGTTTACTTTTGTAATTCTCAGGTAAAAACAAGCATTTGGTGAAACTTAGCGATTTTGGACTAATAATGGAGCAAAACGTGCATAAAGTGAAAGTCTACTGACATGGACAAGATTAAGTCAATTCTGCTCCAGATGCGCCGCATCTCACTCTAGACATGCGCCGCATCTCTATCAAGATATCACCAGATACGATCCAAGATACAAGAGGACATGCGCCGCATCTAATCATGGAGTTACGCCGCATCTTCTGGCGGTGTACGAATATTCCTGAATATTATAATCTTGGACCCCACGCGAAGTTAAGTACATGCGCCGCATCTACTTAGTAGATGCGCCGCATCTTCCCTCAGACAGAAAGTATAAATACCCCGTAGACCAGACGAATTATAAGTGCCGAAAACCCTAAAACCGAAGACCAAACAGGAGGAACAAAGGACGAATTCAGTCAAGGAGGCAGCACAAGACACACCCAAATCAAAGATACAAGAGCTGTAAGAAGGTGCTGCATGTGTTTAATTCATTAAGTAGTTTTGTTTTATTGTGTTAGCAAACTTTAATTCATCAGGATTGGTGGCTTGTGTAATGTGACAACGAAAGATTGCACTCCCTTTAATACTTGCTTTCCCATCAATTAAAGTTTATATGTTGATGTCTTTGGTTACTACTTATTAGTGCATTGATAACCTCTGTGTTTATTAGTGGCTTGCGGGCATTTGACTGCGGGACATAATGTGGCTCCCACGGTTGTTTCTAAATTGATCACTTAGGAATAACTTTTAGACATAAGTAATCATTAAGGGTTTACTCGCCGATAAGAATAGGACCAACGAGAAAGGGTTAACTACATACACTTCATATAAAGCTATCAATAAAACAAGTGACAATCTACTTAATCATAAGGACAGCCCTCTTATTGTCTCAAGTATCTATCTGTGTACGTGTGTGCTACTTGCTGATTCGTGCCTATTGTTTTATTTTATTATTTAATTGCAACAAATCGTGCCAGTCTCTCAGGCTGAAACCCCCTTGCGTTAGGATATTAAAATACTGATTAGAATAACGAGATAATACGTTCCACTCTTAGTGATCGACACTCTACTTACCATTATCTTCATACTGACCGGGTACACTGCTCGTTAAGTGTGTGTGTTATTGATAAGTCGGCTAAATATAAATTTAAAACTTGAGTAGGCATTAAAACTGCTAAACCGCAACGACACATCACGCGCATCAAGTTTTTGGCGCCGCTGCCGGGGAGTGAATTGTTATTATCTGTTAATTTAATTAGTATTTTAATTAGGTTTTTCTTTTTATTAGATTAATTGCATCATTGTACTATTTTGCATATTTGTTGTATTGTGTGTTAATTGTTTTCTTTTTATTTTTGTGTGTTTATTTTCGTTTGTGTGTTTAATTTTTGTTTTTATTTTTCGTATTTTTCTGTTCTGCTATCGTTGTACTGTGCTAAATCAAACGATACGGCGCATCTGATCTCTCAGATACGGCGTATTGCGTTTAATTTTTTTTTAATACAACGCGTTTAATTAATTCGATACGACGCATCTTTTACCCAAGATACGGCGTATCTGTTTTTAATAAGAAAATTTTTCTAAGCGATAAAGTAATACGACGCATCTGCTTTTGCAGATACGGCGTGTCTGTTTTCGATAAGAAAAAAATTTTCAAACGTTAACGCCATACGACGCATCTGCTTTCGCAGATACGGCGTATCTATTATTTTAATTAAAAACAGTTTGCGAATTATTAAACAGATACGGCGTATCGATCTCCGTCGATACGGCGCATCTTACTGAATCAAAAATC
This sequence comes from Artemisia tridentata subsp. tridentata, assembly GCA_021014915.2. Taxonomy (NCBI): domain Eukaryota; kingdom Viridiplantae; phylum Streptophyta; class Magnoliopsida; order Asterales; family Asteraceae; genus Artemisia; species Artemisia tridentata. Next base: position 141,801,868 of record CP139501.1, on the reverse strand, counting down.
TTTTATTTTTAAAACGTAACGAAAATACGGCGCATTAACTTTCGTTAATACGACGCATTTAATTTTAATTAGATAAGTTGATTTTTGATTAATTAATTCGATACGGCGCATTCTTAAATTCTAAGCGGCGTATCTATTTTCTGGATAAAGTCTGATTAAATTTTAACGTATTAAGATACGGCGTATCCAACTTTTTGGATACGGCGCATCGTCTGCAGATATCAGTAACTATAATTTTTCGTATTCCGTTTTCGTTATTAATTATCTGATATACTACTTTCTCGAGCATACCCTACTGATATTTTTTGTGTTGATTTCAGGAAGTGCATGACCAGGAGTTCTACGAAGAACTTGATTCAACCTTTCGAAGATCCTGAACGAGCCCTACATTCGCTTAAAAGGCTTTTCAACACAAGAAGCTTTGATCTTTCAAGTTCACTCGAGCTTGATTACTTTTCTGAAGAAAAAGAGGAAGTTGAAACAGAAACAATGGGCGAAAACACTACTATGGAGGAATACATGAACAATACCCGTGCTGATTACACTTCAGGAGTTGCTAGACCTAAGTTTGATGATAATTCAAAATTTGAGTTGAAGGGTCAGTTTCTCAAAGAGCTCAGAGAGAATGCTTTCAGTGGGACGGAACAAGAGGATGCTAATGAGCATGTTGAGAAGGTCCTGGAGATTGCAGATTTGTTTACCTCAGAAGGAGTCAATACTGATCAACTCATGCTAAGAATCTTTCCAATCTCACTAAAAGGAGCTGCTAATAAGTGGCTAAGGAATGAACCTGCTAGTTCAATCACTACATGGGAAGGTTTGAAGAGCAAATTCCTGAAGAGATATTGTCCACCTGCTAAGACTGCTAAAAAGATGGAGGCTATCAATAGTTTCAAGCAAGAGCCTGATGAAACCCTTTATCAAGCTTGGGAACGATTTAAAGATTTATTGATAAAATGTCCTCAACACTATCTAACCCCTATGCAGGAGATAATATTGTTTTATCAGGGACTGGACGTGCCAACTAGACAGATTTTGGATGCTAAGGGAGCTGTACCTCAGATGAGTGCAACTAATGCTAGGAAAGCGATCCAAGAAGCTGCTGATCATTCTCAGAAATGGCACGATGGGACCTCTACTAGATCTAAGAGCAGCACTAATTTTGACGGGATTGCTGCTATTCAAGCTCAATTGGATAAAATTAGTAGAGAGATGAAGAAGCGAGATGAAAGAGCGTATGCTGCCCAAGTTGGATGTGAAAAGTGCGAAGGACCTCACTACACTAAAGATTGCCCGAACAAGAATGAAAGTGAGACATTTGAAGAAGCATATTACACCCAATTTGGACAACCATTCCGACCTTCAGCAAGATTTAGGGAAGCTAGTCCGGGATTCTATCAAAAGAACAACTTCAATCCCGCTTATCAAGAGAGGAGGCAGACTTTAGACGATACTTTAAAGCAAATTATGGCCGATGCTGCTAAAAGACATGAAGAGAATACTGCTATGATCAAAGAAATTCGAGCTTCAACGGACACTACTACAAGAAATCAAGGAGCTTCGATCAAAGCATTGGAACAACAAATTGGTCAAATGAGCAAGGTTCTTCAAGAAAGGGGATATGGAAGTTTACCGAGCTCAACTGAAACAAACCCAAGAGATCATGTCAAGGCCATAAGCACCACTGAAGAAGTCACTCCTAATATACCTAGAAGATCGATGAATGGTGATGATGGTGCAAGACCCGAATTTTTCTTTAACTCTTCAATCAGCTTAAGGAGACTACTAAAAGAGAAGACAAAGATTGAAGAGGAGATCAAGGCAACAATGAAAGAAGAGAGCCCTGCAACCGACTCAAATGCCTTGCCTCATAAAGAAAGAGACCCAGGAAGTTTTACTCTACCTTGTTCTATTAATAGTATATCTTTCAATAATGTGTTAGCTGACTTAGGAGCTAGTGTTAGTGTTATGCCTCTTAAGACATTCGCTACCCTAGGACTAGGAAAATTAGCACCAACTAAATTACTTATTGAATTGGCTATAAAACGGTTAAAACGACCTGAAGGGATTGCTAATAATGTGCTAGTTAAGATTGAGCAGTTTATTTTTCCCGTAGACTTTGTTATACTAGACATGCCCGAGGATGTTAAGATTCCTTTAATCCTCGGAAGACCTTTCTTGTCTACTGCCCATGCTAAGATTGATGTGTTTAAGAGAAAAATTTCATTAAGGATAGGGAATAATAAACTAGTCTATAAGTGCCAAGATCCGGTTAAAAGCATAATTAGAGGTGTTTATGTACTAGGATTAAGAGAGCGTATGGACCTCGATCTTGAAGCTAGACTTATGGGAGAAACATTGATTCAAAACAACTCAACTAATCCTAATCATTATAACTTTGAGGAATTCATTGACCTTAATGTACCTACCGAACTTAGACGCAATGTTGTTAATGATTCTGATGATGAGTGGTATGATTGTGTAGTAATTAATAAACGTAGGAGAGTAGTTGAGAAAACGAATTTGAACAATGATGTGTTTATTGAACTACCACCCCACCTTGCTTATTTGTGCCTATATGATAATAAGAATTTCCCGTCTATCATTTTGTCATCTCTGCCCGAAAGGGACAGGACTTTGTTTATACAGATATTAAAGAAGAACGGCGTGGAAATTAAGGACGAGCAAGGAGTGTTCAATATTATTGAATTGGCGATGAAGGAGCGTGATGTTTCCGACTCCTTCAATGATCGATATTAAAGAGCTGAACGTGAGTCTAACTTGAAGACTCTGGAATAAAGACAAGTGCTTACCGGGAGACAACCCGGAAAACTTTTATTATTCTGTTTTCTGTGTCAAGTCAGTCCAGGCCGCATGAGGATACGGCGCATCTCAATTCTGAGATGCGACGCATCTCCTGCAATGGTCATATCTTATTTTATTTTTCTGCATTTTTATTTTCGACTTTAAAACTATTTATCAGTTTATTTTTAATGCGGCGCATCCCTGGTTAAAGATGCGGCGCATCTTTATTCTGATCCGTATTAATTCCAGGCTCGATACGGCGTATCTTCTTCGATAAGATACGGCGCATCGACTGACCTGATGATTTTCAGTTTTAATTTTTAAGTTTTATTTTTCCTAACTACTAATGTATTATGCAAGTTTGAACCTTTCTTATCTTAGGTGTGTTTTGAAGTGTTGGTGGTATTATAGTTTCCTGGATTTCCTGTGGATACATCAAGTATGAAGCTTTAACGTTCTAATCCACAAGAAGTTGATTTTTGCTCTTATACTAATGGAGGATCATACCGAGCAAATCTCAGGGGAGTTTTTCTGTTCTAATTCTTTTATTTTCCAGTTTTTAACCTTTTATACAAACAACGAGGACGTTGTTTAACTTAAGTGGGGGGATTGGAGAATTAGAACACTTAACAATTACTTGTCCTAAACTTTTTCAAAAATTATGCTTAAAATGTGCTTAATATATCAAACTTAAAAATTTTTTAGCATGTTTTTGTTTAAGATCTAAGTTGCATAGCTGCACACATGACGTTATTTTCAAAAATTGTGATTTTCCAAAATTCACAAATCTATGAGTGTGCCGGTGACTTGTAAACTTTAGAACTTGGCTTGTATACTATTCGAGACCACCATAATAAGTATTATTTATATAATTGGAATGACTTGTCTAAATTGGTAAAATTCTAGGATTACACCCAAATAGCCTTTATATGTTATGTGTTATTAGCTAACTACACTGGTTAGTTAACCCCCGTATAAACCCTTTTGTTACTCTCATCTTTAGAGTAAGATACCCCTAGAAAAACCCTCAGAGCCATTCCTTTCGTTTCTTACACCTATGTTTAAAATGTTTCGTTACACCCTTACACCTTAGCCTACCCTGTAGATTAGAATCCGTGGTTGGTTAATTACTATAGGCAAAGTGTGTTTCCTTACATTACCTGTGTTCGTGTGCGTAATTCATTATCTTTGGTTAGGTCGGGAAATTGCACAATGCAATTGGAGTGAAAGTAAATATTGTATATTTTGGAGTTTATTTTTCGTGTGTTTACTACTTTCACTATTACCGTTATTTCTGAAAGTATGAAAAGTATGAATAAAAATTATCCGGAAAGAAAGTTATAGTGATGTGGTAAAATTTTACACATCTTTGTTATGTATAAAAAAATAAAAAATAAAAAAAAAAAAAAAAAAAAATCAAAAAAATGAGAAAAGAAAAAGAAAGAAAGAAAAGTTGGATGTTTGTTTTAACCAACTTATGTAAAGTTATGTAAGTGGTCGATATCACCACTATTTGTTGTACTATATCTATGGATTGAATGGGAATTGGCAGTTATGGGAACGCCAATTAAGGTTTATTCTTTGATTAAGATCTTGTTGAGTATAATTCGTGTCTACCTAAAGCGTGTGTTTCAAGTGTTAAAGCGTGAGTTATTCGATGATATGAGTCTTATTCATGGGATGGTTGGGATAGTGATTAACCACACTTAGATTTTAATTTATTTGTTTTGTTTATTTTTATTTTTACACCAATTTATATCCCAAATGTTATCCATGCCCTTTATTATTCTTTATCCAACCAAACCTTTGATTTATTGAGATTAGGGATTTGAGCAATCTTAAGTATCGTAGTCGTGGATTCGGCTATGTATTTATGATTTTGTCTCCCTTTTTGATATAATATTATTGGTGAAGTTTGGACCTATCTTTAGCCTATTCGAGTTAAGGATTTGAGCAATTGCAAGTATCGTGTTCGTGGATTCGATCATGTATTTGTGATTTTGTCGCCTTTTCTGGAATTTGAGATTGATAGTGAAAGAGAATAATTAACCCTTAAGCCTAAAAACCCTTTTTACCGCTTTAGACTTGTTACTCCTTAGCTTTAGTGGTGGAGATGTGTATACTTGCCAAGCTTATGATAGAATATTCGTCGCGACTGGACAGTTAAACGATTAGATTTGCTTTTATCGACTTATTTTATTTTACTTCTAATTCGTTAAGTGTTTAGTTGTGTGATTATGAAATGAACGAATACATGCTTAAATATAAAAATAAATCCTAACATCTTTTAGGATACATTTTCATAAAAGAAATTCTAAGGTTTACTTGGGGACAAGTAAAGTTCAAGTGGGGGGATATTTGATGAACTCAAATAAGTACATTTTATTACTATCATTTATCCTATTAATTTGACTTGTTTTACTATATTATGTATGAGGATTGATACTTAATCGTTTACTTTTGTAATTCTCAGGTAAAAACAAGCATTTGGTGAAACTTAGCGATTTTGGACTAATAATGGAGCAAAACGTGCATAAAGTGAAAGTCTACTGACATGGACAAGATTAAGTCAATTCTGCTCCAGATGCGCCGCATCTCACTCTAGACATGCGCCGCATCTCTATCAAGATATCACCAGATACGATCCAAGATACAAGAGGACATGCGCCGCATCTAATCATGGAGTTACGCCGCATCTTCTGGCGGTGTACGAATATTCCTGAATATTATAATCTTGGACCCCACGCGAAGTTAAGTACATGCGCCGCATCTACTTAGTAGATGCGCCGCATCTTCCCTCAGACAGAAAGTATAAATACCCCGTAGACCAGACGAATTATAAGTGCCGAAAACCCTAAAACCGAAGACCAAACAGGAGGAACAAAGGACGAATTCAGTCAAGGAGGCAGCACAAGACACACCCAAATCAAAGATACAAGAGCTGTAAGAAGGTGCTGCATGTGTTTAATTCATTAAGTAGTTTTGTTTTATTGTGTTAGCAAACTTTAATTCATCAGGATTGGTGGCTTGTGTAATGTGACAACGAAAGATTGCACTCCCTTTAATACTTGCTTTCCCATCAATTAAAGTTTATATGTTGATGTCTTTGGTTACTACTTATTAGTGCATTGATAACCTCTGTGTTTATTAGTGGCTTGCGGGCATTTGACTGCGGGACATAATGTGGCTCCCACGGTTGTTTCTAAATTGATCACTTAGGAATAACTTTTAGACATAAGTAATCATTAAGGGTTTACTCGCCGATAAGAATAGGACCAACGAGAAAGGGTTAACTACATACACTTCATATAAAGCTATCAATAAAACAAGTGACAATCTACTTAATCATAAGGACAGCCCTCTTATTGTCTCAAGTATCTATCTGTGTACGTGTGTGCTACTTGCTGATTCGTGCCTATTGTTTTATTTTATTATTTAATTGCAACAAATCGTGCCAGTCTCTCAGGCTGAAACCCCCTTGCGTTAGGATATTAAAATACTGATTAGAATAACGAGATAATACGTTCCACTCTTAGTGATCGACACTCTACTTACCATTATCTTCATACTGACCGGGTACACTGCTCGTTAAGTGTGTGTGTTATTGATAAGTCGGCTAAATATAAATTTAAAACTTGAGTAGGCATTAAAACTGCTAAACCGCAACGACACATCACGCGCATCAGCCACCGTAAATCTCTTAATCATCCTTGATGTAATATTGCCACATGTGATTTTTTGTGACCTTTGGACTCGCATGCTCACACTTTTCTAGATCATGATAACTATCATCAGAGTTGTGAAAGCATTATTGTAGGTCATTCTGTTATCATGATGTCTTTGATAATGAATTGGAAGTGTGAGCATGGAGTGTGGATTGACACATCTCTGCTGGAATCAGGTACCCCCATCACCATCTTTATATGAATCTGAAATAAAACAGTTAGCAATAAAGTTGGGGAACGAATATGGCTTTGTCATTCGCCCGGTGTGGTTGGATTAACCATCGGTTCCGTGAGGACCTATGTAGTTAAGGACAAAAATTTCGGTGTTTCGGTCAAGGACCGAGATACGAAATTTTTGGTATTTCGGTGGTATTTCGGTAATTTTTTTTATAAAGCAATTAATTTTATATTTTTTATATATAAGTTTAAGACTTAAATGTAAACTATTAAAGATAGAGGGGTCAAATGTTTAAATACACAAACTTATTTTAAGGTTTAGACACCAAATGTAAAATAGTGAAAGATAGAGGGGCTAAATGTTAAAAATTTTAAACTAATTTAAACCCTAAAACACAACCACAAACTGCAGCCGTATCTTTTCAAAAAAAAAAGTTCCAAGCCTTTCTTCCCTCTTTCCTCTCCTCCCTCCTTGGTTTCTGCCGGAAGTTGCAGCGCCGCGCCGCCGCCGCCGTCGGAATTCATCGCCGGAAACGGATTCAAGGTACAAAATCAATACTATTGACTGATTTGGCCCAAAAAAACATAACAACCGGTAAATGGCGGTAATACCGCCTTTTCCACCGAAATTTTGGGTCAAATTTCGGTATATTTTCGGTCAATTTCGCCGATAATTTCGGTAGCGAGATTACAAACGAAATTTGAAACGAAATTTTGTAGGACCTCCGAGATCCGAAATACCAGTGTATACCAGTGGTATTTCGGCGAGATTGACTACACAGGTGAGGACCGACCTTTGATCAGGTAGAATCCCCTTTAAAGAAAATTCTCCTTGACAGGACTTTCCAGCTTGTAGTAATGAGTCTTCCAACAAATTAATGTCAGAATCATCATACTAAGCATGTTCTCATACCGGAACGTCTCAAAGCAGACAGCACGGTAGAGTGAATCAGTGAATTAAATACCCACTGATTGATGAGAAATTGATTAGAAAAATCACTCGCGTGTCACTGGATAACCGTTTTATGCAACACTGCTACGAGGGTTTTATAAATTGAATCACATTTCAATCATACACACTTTTGTTTGAAAATTTTCACAATCAATGTGCTCGAAACTCAGTTGGTGAGCATATTGAAAGGTTTTCCAAAAGCATCCGTCAATCCATTTCCTGGAACAAGTTTGATTCAAATGTGAATCGCCCCATAGTTTCTTTCCAGTTGTCACTAGTTTGATCCATGATGGATCTCACATGTCACCCACCAAGAGCTTGTTTGATGTTGGCTCTAGAAGGATTTCCATCTTCATTGTGAATACTTTCGTATCACTCGGATGTTCTGGCAATACGACAAGGATAATGCGTAGGACTCTTTAACATATATTTTCTTATTTTTCACAGTGTATGAAACAGCAAGCATATTGGAAGTGTGTCCTAATGAGATTTATGGATGATCTCTTGGCTCTAGACTCAATAGTACGTTTTTATTTAGTGATCGGAGGCTGGAGAGGGTTGCCCCTTTTCAATATCATCTAACTCGGAGTGAGATAGACAATACAAATGTATTAATCTCCGTGACAAATGAAACAAGAGTCCTTTGAGGGACCTTGAGTGGCTAGGGAGGGTTGTGCAGCGTATCACTGGGTCCATGATACTTGTCTTCAATGTCAGCAATCAACGAAGTGATTCTGACAGCATATGTATTGACCCGGTTTCTGCCTAAAGTGTATGGAGGGCTTCTATCTTTTCACCCTTTATCTTTACATTTCTTTTTCATTCTTCAACCCCTTCAGCGCTTACCGAGACTTCATTACTAGTACCTTGTTGGGTTTGTTTCAATACTAGCTCCATCTCAGTCGGCACTCTTCCCTTATTCTCACTTTTCTCCTTTTTAATCATTCCTAAGGACTTCTATTCTAACTAGAGGATTGTCCTTGGGAAGATCCCTCCGGTTCTGGCTGGATCATGGGAACTGATACCTAACCTTACCATCCTCATAACTCTAGTACATTAAATAAAAATGGTCGGTCTTTGGTATTCTTCCACAATTGCCATCATAAATCATTCGCTCCCCCTCAATATGTGCATCGATATACGAGAGAGTTTAGCACATATGGGAGAGCCTACACTTGAGTCCAAAAGATCACAATTTATTAGTTTTCATATTTAAATCACATTCTCTCCCCAGATCAAAAATTTCAAACCTTTTGAGATATGTGATCCCAATTGATTTAAATAAGTTTAGAAAATATAGGAGAAAATGTGGTCCGATTCAATATATGCTGATACTGGAACATTACGATGCTCCCCCTCAATCAATGAGGGAGAATGTTAGTGTCAGGTATGATAAGTTTGGAAGATTTTGAATTTAAAAAAATCATACACTGACACATAACAACCACATTTTAATCACTGCTTATTATGTACAAAGCAACTGTTACGTCACAGATGATGTTGACCTTTACACACAGATGGTGTGATCATTCGCTTCTCTGAGGGAGTCAGTATTCAACATCAATTTTCCATCCACCAACAAAACTTCCTAGTATTGTAGATCCTCACTCAGCGAGACCAGAATTAGTAATGCTTTGTTGAAGTGAAGGTGGTGGTGGTGATGCCCGTGTTGTTGTTGCTAATGTTGTTGTTGTGGTGAATTCAGAGCCAGTCAATATGGTTTGAACATCTGATCAAATGGTTAGAGCGGGAGCAGGCACATTCATATCAGCCATGGAATCTGCATAAGAATATCAGAATAGATATACATACAGATTCACTCTTCATTAACAGCTACCACGTAGCAGCTTGCCTACTCATAATACCATACTCTTCTCATAATCAAACCACAGTCAGGAAATACATCAAACTGCTATCTAGCATGAAGAGCAATCAGCAATCATGAACATGGCAATTCACACATATTTCAACATTCAATTCAGGATCTTAGGGACAAGATTCTAACATGATAGCTACATACCTAAGCATATCCTGAGTGCATGATGCGTGGTTTTGCGACCTTACAACAGGTTTTACCTCTCGAGGGATCTCAAGAGGCTGCAATCCCCACCAGGCAGTGTACCTGACCGATGTAGTATAGTGTAGTGGCAAGTACCAAGGGATTGATCGTTCTCTAGGGGAATAGTGTCGTTAGGATTGAAAAACTACTCTAATAGGTCTTAGGGTGAGGGAAGATTCTTTTTGTATTTTTATATTTTTATGAAAGCAAGTAAAATCTCGGGTTTGAAGGAGTGGGCGAAATTAGTTGCTAGTCAACTAACCCAAATAACTACAAATGCAAATAAAATAAAATACTGAAAATGAAAAGGTTGTGAAACTTATATGGAGAGAAATGTGTTTACTTAGATTTCCTTACTCCCTAACTATCTTTTACCGGTTGATTAGTGTGTATTAATTGCGTGGATGACGGGTGTATTCATTATTACCAATCGTGGGGTGGCGTACGTACTTCCCCAACTCTACAAGCTCCTACTTCACTCCTATGTCGAGCCGGCTAAGAAGCTCCTAACATGGGATCACTAGAATTCGCTCATGCATTAAATACAACCATAATAACCTTAGTACGCATTGGTTCATGTTTCTTAAGACGTTCGAGCAAGTTACCGTATAGGAGGTTAGCCAGTTTTATTAAGCCTAACATCGATAAACAATCATCCAATACAATTAATAACACACCAACAACCAATAATCAATAGTTAGGTTTCATTAGATCTAAGCAAACACAAGATAAATCTAGCCTAGCATGTTAATTAAAAGACAAGAACAAGATATAATCAAACAACACATAGACATATAGAATGATTAATTGATTACTTATCTTCAATTAAACATGGGAGATCCAAGGGTATAAAACCCTTAAAAATGGCAGAAAATTCGTCTAGGGTTTCACCTCACAAAGTTGCACACTAATGAAAAAAAATTGCAAAACTATATATAGAGTTTAGGGGCTGACGGCGTCACGTTGTAGGAGGTGATGCAATCACCTCGCCGCGGCTAGGGTTCCCGGATGGTCTTCCTGACGCCGTCCCTCTTTAATCCTCCAAAATCCGCTCTGGCGCGTCAAGGGTTGACGCCGTCAGAATTGTGCTTGACGCCGTCTCTCTTTAACTTAAACCGTGACGACCTTGATCACCTTAAAGGGTGATGCCGTCAGATTTCCATCGTAAAACTCTCTGGCGCGTCACGTGTATTTTGTCATATACACCTCTTTTGCCAAGCCGTGACGCCGTCAGGAGCAATCCTTGACGCCGTCACATGTACTTTTCCAGCAGCTTTGGAGACTTTGTCGTTTTCTTCACTTTTATGCTCCAAAAACGTCCAAAATGCTTCCTTTTCCAGATTTCATCTCCAAAGTACCTAAAATGACAAAAGGAACGATTTAGGGCAATATTTGATCAAATAAATACGATTTAGGGCTTAAATGACCCCCTAAAAGCGGTACACTTTTCGCTTCATCAGTGCACATGCACTAACTCAACAACAATTAAGCAGTTATCGACTAACAAAAGTCAATCTAAATTTGAAACTCATTCAATCAGAACATACAAATGCCTGTGGGGTATTTAAGAACATCAAACACAATGGGTTTTCTAACTTCTTTTAGATTTTGAGTTTTATAATATTTAGGGGATTAAACGAGGATTCCACAGTGACACAAATGGACCTTCTAGTTACATAAAGCTAGGAAACTATACACAAATTGCACATAATGCCCTAATCTTTCTAACAACTAACACATTTGGCCATTTGAGATAAAGCTTAGTAAGTTCCTCTTCAACTAATACCCCAATAACTACAAAAACCTTTTCTAACAATTATGACATAACAACAATAACCAGAAATAGGAAACTGAAACTGAAAATGAAAGCAGGAATGTTTTGACAAAAGAGTTTGCCAGAAAGTAATGGAGAAAAAAAAATTCCCAGACCAGTAAAATTAAGATAAAAAACAACATACAACAAGATTCGAACCACAAATAAATCAACAAAGTAACAACCTGTCTCTAATGCCAATTGTAGGATCGATTCTTATGTTGATTTTGTGTGATTCGGGAGGTCTTGGGTTATGGAAGAACATATTAGCCATTGTTAGAGAGAGGAAGAACAGATATTGAAAAGGAGGCAATCTACTCCATGCCTCCGACGACCAAACCAATTTGCACAAATCGAGTCTAGAGCCAAGAGATACGTCAAAAGATCTCATAGGAACACTTAGCGTTACACTGGGTGTTCTACATCAAGGACACCCGTTGTAAATTATAAGAGTGTCCTTCGCAGATTTTAGCAATCTGCCGAGAACATTCATGAGGGAATTCATAAATTATGATTCTCAGTGATTGTATGGAAATCCTGCGGGTTTCAACATCAAACAGCCCTGATAGCAGGTCACTTCGGTAATCCCTTGTGGGTTACGCTTAGTGTTTGCTCCAAAAATGGTCTACGGTCGTGGGGTGATCTCTAGCGACTCACTGAATCGTGGGTGCACTTCGGTGTGTCTATGTAAGCCCTTTCGGGGGTATCTGATTTAGAATGGCCTGGGCTAGGATTAGAAAAATCTTTACACTATGCTGTTGACGATCTCAAAGTCCGAATCTGTAAGTGCCGGATGATTTATTGCTAACTGTTTATCTGCAGCAAATCATGGAGACCTGATGTTCCTCCATCTTTCCATCATGCTCAAATCCTGAAGCAAAGTTCTCACAAAGACTAAGGAGTAACAAAAGTTCGAGAAATTAAAGAAAGTCAAAGATCAAGTACGTTAAACTTTCACAAGTCAAAGATCAAGCTTATGAAGAGAGAACTACGTAATATATGAAGAACAAAAGTCAAAGAATATATGCGCATGGTGGAAAAGATGAAAAGACACTATTGGAGAGAGGCAGATCGAGAAATTACCATATCATATCACAACAAGAAAAAAGAACAAAGATCCAACTGACGTCAAAGCCAAAGAAGCAAAGACGACGTCAAGCAACCTTGATGACCAATACTTAGGGGGAGATTGTTGGGAACACGTTATTAGTTTATCAAGTATTGATCATTTATGTAATAGGTTGCTTAGGCCTTTAGGTTTGTTTTAAGGCTCAGCCTATGTGGAAGGCCCATGGGTTGTGTCTAGTTATTTATGTTTATTAGGGCAAAAGCCCAACTCTTTGTAAAAAACTATAAATACCCCCTCCCATTCAAGGGAGAGGGTTGGTTGGTTAATGCAAGATTCATTTCATTACTATTAAGCTTAATCATCCACTCTCTTTCTCTCTCTAACTTTCTCTCTCTAGATATAGGTTGAATTAAGTAGCTTGTGTGTTAAATCTAAGTAACATCAACCATGACCACTCCTAGCAGCCTAGCACCTCCATCACCACCTTGCCACCACCAAGCTACCACCCTACCACCTCCATCACCACCTCGTCACCTCTTTATGGCTAAAACATCTCCGCGACACCATCACAACCACACAACACTTTTCACCACCCTAGCTACTATCCTAGCCCCTCCTAGTCGCCACCTAGCTGCCATGAGTTACCCCCTCCACCCTTGGCCACCACACCAAGTTTACTTGGCCACCAAAGGTCTCGACCCCTATAAATAGCCGAGTAAACTTTCACCATTTAAATTCATTCCAAAACTCTTTCTACCTCAAAACAATGGTGTAGCCAAGTACTAGAAGTAGCATAAGAGTCCTTAGAAGCCATTGGAAGCCAAGAATCAAGACTTGAAGCCTCTTGGATTCGTATAAGCCGAGAAAACCCTAAACCCTCATTTCAATCCAATTTAAGTCATGTAAGCTATCCTACTCGTTCAATAAGCTCTCTTATGGTTTTAGATTGTTTATAAGCTCTATTAGATCATGTATAAGTCCTTTCATGAAGCCTTGATCATAAAAACCTAGGCGTTTTCATTTTAAAACCCTAAAATGATGTCGAGTTGATATTTTGATCACCAAAACCATTCCATAAGCTATAAACTCATAAAAGCTACTTATCTTGGCTTATTCTACTAAGTCATAAGCTTTAAAACCCTTTTGTATTCTAAAAATTTACTTTGCATGGTTTTTGGACTAGTTTTGTAACGTATTTGATACATAGGGGTATATATTGTAACTTTTGGAAACTATTAAGTATAAGGGTTATTTCTGTCATTTTTCTAAAGTTATAAGTATAAGGACCTAATTTTTAAAGTTTTAAAGTTAAAGGGTTAGTATATATATATTTATTATATAAAGGACTAATTTTGTAAAAGTTTATAAGTCAAGGTTATATATTGCCAATTTACAAACATAAGGGTATAAATGAAATATGTTTATAAATTGAAAACCTATCATTTTAACTTAACAAAGTATCACATTACTAGGGAATTTAATGTGAGGGGTTTCATTTTGGTACACGTTTCGAGAGTTTGCTGGGTTTACGAGTTAAAGTGCCCTGGCTCACTGGTACAGATTTCACCTTTCGTCACACCCAAAATGCGTGACAATATGCATATAGTCACATACGTTTTTTTAGGTGTGTGTGACAAAAAGTCGCGCCACCGTAGGTATCATATGGTCACATTGCTTAGTTTGTGGCCTTTTTCATTGAAAAAGAGTGACCAAAACCCGAATATGTGTGACTAATTAGGCACAAGTTTTGTTGGATTCATCAGTATGTGTGACTATTTCCCATCCTATGGCCACATGAAAATATAATAAATGTGACGTTTGTGATGATTTAGTCACACAACGTGTGTTGTTTTTTTCGAGTTAGTCACATACAATTTAAAAAACAGTGGCCAAAAGTGTGAATAAGTGTGACCATATGCTGTTTCAGGTGAACAAATGTGTATTTTGTGTGACTATTGATCATCCAATGGTCACATGAATTTTTATTTTGTGTGGCCTTTTGTAATATTTAGTCACACAAAGCATGTTTTTTTTGGTATTTAGTCACATACAATTAAGCATAAAGTGGCCAAAAGTGTTGATAAGTGTGACCATATGCTGTTTAAAGTGAAGAAATGTGTATTTTGTGTGACTATTGATCATCCAATGGTCACATGGATTTTTAGCTTGTGTGGCCTTTTGTAATATTTAGTCACACAAAGCATGTTTTTTTTGGGTATTTAGTTACATACAATTAAGCATAAAGTGGCCAAAAGTGAGATAAGTGTGACCATATGCTGTTTAAAGTGAAGAAATGTGTATTTTGCGTGACTATTGTTCATCCAATGGTCACATGAATTTTTAGTTGGGATAATTACTAAAATAGCCCGATTGCCCAAGTGCTAAGAGTATCCGGCCCGCTCACAGAAAATTCCCCCCTTAGCCCAGGGCAACTGATCCGACGGACCACAGGACGCCACATCACCGACCAGAGTACCTCAACAACTGTTGCTACGATGTATAAGGGATGTATTGTATTTTGGGAAACTTTTGAATTTTGGGCAACAAATACATGAACAAAAGGATATTTTGGTCATTTTACGTGCATTAAAATTAGGTAGTTTTTTTTTAAAATATATTAGCCTGTAATTCGATAATTCGATTACAATTCATTACAGAAAACACATCAATACACAAACAGCTTCTTTTCCATAGACAAAGCATCACACAAGTAACAAATCATAATTCCTTAACACCCTGTAATTCGATATGCCGATTCAGATGTACCGTTGTAAAATCGTTGTTCGATCTACAGTGAAGTTGCTTGCAGAAGTCAAAGAAATTTTGTCGAAGGATAAAAAGCAGGAAAGGTTGTTTAGAAACACAGTCTTTGGTCCGTGGTTGGATATTCGGTTTTTCGATAATGACTGCCCTTTGATGCATTTTGTTTTACAACATCAGGTAAAAGTTGGATACGGCAGCGTTGGTTACAGCATAAACCTAGTTTTGCGTGGTTACCAAAGATGCATAACAACTATGCTACTAACCCAACGAGATACACCGTTACCAACTCTCCACCTTTGTCTTCTTGTGATGAAGGTGATTCAAATTGTACTTTGGATTGTTGATAGCAGGTGTTCCCGGCACATGACAGGCAACTTAAAGCTTTTAGTAAACTTCATCGCGAAGTTCATAGGCACTGTTAGGTTCGGGAATGATCATTTCGCTGCTATCATGGGATATGGTGATTATGTCAACGAGAACATCGAAATCAGTCGTGTATACTACGTGGAAGTCCTAGGTCATAATCTATTCTCCGTCGGAAAATTTTGCGATGGTGACTTGGAAGTGGCTTTTTCGGGAGAAAACGTGTTTTGTTCGAGACCTCCAAGGGAATGACCTTATGAAAGGAAAACGCGAAACCAGTCTTTATACTATCTCCTTCTCAGACAAGACCGCTTCTTCTTCGATTTTCCTACTATCCAAGGCACATTCCACCAAAGCATGACTATGGCACAAACGTATGTCTCACCTGAATTTCAAAACAATGACCGAGCTTGCTCGTAAAAACTTGGTCGATGGTCTCCCAAGATTCAGATACGCCAAAGATCACCTTTGTCCAGTTTGTGAACAAGGGAAGAGTACTCGTGCTCACTTTCCTCCAAAAGCTGAGCATAGTACGGATCATGTACTTCAACTTCTGCATATGGATCTTTGTGGCCCAATGCGTGTTCAGACGATAAATGGGAAGCGGTATATTTTGGTAATCATAGATGACTTCTCGAGATGGACTTGGGTCTACTTTCTTCACACCAAAGATCAAGCTCCTCCGATGATCATCACCTTTCTCACAAAGATTCAGGTTCAGCTCCGCAACACCGTCCGAAAAATTCGAACAGATAAAGGAACCGAATTTAAGAATCAAACTCTTAAGGAGTATTATGAGAAAGTGGGTATTGAACATCAAACATCAATTACACGCAGCCCAGAACAGAATGGAGTGTCAAAAGACGAAACCGAACGTTAGTGGAAGCCGCAAGAACGATGTTGATCAATGCTCAACTACCAGATTATCTCTGGGCTGAAGCCATTTCCACCACCTGCAACACCCAAAACAGAAGTATGATCACCAAAAGGCACACCAAAACCCCATATTAAATTGTTTACAGCAGAAAACCGAACATAAATTACTTTCATGTCTTTGGAGCTCTCTGGTATCAAATGAATGATCGTGATGACCTTGGAAAGTTAAAAGCCAAAGCTGATATAGGGATTTTTGTCGAATATTGTAAAAATTCCAAAGGATTTAGAATCTGGAACCGTCGAACCCGGGAGATTCAGAAGACTATACATGCTAATTTTGATGAACTTACGACGATGGCTTCTGAGCAAAACAGCTTAGGACTCGAATCTAACTGTGTAAACATCCCTAATCATTCAGCTGCACCTCTCTCTTAACCGCAAAGACTTAGAAGATTTGTTTGCTCCGCTATTTGATGATACTTCTGTTAGTCGTGCTTCTGATGTATCCACAAGTTCCGCTGCACAACCTGTCAACATTCAAGCACCTGATATACCAGTAACTAAAACCACAACAGTTGCTGAAGATGCACCTCAAGCAGAATTATCATCATCAGTAGATCAAACAGTTTCTACCAGTACGAATGCAACTAAAGATCCCCCTCTACATTCTTTTGAAGTACCCACACCCAAAAATTATGACGGAAATGCTTTCTTCAATCCATTTGCTCTAGCTCCCACCATTCCAGACATTGCAGAGTCGTTAACAAGCAATTTGGAACCATCAAATCTGCACCAAAATTTTCAACACTACCTATCAACCCACAAATGGACTAAGGATCACCCTCTAGTGAATATCATTGGCAATCCCGACAACCCAGTAATGACACGTAAACGCCTCCACACAGACGGTGAAACTTGCATTTATGCACTCACCATTTGTCAGACAGAACCCAAAAATATTAAAGAAGCCCTTACCTACGACAATAGGATTGAGTCGATGCAAGAGGAACTTGATCAATTTAAGAGATTGGAAGTTTGGGTATTGGTAGAAAGACCAGATGGGGTATATGTCATCGGACTGAAATGGATCTGGAAGAATAAGTTGGATGCGGATGGTATGGTTATTCGTAACAAGTCCCGGTTGGTTGCTAAAGGATTCAATCAAGAGGAAGGAATCGACTTCGAGGAATCTTTTGCACTAGTGGCACGTCTTGAGGCCGTTCGAATGTTCCTGGCATACGCATCTCATAAGAATATCACTGTATATCAAATGGACGTAAAGAAGACATCCTTAAATGGAAAACTCCGTGAAGAGGTGTACGTGACACAACCAGAAGGCTTCGTCGACCCAGAGCATCCGAATCACGTTTACCGGCTAAAGAAAGCCCTCTACGGCCTTAAAGAAGCCTCGAGGGCATGGATGCTTAGACACAAGGAAAAGTACATCAGAGGGAGTGCAATTTTTGGGTGACAAGCTTGTCTCTTGGCAGTCAAAGAAGCAGGACTGTACATCACTATCATCCACTGAATCAGAATACATCGCCATGTCAGCATGTTGCGCTCAAGTCATATGGATGAGATCATAGCTGATGGACTACGGATATGTATTCAACAAGATTCCGATGTATTGTGAATCCAAGCATATTGCTCTCCGGTATCAATTCATCAAAGAGCACGTGGAAATGGGTACAATTGAATTATTTTTTGTGGGTACAAAATACCAATTAGCGGATCTATTCAACAAAGCCTTGCCCCATGCAAGATTTGTGGAATTGGTTCACCAAACTGGTATGCGATGTTTGACTCCAGACGATCTAAACAATTTTCTTACACAAAATTAAATGAGTCAAACATCAAAACTATCTTGTAAATAAATTCTCAAAAACACCAAAAGATTTTCCAATTTTCATTAGTAAAAAATAAATAAAAATAAAATGAAAAAACTTTTTTAAAAAAAAGTGCAAAAGTCAAAACGAATTAAAATAAGTTCTCGTCATTTCAAATTTCATTAATTTCAAATCACGGATATATTTTGAGGGGGAGAACTTTTAACTTTTGCACATTTATCGTCTCAAATCTTCATCATTATCAAAATCTTCATCAGAAATATTTCTATGATCTCTTGAACTACAAGATTGTCAAACTTTCAAAATTATATCTTAGTTCAAGGGGGAGAAATGGACTTAAACAAAGTTTTTCATCAAATTAGATAAAAGTCTCAACCATTCAAACATCAAGGACTGAAACTGTCAAGATGTCAAAAGATGTCACCATAGGACTTAGTTTGAACTAGAACACTAGTTAAAGGACTGAAACTGTTAAGTAGCATATAAGTTGTCACTTTAGGACTTGTGTGAAATAGGAATCAAGTTAAGGGATTAAATTTGTCAAAAGGATAAAACCTTTACAATATATCTCAAAACCTGATTTAAGAAAAACACACAGGCTCATTAAAATTCTACGCAAACCCGCCAAAATCTCAAACAAACTCAAAATTTCAACTTTGCTCTATTTTTTCAATTTGTAAGTGTTGAATTCAATCATTTATCTCTTAGAATCGTTTGCAAATCATCTTTGTTGCTAAAATTCAGATTTTGCGATTTAGGGTTTAAGTTAACGATTTGGGCGTTTCTTGTTTAGTGTTGTTTAATCTAATTGAGTTAGTGTAAAAGATTCATAACATGATTTAGAATAAATTGCACTTGGTTAATTAGATTCAATAACATCACACTGGGTATTTTGATTGAATTAGGGTTTATGATAGTCGAGTTCATGTGCAAATGTGAATAAGTGTTGTGTTTGATGATTTGAGTAGTGGGATATGCTTATTTAAAGTATTTGAATATGCGTTTAATGTTTCATAACGTAAATCTAAGTGTTTATCTTGGTTCGAATAATTACATATGCGAATGAGGGTTGTGATGAGTTATGTGTTGCTATAACTGATGTTATGAGTGTTTAGTCTTGATGAAAACATGGCTAGGATAATATCTGAGTATTGCTTGTAGCCTATAACTAAATTTCATATGATCTAAGTGCTTTGTATGTTTCCGAGTTTCTGTGATTCAATCTGTCGAATTTGAACTGAAATCTTCCAAGTTTCTTATGATCTAAGTGCTTTGAATGTTTTCGAGTTTCTGTGATTAATCTGTCAACTTTGTGTAAAATATTTTGAGTTTGTGCTTAACTGTGAGATAATCCTTCCACTTTATTAGAAAAAAATCGAAATTTTTTACTTTGTCTTCGAGTTAGGAGACTAAAGTCATGGACTTGCCTAGTTTCTAGTAACTCACCAAGTTTCTAGTAACTTATCGAGTTTCTAGTAACTTACCAAGTTTCTAGTATCTTTCCAAGTTTCTAGTATCTTGCCGAGTTTCTAGTAACTTGTCGAGTTTCTAGTAACTTGCCGAGTTTCTACAAACTCACCGAGTTTCTACAAACTCACCAAGTTTCTAAAAACTTATCAAGTTTCAAAAAACTTATCAAGTTTCTAAAAACTTATAAAGTTTCTAAAAACTTATCAAGTTCCTAAAAGGCTTTCCAAGTTTGTCACAAGTGTTTTCGAGTTTTTAAACTTACCAAGTTTGACTCAATTTTTCCGAGTTTGTCACAATCTTTCGAGTTTGTTACATTTTTCAGAATTAGAATTTTTGAAAACTTAGGAATGTGCAAATGTTTATAAGAACTTGTTTGATTGAAAAATGGATTGCATGACTGATATGTGAATGTTTTCATGATTTAGTCTATCTATGTGATGCATCATACAAGTTAGGCCATTATCCTGTAACACGTAACATTCATTAACACATATATACGATGTCTATTGTGTATTGTTGTTGGTGTTTGTGGTATACAAGCTAACCATGTCTCAAGGATCCGTGACTCGAATGGAAATGATTCCAGAAGGAGATGAGCGCAAAATCAGCGAGTCAAATTCAAGAGTTGATTTTGAGAATCTGCCATGTCATCAGTCTTGCCAAATTATCGTGGAAATACTCAAAAGACTTTACGTCAGTCCAGTAATGACTAAGACAGCAAGCGTCCCTGAAGTGTATATGAATCAAGTTTGGCATTCCATGATCATAGGTGTAGGATCGATTCTTATGTTGATTGTGTGTGATTCGGGAGGTCTTGGGTTATGAAAGAACATGTTAGCCATTGTTAGAGAGAGGAAGAGTAGAGAGGGAATCTTGTGAGAGAAAATGTAGAAGGTTAGACTAGAATGAAGGTCCAACCCTCTCCTTTGGTGGGAGAGGGTATTTATACACACTACATAAATGCCCCACGAGGGCTGTGGAGTGAGCTGACAGTGGGTAAAGACCCGACCCAACTCCACTAATACTACGATAAATAAACTAATAAATAAACTAGGGTCATTTCTACAAATAGCCCGGTAGCTTAAGGTGTTGGGCTTTTTTAGCCTCAAAAAAGTCGCTTTCTCAAAATAGCCCAAGAAATAAGCGACTAAATGTGGGAGCGACACGTGGCGTGCACTTTTTGGCCCCTAGCGAAAAGTCGCTTAAAAAGTCAAAAAAGTCGCTTAAAATCTAGCAAAGTCGCTTAAAAAGTGACTTTTTGGCAGCAAAAAGACACAAATAGTAAGTCGCTTAATTGACAAAAAAGTCGCTTTAAGCGACTTTTTGCAAGTCGCTTATTTTTTGGGCTATTTTGAGAAAGTGACTTTTTTGGGGCTAAAAAAGCCCAACACCTTAAGCTACCGGGCTGCTTGTATATTTGGCCCAAGAAACTAATACTAACAAAACTAAGAGCTACGCTAAGAATGAAAATATACGGGGTGACCGATCCTTTTTCTTAATCCTAACAATCTCTCCCTAAGGGAGGTCACCCCAGAAAAAACAAATTGAAGCTTAGCATTCTCTAAATTGTTCTTTAGCTCTAGCTTGTATCATTTGATTCTTCAAGTGCTATCTTTGTAAGGCAAGTAGTGATCTTATGAGTAATGTTCCTTTGGCATGTGTGATCTTTGAGCTTGCGTTTAGATCATCAGCCACTGATGAACTCAAATAAGTACATTTTATTACTATCATTTATCCTATTAATTTGACTTGTTTTACTATATTATGTATGAGGATTGATACTTAATCGTTTACTTTTGTAATTCTCAGGTAAAAACAAGCATTTGGTGAAACTTAACGATTTTGGACTAATAATGGAGCAAAACGTGCATAAAGTGAAAGTCTACTGACATGGACAAGATTAAGTCAATTCTGCTCCAGATGCGCCGCATCTCACTCTAGACATGCGCCGCATCTCTATCAAGATATCACCAGATACGATCCAAGATACAAGAGGACATGCGCCGCATCTAATCATGGAGTTACGCCGCATCTTCTGGCGGTGTACGAATATTCCTGAATATTATAATCTTGGACCCCACGCGAAGTTAAGTACATGCGCCGCATCTACTTAGTAGATGCGCCGCATCTTCCCTCAGACAGAAAGTATAAATACCCCGTAGACCAGACGAATTATAAGTGCCGAAAACCCTAAAACCGAAGACCAAACAGGAGGAACAAAGGACGAATTCAGTCAAGGAGGCAGCACAAGACACACCCAAATCAAAGATACAAGAGCTGTAAGAAGGTGCTGCATGTGTTTAATTCATTAAGTAGTTTTGTTTTATTGTGTTAGCAAACTTTAATTCATCAGGATTGGTGGCTTGTGTAATGTGACAACGAAAGATTGCACTCCCTTTAATACTTGCTTTCCCATCAATTAAAGTTTATATGTTGATGTCTTTGGTTACTACTTATTAGTGCATTGATAACCTCTGTGTTTATTAGTGGCTTGCGGGCATTTGACTGCGGGACATAATGTGGCTCCCACGGTTGTTTCTAAATTGATCACTTAGGAATAACTTTTAGACATAAGTAATCATTAAGGGTTTACTCGCCGATAAGAATATGACCAACGAGAAAGGGTTAACTACATACACTTCATATAAAGCTATCAATAAAACAAGTGACAATCTACTTAATCATAAGGACAGCCCTCTTATTGTCTCAAGTATCTATCTGTGTACGTGTGTGCTACTTGCTGATTCGTGCCTATTGTTTTATTTTATTATTTAATTGCAACAAACCGTGCCAGTCTCTCAGGCTGAAACCCCCTTGCGTTAGGATATTAAAATACTGATTAGAATAACGAGATAATACGTTCCACTCTTAGTGATCGACACTCTACTTACCATTATCTTCATACTGACCGGGTACACTGCTCGTTAAGTGTGTGTGTTATTGATAAGTCGGCTAAATATAAATTTAAAACTTGAGTAGGCATTAAAACTGCTAAACCGCAACGACACATCACGCGCATCAAGTTTTTGGCGCCGCTGCCGGGGAGTGAATTGTTATTATCTGTTAATTTAATTAGTATTTTAATTAGGTTTTTCTTTTTATTAGATTAATTGCATCATTGTACTATTTTGCATATTTGTTGTATTGTGTGTTAATTGTTTTCTTTTTATTTTTGTGTGTTTATTTTCGTTTGTGTGTTTAATTTTTGTTTTTATTTTTCGTATTTTTCTGTTCTGCTATCGTTGTACTGTGCTAAATCAAACGATACGGCGCATCTGATCTCTCAGATACGGCGTATTGCGTTTAATTTTTTTTTTAATACAACGCGTTTAATTAATTCGATACGACGCATCTTTTACCCAAGATACGGCGTATCTGTTTTTAATAAGAAAATTTTTCTAAGCGATAAAGTAATACGACGCATCTGCTTTTGCAGATACGGCGTGTCTGTTTTCGATAAGAAAAAAATTTTCAAACGTTAACGCCATACGACGCATCTGCTTTCGCAGATACGGCGTATCTATTATTTTAATTAAAAACAGTTTGCGAATTATTAAACAGATACGGCGTATCGATCTCCGTCGATACGGCGCATCTTACTGAATCAAAAATCTTTTATTTTTAAAACGTAACGAAAATACGGCGCATTAACTTTCGTTAATACGACGCATTTAATTTTAATTAGATAAGTTGATTTTTGATTAATTAATTCGATACGGCGCATTCTTTAATTCTAAGCGGCGTATCTATTTTCTGGATAAAGTCTGATTAAATTTTAACGTATTAAGATACGGCGTATCCAACTTTTTGGATACGGCGCATCGTCTGCAGATATCAGTAACTATAATTTTTCGTATTCCGTTTTCGTTATTAATTATCTGATATACTACTTTCTCGAGCATACCCTACTGATATTTTTTGTGTTGATTTCAGGAAGTGCATGACCAGGAGTTCTACGAAGAACTTGATTCAACCTTTCGAAGATCCTGAACGAGCCCTACATTCGCTTAAAAGGCTTTTCAACACAAGAAGCTTTGATCTTTCAAGTTCACTCGAGCTTGATTACTTTTCTGAAGAAAAAGAGGAAGTTGAAACAGAAACAATGGGCGAAAACACTACTATGGAGGAATACATGAACAATACCCGTGCTGATTACACTTCAGGAGTTGCTAGACCTAAGTTTGATGATAATTCAAAATTTGAGTTGAAGGGTCAGTTTCTCAAAGAGCTCAGAGAGAATGCTTTCAGTGGGACGGAACAAGAGGATGCTAATGAGCATGTTGAGAAGGTCCTGGAGATTGCAGATTTGTTTACCTCAGAAGGAGTCAATACTGATCAACTCATGCTAAGAATCTTTCCAATCTCACTAAAAGGAGCTGCTAATAAGTGGCTAAGGAATGAACCTGCTAGTTCAATCACTACATGGGAAGGTTTGAAGAGCAAATTCCTGAAGAGATATTGTCCACCTGCTAAGACTGCTAAAAAGATGGAGGCTATCAATAGTTTCAAGCAAGAGCCTGATGAAACCCTTTATCAAGCTTGGGAACGATTTAAAGATTTATTGATAAAATGTCCTCAACACTATCTAACCCCTATGCAGGAGATAATATTGTTTTATCAGGGACTGGACGTGCCAACTAGACAGATTTTGGATGCTAAGGGAGCTGTACCTCAGATGAGTGCAACTAATGCTAGGAAAGCGATCCAAGAAGCTGCTGATCATTCTCAGAAATGGCACGAGTGGACCTCTACTAGATCTAAGAGCAGCACTAATTTTGACGGGATTGCTGCTATTCAAGCTCAATTGGATAAAATTAGTAGAGAGATGAAGAAGCGAGATGAAAGAGCGTATGCTGCCCAAGTTGGATGTGAAAAGTGCGAAGGACCTCACTACACTAAAGATTGCCCGAACAAGAATGAAAGTGAGACATTTGAAGAAGCATATTACACCCAATTTGGACAACCATTCCGACCTTCAGCAAGATTTAGGGAAGCTAGTCCGGGATTCTATCAAAAGAACAACTTCAATCCCGCTTATCAAGAGAGGAGGTAGACTTTAGACGATACTTTAAAGCAAATTATGGCCGATGCTGCTAAAAGACATGAAGAGAATACTGCTATGATCAAAGAAATTCGAGCTTCAACGGACACTACTACAAGAAATCAAGGAGCTTCGATCAAAGCATTGGAACAACAAATTGGTCAAATGAGCAAGGTTCTTCAAGAAAGGGGATATGGAAGTTTACCGAGCTCAACTGAAACAAACCCAAGAGATCATGTCAAGGCCATAAGCACCACTGAAGAAGTCACTCCTAATATACCTAGAAGATCGATGAATGGTGATGATGGTGCAAGACCCGAATTTTTCTTTAACTCTTCAATCAGCTTAAGGAGACTACTAAAAGAGAAGACAAAGATTGAAGAGGAGATCAAGGCAACAATGAAAGAAGAGAGCCCTGCAACCGACTCAAATGCCTTGCCTCATAAAGAAAGAGACCCAGGAAGTTTTACTCTACCTTGTTCTATTAATAGTATATCTTTCAATAATGTGTTAGCTGACTTAGGAGCTAGTGTTAGTGTTATGCCTCTTAAGACATTCGCTACCCTAGGACTAGGAAAATTAGCACCAACTAAATTACTTATTGAATTGGCTAATAAAACGGTAAAACGACCTGAAGGGATTGCTAATAATGTGCTAGTTAAGATTGAGCAGTTTATTTTTCCCGTAGACTTTGTTATACTAGACATGCCCGAGGATGTTAAGATTCCTTTAATCCTCGGAAGACCTTTCTTGTCTACTGCCCATGCTAAGATTGATGTGTTTAAGAGAAAAATTTCATTAAGGATAGGGAATAATAAACTAGTCTATAAGTGCCAAGATCCGGTTAAAAGCATAATTAGAGGTGTTTATGTACTAGGATTAAGAGAGCGTATGGACCTCGATCTTGAAGCTAGACTTATGGGAGAAACATTGATTCAAAACAACTCAACTAATCCTAATCATTATAACTTTGAGGAATTCATTGACCTTAATGTACCTACCGAACTTAGACGCAATGTTGTTAATGATTCTGATGATGAGTGGTATGATTGTGTAGTAATTAATAAACGTAGGAGAGTAGTTGAGAAAACGAATTTGAACAATGATGTGTTTATTGAACTACCACCCCACCTTGCTTATTTGTGCCTATATGATAATAAGAATTTCCCGTCTATCATTTTGTCATCTCTGCCCGAAAGGGACAGGACTTTGTTTATACAGATATTAAAGAAGAACGGCGTGGAAATTAAGGACGAGCAAGGAGTGTTCAATATTATTGAATTGGCGATGAAGGAGCGTGATGTTTCCGACTCCTTCAATGATCGATATTAAAGAGCTGAACGTGAGTCTAACTTGAAGACTCTGGAATAAAGACAAGTGCTTACCGGGAGACAACCCGGAAAACTTTTATTATTCTGTTTTCTGTGTCAAGTCAGTCCAGGCCGCATGAGGATACGGCGCATCTCAATTCTGAGATGCGACGCATCTCCTGCAATGGTCATATCTTATTTTATTTTTCTGCATTTTTATTTTCGACTTTAAAACTATTTATCAGTTTATTTTTAATGCGGCGCATCCCTGGTTAAGGATGCGGCGCATCTTTATTCTGATCCGTATTAATTCCAGGCTCGATACGGCGTATCTTCTTCCATAAGATACGGCGCATCGACTGACCTGATGATTTTCAGTTTTAATTTTTAAGTTTTATTTTTCCTAACTACTAATGTATTATGCAAGTTTGAACCTTTCTTATCTTAGGTGTGTTTTAAAGTGTTGGTGGTATTATAGTTTCCTGGATTTCCTGTGGATACATCAAGTATGAAGCTTTAACGTTCTAATCCACAAGAAGTTGATTTTTGCTCTTATACTAATGGAGGATCATACCGAGCAAATCTCAGGGGAGTTTTTCTGTTCTAATTCTTTTATTTTCCAGTTTTTAACCTTTTATACAAACAACGAGGACGTTGTTTAACTTAAGTGGGGGGATTGGAGAATTAGAACACTTAACAATTACTTGTCCTAAACTTTTTCAAAAATTATGCTTAAAATGTGCTTAATATATCAAACTTAAAAAATTTTAGCATGTTTTTGTTTAAGATCTAAGTTGCATAGCTGCACACATGACGTTATTTTCAAAAATTGTGATTTTCCAAAATTCACAAATCTATGAGTGTGCCGGTGACTTGTAAACTTTAGAACTTGGCTTGTATACTATTCGAGACCACCATAATAAGTATTATTTATATAATTGGAATGACTTGTCTAAATTGGTAAAATTCTAGGATTACACCCAAATAGCCTTTATATGTTATGTGTTATTAGCTAACTACACTGGTTAGTTAACCCCCGTATAAACCCTTTTGTTACTCTCATCTTTAGAGTAAGATACCCCTAGAAAAACCCTCAGAGCCATTCCTTTCGTTTCTTACACCTATGTTTAAAATGTTTCGTTACACCCTTACACCTTAGCCTACCCTGTAGATTAGAATCCGTGGTTGGTTAATTACTATAGGCAAAGTGTGTTTCCTTACATTACCTGTGTTCGTGTGCGTAATTCATTATCTTTGGTTAGGTCGGGAAATTGCACAATGCAATTGGAGTGAAAGTAAATATTGTATATTTTGGAGTTTATTTTTCGTGTGTTTACTACTTTCACTATTACCGTTATTTCTGAAAGTATGAAAAGTATGAATAAAAATTATCCGGAAAGAAAGTTATAGTGATGTGGTAAAATTTTACACATCTTTGTTATGTATAAAAAATAAAAAATAAAAAATAAAAAAAAAATCAAAAAAATGAGAAAAGAAAAAGAAAGAAAGAAAAGTTGGATGTTTGTTTTAACCAACTTATGTAAAGTTATGTAAGTGGTCGATATCACCACTATTTGTTGTACTATATCTATGGATTGAATGGGAATTGGCAGTTATGGGAACGCCAATTAAGGTTTATTCTTTGATTAAGATCTTGTTGAGTATAATTCGTGTCTACCTAAAGCGTGTGTTTCAAGTGTTAAAGCGTGAGTTATTCGATGATATGAGTCTTATTCATGGGATGGTTGGGATAGTGATTAACCACACTTAGGATTTTAATTTATTTGTTTTGTTTATTTTTATTTTTACACCAATTTATATCCCAAATGTTATCCATGCCCTTTATTATTCTTTATCCAACCAAACCTTTGATTTATTGAGATTAGGGATTTGAGCAATCTTAAGTATCGTAGTCGTGGATTCGGCTATGTATTTATGATTTTGTCTCCCTTTTTGATATATTATTATTGGTGAAGTTTGGACCTATCTTTAGCCTATTCGAGTTAAGGATTTGAGCAATTGCAAGTATCGTGTTCGTGGATTCGATCATGTATTTGTGATTTTGTCGCCTTTTCTGGAATTTGAGATCGATAGTGAAAGAGAATAATTAACCCTTAAGCCTAAAAACCCTTTTTACCGCTTTAGACTTGTTACTCCTTAGCTTTAGTGGTGGAGATGTGTATACTTGCCAAGCTTATGATAGAATATTCGTCGCGACTGGACAGTTAAACGATTAGATTTGCTTTTATCGACTTATTTTATTTTACTTCTAATTCGTTAAGTGTTTAGTTTGTGTGATTATGAAATGAACGAATACATGCTTAAATATAAAAATAAATCCTAACATCTTTTAGGATACATTTTCATAAAAGAAATTCTAAGGTTTACTTGGGGACAAGTAAAGTTCAAGTGGGGGGATATTTGATGAACTCAAATAAGTACATTTTATTACTATCATTTATCCTATTAATTTGACTTGTTTTACTATATTATGTATGAGGATTGATACTTAATCGTTTACTTTTGTAATTCTCAGGTAAAAACAAGCATTTGGTGAAACTTAGCGATTTTGGACTAATAATGGAGCAAAACGTGCATAAAGTGAAAGTCTACTGACATGGACAAGATTAAGTCAATTCTGCTCCAGATGCGCCGCATCTCACTCTAGACATGCGCCGCATCTCTATCAAGATATCACCAGATACGATCCAAGATACAAGAGGACATGCGCCGCATCTAATCATGGAGTTACGCCGCATCTTCTGGCGGTGTACGAATATTCCTGAATATTATAATCTTGGACCCCACGCGAAGTTAAGTACATGCGCCGCATCTACTTAGTAGATGCGCCGCATCTTCCCTCAGACAGAAAGTATAAATACCCCGTAGACCAGACGAATTATAAGTGCCGAAAACCCTAAAACCGAAGACCAAACAGGAGGAACAAAGGACGAATTCAGTCAAGGAGGCAGCACAAGACACACCCAAATCAAAGATACAAGAGCTGTAAGAAGGTGCTGCATGTGTTTAATTCATTAAGTAGTTTTGTTTTATTGTGTTAGCAAACTTTAATTCATCAGGATTGGTGGCTTGTGTAATGTGACAACGAAAGATTGCACTCCCTTTAATACTTGCTTTCCCATCAATTAAAGTTTATATGTTGATGTCTTTGGTTACTACTTATTAGTGCATTGATAACCTCTGTGTTTATTAGTGGCTTGCGGGCATTTGACTGCGGGACATAATGTGGCTCCCACGGTTGTTTCTAAATTGATCACTTAGGAATAACTTTTAGACATAAGTAATCATTAAGGGTTTACTCGCCGATAAGAATAGGACCAACGAGAAAGGGTTAACTACATACACTTCATATAAAGCTATCAATAAAACAAGTGACAATCTACTTAATCATAAGGACATCCCTCTTATTGTCTCAAGTATCTATCTGTGTACGTGTGTGCTACTTGCTGATTCGTGCCTATTGTTTTATTTTATTATTTAATTGCAACAAATCGTGCCAGTCTCTCAGGCTGAAACCCCCTTGCGTTAGGATATTAAAATACTGATTAGAATAACGAGATAATACGTTCCACTCTTAGTGATCGACACTCTACTTACCATTATCTTCATACTGACCGGGTACACTGCTCGTTAAGTGTGTGTGTTATTGATAAGTCGGCTAAATATAAATTTAAAACTTGAGTAGGCATTAAAACTGCTAAACCGCAACGACACATCACGCGCATCAGCCACCGTAAATCTCTTAATCATCCTTGATGTAATATTGCCACATGTGATTTTTTGTGACCTTTGGACTCGCATGCTCACACTTTTCTAGATCATGATAACTATCATCAGAGTTGTGAAAGCATTATTGTAGGTCATTCTGTTATCATGATGTCTTTGATAATGAATTGGAAGTGTGAGCATGGAGTGTGGATTGACACATCTCTGCTGGAATCAGGTACCCCCATAACCATCTTTATATGAATCTGAAATAAAACAGTTAGCAATAAAGTTGGGGAACGAATATGGCTTTGTCATTCGCCCGGTGTGGTTGGATTAACCATCGGTTCCGTGAGGACCTATGTAGTTAAGGACAAAAATTTCGGTGTTTCGGTCAAGGACCGAGATACGAAATTTTTGGTATTTCGGTGGTATTTCGGTAATTTTTTTTATAAAGCAATTAATTTTATATTTTTTATATATAAGTTTAAGACTTAAATGTAAACTATTAAAGATAGAGGGGTCAAATGTTTAAATACACAAACTTATTTTAAGGTTTAGACACCAAATGTAAAATAGTGAAAGATAGAGGGGCTAAATGTTAAAAATTTTAAACTAATTTAAACCCTAAAACACAACCACAAACTGCAGCCGTATCTTTTCAAAAAAAAAAGTTCCAAGCCTTTCTTCCCTCTTTCCTCTCCTCCCTCCTTGGTTTCTGCCGGAAGTTGCAGCGCCGCGCCGCCGCCGCCGTCGGAATTCATCGCCGGAAACGGATTCAAGGTACAAAATCAATACTATTGACTGATTTGGCCCAAAAAAACATAACAACCGGTAAATGGCGGTAATACCGCCTTTTCCACCGAAATTTTGGGTCAAATTTCGGTATATTTTCTGTCATTTTCGGTCAATTTCGCCGATATTTTCGGTAGCGAGATTACAAACGAAATTTGAAACGAAATTTTGTAGGACCTCCGAGATCCGAAATACCAGTGGTATACCAGTGGTATTTCGGCGAGATTGACTACACAGGTGAGGACCGACCTTTGATCAGGTAGAATCCCCTTTAAAGAAAATTCTCCTTGACAGGACTTTCCAGCTTGTAGTAATGAGTCTTCCAACAAATTAATGTCAGAATCATCATACTAAGCATGTTCTCATACCGGAACGTCTCAAAGCAGACAGCAAGGTAGAGTGAATCAGTGAATTAAATACCCACTGATTGATGAGAAATTGATTAGAAAAATCACTCGCGTGTCACTGGATAACCGTTTTATGCAACACTGCTACGAGGGTTTTATAAATTGAATCACATTTCAATCATACACACTTTTGTTTGAAAATTTTCACAATCAATGTGCTCGAAACTCAGTTGGTGAGCATATTGAAAGGTTTTCCAAAAGCATCCGTCAATCCATTTCCTGGAACAAGTTTGATTCAAATGTGAATCGCCCCATAGTTTCTTTCCAGTTGTCACTAGTTTGATCCATGATGGATCTCACATGTCACCCACCAAGAGCTTGTTTGATGTTGGCTCTAGAAGGATTTCCATCTTCATTGTGAATACTTTCGTATCACTCGGATGTTCTGGCAATACGACAAGGATAATGCGTAGGACTCTTTAACATATATTTTCTTATTTTTCACAGTGTATGAAACAGCAAGCATATTGGAAGTGTGTCCTAATGAGATTTATGGATGATCTCTTGGCTCTAGACTCAATAGTACGTTTTTATTTAGTGATCGGAGGCTGGAGAGGGTTGCCCCCTTTTCAATATCATCTAACTCGGAGTGAGATAGACAATACAAATGTATTAATCTCCGTGACAAATGAAACAAGAGTCCTTTGAGGGACCTTGAGTGGCTAGGGAGGGTTGTGCAGCGTATCACTGGGTCCATGATACTTGTCTTCAATGTCAGCAATCAACGAAGTGATTCTGACAGCATATGTATTGACCCGCTTTCTGCCTAAAGTGTATGGAGGGCTTCTATCTTTTCACCCTTTATCTTTACATTTCTTTTTCATTCTTCAACCCCTTCAGCGCTTACCGAGACTTCATTACTAGTACCTTGTTGGGTTTGTTTCAATACTAGCTCCATCTCAGTCGGCACTCTTCCCTTATTCTCACTTTTCTCCTTTTTAATCATTCCTAAGGACTTCTATTCTAACTAGAGGATTGTCCTTGGGAAGATCCCTCCGGTTCTGGCTGGATCATGGGAACTGATACCTAACCTTACCATCCTCATAACTCTAGTACATTAAATAAAAATGGTCGGTCTTTGGTATTCTTCCACAATTGCCATCATAAATCATTCGCTCCCCCTCAATATGTGCATCGATATACGAGAGAGTTTAGCACATATGGGAGAGCCTACACTTGAGTCCAAAAGATCACAATTTATTAGTTTTCATATTTAAATCACATTCTCTCCCCAGATCAAAAATTTCAAACCTTTTGAGATATGTGATCCCAATTGATTTAAATAAGTTTAGAAAATATAGGAGAAAATGTGGTCCGATTCAATATATGCTGATACTGGAACATTACGATGCTCCCCCTCAATCAATGAGGGAGAATGTTAGTGTCAGGTATGATAAGTTTGGAAGAGTTTTAATTTAAAAAAATCATACACTGACACATAACAACCACATTTTAATCACTGCTTATTATGTACAAAGCAACTGTTACGTCACAGATGATGTTGACCTTTACACACAGATGGTGTGATCATTCGCTTCTCTGAGGGAGTCAGTATTCAACATCAATTTTCCATCCACCAACAAAACTTCCTAGTATTGTAGATCCTCACTCAGCGAGACCAGAATTAGTAATGCTTTGTTGAAGTGAAGGTGGTGGTGGTGATGCCCGTGTTGTTGTTGCTAATGTTGTTGTTGTGGTGAATTCAGAGCCAGTCAATATGGTTTGAACATCTGATCAAATGGTTAGAGCGGGAGCAGGCACATTCATATCAGCCATGGAATCTGCATAAGAATATCAGAATAGATATACATACAGATTCACTCTTCATTAACAGCTACCACGTAGCAGCTTGCCTACTCATAATACCATACTCTTCTCATAATCAAACCACAGTCAGGAAATACATCAAACTGCTATCTAGCATGAAGAGCAATCAGCAATCATGAACATGGCAATTCACACATATTTCAACATTCAATTCAGGATCTTAGGGACAAGATTCTAACATGATAGCTACATACCTAAGCATATCCTGAGTGCATGATGCGTGGTTTTGCGACCTTACAACAGGTTTTACCTCTCGAGGGATCTCAAGAGGCTTGCAATCCCCACCAGGCAGTGTACCTGACCGATGTAGTATAGTGTAGTGGCAAGTACCAAGGGATTGATCGTTCTCTAGGGGAATAGTGTCGTTAGGATTGAAAAACTACTCTAATAGGTCTTAGGGTGAGGGAAGATTCTTTTTGTATTTTTTATATTTTTATGAAAGCAAGTAAAATCTCGGGTTTGAAGGAGTGGGCAAAATTAGTTGCTAGTCAACTAACCCAAATAACTACAAATGCAAATAAAATAAAATACTGAAAATGAAAAGGTTGTGAAACTTATATGGAGAGAAATGTGTTTACTTAGATTTCCTTACTCCCTAACTATCTTTTACCGGTTGATTAGTGTGTATTAATTGCGTGGATGACGGGTGTATTCATTAATACCAATCGTGGGGTGGCGTACGTACTTCCCCAACTCTACAAGCTCCTACTTCACTCCTATGTCGAGCCGGCTAAGAAGCTCCTAACATGGGATCACTAGAATTCGCTCATGCATTAAATACAACCATAATAACCTTAGTACGCATTGGTTCATGTTTCTTAAGACGTTCGAGCAAGTTACCGTATAGGAGGTTAGCCAGTTTTATTAAGCCTAACATCGATAAACAATCATCCAATACAATTAATAACACACCAACAACCAATAATCAATAGTTAGGTTTCATTAGATCTAAGCAAACACAAGATAAATCTAGCCTAGCATGTTAATTAAAAGACAAGAACAAGATATAATCAAACAACACATAGACATATAGAATGATTAATTGATTACTTATCTTCAATTAAACATGGGAGATCCAAGGGTATAAAACCCTTAAAAATGGCAGAAAATTCGTCTAGGGTTTCTCCTCACAAAGTTGCACACTAATGAAAAAAAATTGCAAAACTATATATAGAGTTTAGGGGCTGACGGCGTCACGTTGTAGGAGGTGACGCAATCACCTCGCCGCGGCTAGGGTTCCCGGATGGTCTTCCTGACGCCGTCCCTCTTTAATCCTCCAAAATCCGCTCTGGCGCGTCAAGGGTTGACGCCGTCAGAATTGTGCTTGACGCCGTCTCTCTTTAACTTAAACCGTGACGACCTTGATCACCTTAAAGGGTGACGCCGTCAGATTTCCATCGTAAAACTCTCTGGCGCGTCACGTGTATTTTGTCATATACACCTCTTTTGCCAAGCCGTGACGCCGTCAGGAGCAATCCTTGACGCCGTCACATGTACTTTTCCAGCAGCTTTGGAGACTTTGTCGTTTTCTTCACTTTTATGCTCCAAAAACGTCCAAAATGCTTCCTTTTCCAGATTTCATCTCCAAAGTACCTAAAATGACAAAAGGAACGATTTAGGGCAATATTTGATCAAATAAATACGATTTAGGGCTTAAATGACCCCTAAAAGCGGTACACTTTTCGCTTCATCAGTGCACATGCACTAACTCAACAACAATTAAGCAGTTATCGACTAACAAAAGTCAATCTAAATTTGAAACTCATTCAATCAGAACATACAAATGCCTGTGGGGTATTTAAGAACATCAAACACAATGGGTTTTCTAACTTCTTTTAGATTTTGAGTTTTATAATATTTAGGGGATTAAACGAGGATTCCACAGTGACACAAATGGACCTTCTAGTTACATAAAGCTAGGAAACTATACACAAATTGCACATAATGCCCTAATCTTTCTAACAACTAACACATTTGGCCATTTGAGATAAAGCTTAGTAAGTTCCTCTTCAACTAATACCCCAATAACTACAAAAACCTTTTCTAACAATTATGACATAACAACAATAACCAGAAATAGGAAACTGAAACTGAAAATGAAAGCAGGAATGTTTTGACAAAAGAGTTTGCCAGAAAGTAATGGAGAAAAAAAATTCCCAGACCAGTAAAATTAAGATAAAAAACAACATACAACAAGATTCGAACCACAAATAAATCAACAAAGTAACAACCTGTCTCTAATGCCAATTGTAGGATCGATTCTTATGTTGATTTTGTGTGATTCGGGAGGTCTTGGGTTATGGAAGAACATATTAGCCATTGTTAGAGAGAGGAAGAACAGATATTGAAAAGGAGGCAATCTACTCCATGCCTCCGACGACCAAACCAATTTGCACAAATCGAGTCTAGAGCCAAGAGATACGTCAAAAGATCTCATAGGAACACTTAGCATTACACTGGGTGTTCTACATCAAGGACACCCGTTGTAAATTATAAGAGTGTCCTTCGCAGATTTTAGCAATCTGCCGAGAACATTCATGAGGGAATTCATAAATTATGATTCTCAGTGATTGTATGGAAATCCTGCGGGTTTCAACATCAAACAGCCCTGATAGCAGGTCACTTCGGTAATCCCTTGTGGGTTACGCTTAGTGTTTGCTCCAAAAATGGTCTACGGTCGTGGGGTGATCTCTAGCGACTCACTGAATCATGGGTGCACTTCGGTGTGTCTATGTAAGCCCTTTCGGGGGTATCTGATTTAGAATGGCCTGGGCTAGGATTAGAAAAATCTTCACACTATGCTGTTGACGATCTCAAAGTCCGAATCTGTAAGTGCCGGATGATTTATTGCTAACTGTTTATCTGCAGCAAATCATGGAGACCTGATGTTCCTCCATCTTTCCATCATGCTCAAATCCTGAAGCAAAGTTCTCACAAAGACTAAGGAGTAACAAAAGTTCGAAGAAATTAAAGAAAAGTCAAAGATCAAGTACGTTAAACTTTCACAAGTCAAAGATCAAGCTTATGAAGAGAGAACTACGTAATATATGAAGAACAAAAGTCAAAGAATATATGCGCATGGTGGAAAAGATGAAAAGACACTATTGGA